>JAHOYR010000006.1:3823002-4065038 GCA_023213295.1 Bruguiera hainesii | reverse complement strand
TTGAAATAACGAAAATGCCAATGCTGCAGACGTCATAAAGTAAGGAAGTAAGGAAGTCTCGCTACACGTACCGTTTCATTTAAGAGTGAAATTCATTAAATGGAAATGCACAAGGACACCCTTTATTAGTATTATTATTATTATTATTATTATTATTATTATTATCCTATTCCGGGTACATCAAAAATGAAAAAAAGGGGTCCTTTGTCACCTTGCAGAAAAAACCTGTTGGCCAGGAATTGCTTTTTCCATTTGAAGCCAAGCACATTTTACACACATTCCCTTTCCATTATTATTAAGCTTAATGGGAACCCAATATCTGAGAAGGTGGCATGCGTCCGATTGGATAATTGGATATAAAAAACATTCAGAGGTTTAATGTGTCGTACACGACGGCAACGAATTGAGGCATACCTGATTTCAATAACTTGCAGTTTATGAGCTAATATTTTAATCTGTGTCAATTACGTCAACACAATTATACTAAAGTCAATTTTTTCAAGATTTATTATTATTATTTTTTGTTTGTTTAAATTGCCCAGTATATTGAATCTGTGTGCAATGTCTCCTATGTCAAGCATTTTCCAAAGATGCAATTGATAATTGCTTCTTAAAAAAAATTTAAAAAAAAAAAAACAAGAAAGAAAACACAGAGGAAAAACAAAAAACGAGAAAAAGAAGGAAAAAAAAAAAAAAAGCAAAGTCGTGGCCAACAAATAGGAAGGGCTTGAGGCCGGCGAGCAATGTAAAAGGTTGACTGGGTGGGGGAGTAGACTCTGAAAAGCCGAGCTGCCAAATGAGCAAAAGACGAGAGGCCACCTTCCTAAAAACCAAGAGCCCTCGTTGTCGTTGACTGTTGACAACTAATGATTAGGCCAACCTCCGCCTAACAAAAAGAGAAACCCCCCCCCTCTCCCCCACCCACCAATCCGCTTTAGACAGAGAGAGAGAGGGAGAGAGAGAGATTACCTTTTTTTTTCTTTTTGTGCTTTTCCGTAATGCACTACTCACCGGCCTGTGGCTTCTTCCCCTTTTCTTCTTCTTCTTTTTTCTTTTTTGCATTTTTTTCATTTCTCAAATAGACTAAATTTAAATCGTCAAAGTTAAAATTTGTATTAATGGTTCAGAAAATCATATAATCATACGTCTTTAGTTATTCATTGCGAAAATTAAAAAAAAAAAAAACATATTACCCAAAGAAAGAAGAAATAAATAATTAGTGGAACAGTGCAGCTCGTGATGGCGAGTGGGACCGGTCACGCATTGGGCCCGTGAAAACTGCCGATAACCGCCAGCTGCATCCGTTCTGGCAGCACCCACAGGAACGCACGAAAGCCGCATGATTCACCTGCCGCCAACGTTCAGGTCTACCCGGGATGATCTCGCCACGTGTCCCCTTCGCGTGGTCCTTGGAGTCACGTCCGATCGGGCAAAGCCAGGTTCGACTTGAATTACGGAAGAGACTTTCGAAATGACGAATACCGTCCTTGGCTTTTCAACCCTCGAAGCGTTACGGGCGGAGGACAGAAGCGTCCTTTTGGAGAATAGTAAGGCTGACCAAACCTAGACCAGTGGGGGTGCCAGCGATCGTGTGCAGAGCCGTCACACGCAAGTAAGGAAAAGTACGTGGCTCTGATTTCAAGCCTTTCGAGTTGCCGTTTTGTTTCGCCCTCCTGACTTTGTGATCAAGTTGGTTTTTACGGTTGAATTTGAGTGCGGCGCGTGGTCTTCGATGCACGTGATAATTTTCGTCCAGCCACTTCTTTATCTTCCCTGCGGTTCCTCCTCACTGGAACCGGAATCATATTTCTTCGATAACACCGTCATGTTCATTGACGTAAATGCCCTCCCAAGCATCCTCATTTTCCCTTCCTTTGTTGCTATTTAATTATTTAATTTTTAAATAAATAATTAAATTAAAATATTTACATTTAATTACAAATATAAATAAAAAAAATTGGCTCAAATTATTATTAAAGATCACTAAATTTTCTGGGGCAACTAGGTGAACACGAGATTTGTTTATCCAACAACAATTGTAGTTAAAATTTTAGAATATACTTAGGCAGTTAAATTATTTTTAATGATAAACAACATATCTTTAATCAAATTTAGAAAAAAGAACTAATTTGAATATGCATAATGTATTTTGTGTATTATTTATTTATAGAATTAAAAAGAAATATCATTAAATTATTATTATTTTATCAAATTCATGGGTTAATTATTTATTTTTTGACGCATAATGTTTTTTGGTCAGTTAATCATATAAATTAATTAATATAAATACTTATAAATAGTTAAAAATAATAATAAAAAAAAAAGCAAATGTAAACGATGAAAGATCAGCAAGAATGAGATCCAGCTCCGGAGGACCCGCTTGACATGGGGATTTCGTCCGGGCTACTCCATGAGGGCAAAATGGTAAAACACAATGATTAAAACGGAAAAGTGCGCAATATCGAAGCGAAAAAAAAAAACACAAAAAAAAAAAAAAAAAAAAAAAAAAAGAACGCGTTTTCGCAGGCGAGGCGTTTGGTTTAACCACCCAACAACCACCACTTCCCCCCCCCCAACCGTACTCCTCTCTCGCTCCCTCTCTCTGCGTTTCTCAGTGTTCCCTCTGAAAAATAATTAATGGTGAAATAAAAAATAAAACTAAAGAAATAAAAGAAAAACCAATGGAATGTTTTACGTTAAAATCATCGCTTTTTGTTTTTCTTTTTTCACTATAAAACTAGAAATTGTCCTCTCCTCCCCTCTTTTTCGGTTTTCTAAGCCATTCACTCGCGCCCTCTCTCTCTCTCTCTCTCTCTCTCACGCACCTTCCATTCGGTTCTCTCTGTCTCTACCTTCCACCGGAAAACTCTACTTCGCCGGGCAACCGCTCGCGTCGCAGGTGTCTAGCCTCCGCATCGAGCCGTGAAGCAGCTTTTTACCGTCGACTCGAGGTTCCGCCGTTTTGCTCTGTTTCCTCTTTTCCGTTCTGCGGCTTGGTTCGAGAACGGCTTCGGATCTCTTAGTTGGACCCGGTTTCCTCGTGCTTGGCCCGTTCTGAGAGAATGTGGGGCGTTGGGCTCGTGTTTTACCCTTTGCTGTGAAATTTCTCCTCCGAGAACGTCGTGATCTAGTCTCCGGGCCTTTGGATTTTTGGATCTTTGGGTTCCGGTTTCTGGCATAAAACGGAGGCTTATAGAGAGCGTCCGCGGCATGAAATGGTAGGTGAATTCCTTGTGTGCATTTGCATTTGTATTGTGTGCTGACTTCTTTTTTTTTTTCCTCTTTTGTTTTCTATATCTTCCACCTATTTATTTTTGTTTTTAAGTGATTTTTGTTAAATGGTCCTCAAATTTGCTTTTATTGGTTAGATCTCAGACATTGTTCTGTTTTGAAAAGGTCGGTTATTGTTTTGGATAATTTTCGCCTTTATTTCCGAATTCCTATTTCTAGAAATGTGTTTTGATTTGTTTAATTTCCCCATTTATGGTCACTTGATTAGCTAAAATTCTTCTTCTGCTATGCGTGACGTGATTTATTTTCTCTCCGCCGAGCTTCTTCTCGTCCTTCTATTTTTAGGTGATTAAGATAAGATCATGACTTTTGTTCTGCTTTTACCTCTCGAATTTTATTTTATTCGTATTTTTAAATAAGAGTTTCGTTTGATCGATGAGTTGCATGCGAAGATGATCAGTTGATGCGTCGTTTTTGTTTTTAATTTCTTTTTGGTTTTGCGGTGAAAAGTGGTGCGGTTATTTGCTGAAATTAAGGCTTGATCACTCTTTTACAATTTTCTGGAAACAAGATGAAAAATCATTGTAAGTAGTTGGTATGGTCGCGGCTCACGGACCCAGTTGGGGGAAACTCTGTTTTTATTTTTTATTTTTTCCGTATACGCAGTTATTTAATGATTCTTTGACTCAAGTGGACATGGGTCCAGTAAACACTTTTTCTCTGGCCTTGATTAATCCTTGTGATTTTATATGATTGACTCGGTAAGAGGTTCTTTTTGGTGGAAATGTTCAAGGGTGTATTAGTCCTTCGTTTTGTGGCCCATCCCCGGGCAAGAGGGAAGAAGGGGGGATGGCCTTGGGTTGGCAGCTAGACATGTGGGTTGGAAAAAATGTCTAAGCCTGTATAATTTTTGGCGGAAAATCCTCATAATTCTTTATTACTGATGTGCCTTTATTGCCCAAATTGTACAACCGATGTTCCTTTCTGAAATGAGCTAATGCATCACACCCAATATGGTACTTAAATTGCAGAGATATGAAAATTCATGTGTCTATCTATTAAAACAAATGTTGAAGGTGTTAAATTTTATGTCAGCATCTCTGATGCTGCTGATGTTGTTGTCTGTCTCACTGGTTCTAACAGTGTCTTATTTAGATACTTTACTCTGAAGATTTAAGTGGGAGTATGCATAATTTTTTCTCAGATTTTAACAATAAGCAAATTAATTACCCATTTGTTTTGCATTCTAATTTGAGCTGACACTGTCTGATTCCTGGCTAGATTGTACTAGATGCTGAACTTGTGTTAGTTTTAAATAGTTAAAATTTGCATCAAATTTATTCTTATATTTATATTACACTTACCTTGATCTAATTTTCTTAAACAGGTGGAAGGGAGGGTCTGTTTGTCCAAAGAGGTTAGAAATAGGTTAGAATTTCTGAAGCACAAGAGGCATGAGAGACTGAAACCAGAAACTGCCACCAAGACTATGGGTGTTACTAATATGATTAGTCGAAGTGGAGGAGATGCTCTAAGGGCTACAGCATCTTGCAGTGTAAGATTACCTGGTACCCCTAATTCTTTTACTCGATCATGTGGTTCTTCGTGTGGAAAGGATGTGTTTTCAAAGAAGAAGGTGGATAAGTTTGACACAAATAATTTGGAATGGATAGAGAAAATTCCGGAAGGCCCTGTGTACTGTCCAACAAAGGAGGAGTTTCAGGATCCATTGGTGTATTTACAAAAAATAGCTCCGGAAGCTTCAAGATATGGTAAGGAATATCTATCAGTAGCAAATCTCTTTCTATGAAGTTTATAGATTTAGAAGAGATTGCTTGAACCTGTCATTTTGTTTGTCAAATGGATCAAAAAATAATAGAATAATGTTGATCAAGAGTAACAGGTGAATTGTATTTTATTGATGTTATGTGATGCCATTCACTAATACTTGATAGGAGGTATGCCTACCAACGTGAGATATACCATTGGTTTTTTTATGTCAGCAGCTTCTTAGTTGAGTGATGAATGAATGTTGTGAAATTCCGCAAGATGCACTGCTCTCAGCATCACAGACTTAAAATCTGCTGCCTTGATCAAATGAAAGCAAACTTAACCCACTACACCTACTTTTGAATGTTTAGGGATATGCAAGATTGTTTCCCCTCTAAGCGCTTCTGTTCCTGCTGGGGTTGTATTGACAAGGGAGCAAGCATGGTTTAAGTTCACAACCAGGGTACAACCTCTTCGTCTTGCTGAGTGGGATTCTGAGGACAGAGTCACCTTTTTCATGAGTGGAAGGTAGGTCTTCCCATACATAGAAATGCAATTTTTCAATTGATTATTATATTTGGTTTATGATATGAGTGTATCCTTTCAGAAATTATTCGTTTCGTGATTTCGAGAAAATGGCAAACAAGGTTTTTGCCCGTAGGTACTGTAGTGCCAGTTGTCTTCCTGCAACATATATGGAGAAAGAATTTTGGCACGAAATTGCCTGTGGAAAGACAGAAACAGTTGAATATGCATGTGATGTTGATGGTAGTGCCTTTTCATCTTCTCCCAGTGACCTGCTTGGAAATAGCCAGTGGAATTTAAAGGTGTTGGTTTAACTCTTGCCTTTTCTTGCCCCCAAATTCTAGTCTGGCATGAATTTTTCTGCTCAGCTCATGTTTCAAACACACAGGAAAATATTTTAGGGAAGAGTGGAATTCGCTGGGCATGTCTTAACTAGTTACAGCATATTGCTCTTTGATTACATATGATGTATGCTCTGGCCTGGAGTGTTATCTAATATGCAAGATGTACTCTCCTTTTAAATGGGTACACATTTATGATAAAAAAAAAAAGGTTGGCAAAATGTTCAGGGGCTGAAGTTGGGTACTAGAATCTGAATATATGTCATAAAGCCATCACTCTTCCAGTGCTGCAGATATCAGTGCAGCACAAAATGAAGTCTTATTAATGGGTAGCAAGGTCAATAGGATTTGGTGGTAGGTGATCTGCGACCCATACCTAGGTAATTTTGCCTGAAGTGATGGGTGTTGTGTTGTGGACTGGAAGTTCTCTGTCAGTAAGACATGAGATAATGTATGCCTTTGCTCAGATGCCAGATTATGACTTACTATCATCTGCTTCTCTTCATATGACATGACCCCCCCTCCCCCATGTGCATGCAGTTCTAATCGCTTTCCTCGAAGTATAGCAACTTGGCAAATTGTAAAAGCTGTAGCTTCCTATTGCCACTGTCTCTGTAGAAATTACTTTTTATATTTGTAAAGTTTGCATGTGTGTCAACTAATTATTTGATTTCCATTTGTGATTTCAGAAGTTTTCACGGTTGCCAAAGTCTGTGTTGCGGCTTCTTGAGAGGGCTATTCCGGTAACTAGAGAATAAGGCATATCTTAATTACCTGCTCTATGGTTGTTATCCCTTCCTGACTTGCACGATCTTCTTCAGGGTGTAACTGATCCCATGCTTTACATTGGAATGCTGTTTAGTGTGTTTGCTTGGCACGTGGAAGATCATTATCTGTATAGGTATATCAGATTAATCTTATCCCTGTTGTGTCTAGCATACTCTGGTTTCTAATCCTTAGTTTTCTATCTGCTAATTGTTATGCAGTATCAATTACCATCACTGTGGAGCACAAAAAACATGGTATGGAATTCCTGGTCATGCAGCCTTGAAGTTTGAAAAGGCAGTAAGGGAATATGTATATACTCGTGATATTCTTTCGACTGATGTGGAGGATGGAGCATTCGATGTACTCCTGGGGAAAACAACTTTGTTTCCTCCAAATATATTATTAGAACATGATGTTCCTGTCTACAGGGCTGTGCAGAAGCCTGGGGAGTTCATAATCACCTTCCCTAGTGCTTATCATGCTGGATTTAGCCATGGTATCTTTCTTCTTCTTCTTTTTTTCTTTTTTATTTTTTTATTTTTTTATTTTTAATTTTCATTTGTTACACATGGAAGCTGAATAATATTTGCTTTGCCTTTTGTAAATCCCTAGGTTTCAATTGTGGTGAGGCTGTGAATTTTGCAATTGGTGACTGGTTTCCTTTTGGAGCTGTGGCTAGACAACGTTATGCACTTCTTAACAGGGTGCCTTTACTCCCTCATGAAGAACTTCTGTGCAAAGAAGCAATGCTTCTCAGTACAAGTCTAGAAATTGAAGATTCAGACTATTCCTCTGCAGAATTGGTCTCTCACCACTGCATCAAGGTTTCTTTTGTGAAACTGATGCGTTTCCAGCATGGTGCTCGCTGGTTTCTCATGAAATCAGGGGCATGTACTGGCCTTTTGGCAAACAACAACGTAACCACTCTCTGCACTATATGCAAACAGGACTGCTATGTGGCTTTTATTAGCTGCAATTGTTCTATGCATCCTGTGTGCCTTCGCCATGGTATTTTATATTCTATATGCATGAATTCACTTTTGGTCTTCTGAATTCTTCATTGCTTATGGTAGTCCACCTGTACTGTCCAGATACTGGTTCACTTGACTTCCCATGTGGGAGGGATCATACACTGTTTCTGAGAGAGGATATTTTGGATATGGAAGCTGCAGCTAAAAAGTTTGAGAGGGAAGATGGAATCTTAGAGGAAATTGGTCAGCAGGCAAAAAGCTGTGATGATTTGTATTCCTATCCTTTATCAAATATGTTCCACAGTGGTGTTGATGATGGATACACTCCTTATTGTGCTATAAACTTTGAGTTTGGCTCTGAGATAACTGCAACAACTCAAGACCCTTTGCCAGATCATACCCTGTCTGCAGACATCCATGGCATAGAAACTTTTAGACCGGAAATCTCTGAACCCTCCATTTCTTATGCTGTGTCTCCTCTCATTGCATGCAGAGAACCAGTTGAAAGCCATTTGGCAGACCAAAATGTAAGATACAGCATTCTAAATCCCAAATGTGGTCATTTTGTTCCATTTGTTTTCTTTTAGAAAATTTTACTGAGGACACAATGCATCCTTAAACCAGTAACCATCTGTCTGCTAACCCAGCCTCATTTGTTACTTATTGCCTGGCAACAGACTGTTTATGTTTCTGTTCAACACTAATAAAAATTTGAATGGGTTTTTCATCAATTCTTGCTTAAGTATTTAAGAAATAAATTAAGATTGGCTTCCCATTCATATTTTTTTATAACTTAAAATTATACTGTAATTGTAACAAGGTTGCAAAGATAGTGTTTTAACTTTTAACATAACTATCCTTTGCTATTAATAACCTTTGCAGGTTAAGGAGCAGTCTGATTGCAACTCTAAAAGGTTTATAGGAGTATCTCATAGCACACAGGAGTCCTCTGTGTCATATGATGCATTCTCAAGTACCCAGCAAGGTGTTCTTCGTGGATTGGAGGCTAGACCTAGTGTAGATCAACATAGTGATGACTCTGATTCAGAGATATTTAGGGTTAAGCGACGGTCTTGTCAGAAAGTGGAGAAAAGAGTTATCAATGATGTGTCTTCAAAGAATTCTGGACACCAGGTATGACATTTAACCACTGCAGGAATGGGTTTCTGTTATACTGTTGGATTCTTCGTTGTTTTAGTTGAGCCTATTTTTTCTTTCTTTTTCTGGCATTTGGTTTACATTCTGAAGTAGCCTGCCCAAGAAATGAATTAAAGTTTGTCATTTGCAATATTATTTTCCGTTGATTAATAAGAAAAGAAGTTAGGACATGAGTCAGATGAAGTAAAGCTTTTGCTCTTCAATTTACATCTGAAGCACATGATTGGATTTTTGAACTCTTCCTATCATCCATAGTGATCTTTAGATTCTCATGTTCTTTTAATAAGGACACTCTGTAACAAAGGGTGCACACAGTCACATAGAAGTAGCATCAACCTTTGGCTATGGATCTAACAAGAACATGAAGGTCTCCAGTCTTGAATTTCATATCACCAGGCAAGTCAAGTTGTTGGCAAGAGTGACTTCTGAATCTGATTGTAAAATAAGCTGTTTTAGGGAGAACAGACACTTTGGTCATCACCTAGACACGCCTAAAAAGTTTTGAACAAAATGATGTTAGGCAAATTGAATTTGTTGGGGCTATGGAAACATCTGAGATGCAAAACTGCCTGGGTTATGTCTAAACAGAGTGAATTGCTCTTGCTCTAATTTCCCTATGAAAGAGAAGCTGCTCTTGCTTATCTGCTTTTCTTCAATTATATTCTTGGCCTTTGGTTTATAATTATTCTTTAAGCTATGTTTGGCTCATTAATAAATTGAAATGCTTACAATTATTCCATTAACAGCGGTTTAAACGATTGAAGAGACTCCAACCTGAAGGAAAGTTTGGGCAAACAATGCCATTAGAATGCCGCAGCACTGTTGAATCCAATCGCATTTTTACATCCGCTTCAGAACATAAAGAAGCTTCAGATGGTTCTTTTAGGGACAGGTTTGCCAGTGGAGGTACGATTCCCATTTCTATTAAGTTTAAAAGGTTGGCCAACGAGGAGGGATTCAATCAACGGCAAGAACACAACAGAACGGACAGATTCAAAAGTCACAGGCCCATCATTGACAGGAGCAGGTTAGATTGACTTTGGGTTAACATAGTGGACGAGGAAATTGATTGGCCTGCCTCAGGAGCATCATCTAGAGCCTGATTTTGTTAACTTTTTTTTTCTCTAACGGGGTTCTAACACATGGCATATCCAAAGATTGATTCTGGAAGCAGCAGCGGAATTAACCAAGTTTAGGTCAGATTTACATTCTTTGTGCAGAGCTTGGAATTGGGGCAGTTTGCACGGGTGTCTATTCTTCTGGTTCTCAGGCCATTGTGTTTTGTCCTTGGCAGGGGAGCCTTCCTGCAAGCTGAAAGTAGAAATTTGGTTAGTAACTCTGTAAATTTGTTTTTAATCACTCAATTAATTCTTGTGAGAAAAGTGGGTATTCCCGCAGCTCCATCGTTTACTTCGGTCTGCTGCTTCCTCTTTGGTTCTATTATTCTTTTTGTAGCAATTTGACTACCTGAATAAATGCAGAGAAATGTCTTTTTTCTCCTTTTATCTTATTCTTTTTGTTGTATTGAATATGCAATGCCTTAAAATTTCTGGCAGCTTATGGAAGGTAGTTTCCGCGTTTCTTTTGTGATGTAAGTCGAGTGACTAGCAGAATTTGCCCATATTCCGCAGGTATAATCCGTCAGCCTCTCGGAAAAATTGAGGTTCGATTAACCCCTCACGTATCATGAGAACCGGAGAATTAAGGTGTTAATTTGTTCTAAAACTAATGGATATGGACATGAGAGTCAACTTCGATGCGTGATAAACTTCTCTGATGCCAAAAATATAAAATAAAATAACACAAAAACAAAAACAGAAAAAACAAAAAGTTCAAAATGATGCGGATGGTGTCGGTATCATAGATGATATAATTCCATAGGAAACTGGTTTTGTTATACGTTATGTATGCGGTTATTTTTTATGTCATTATTTTATATTAAGAATTTTTCTTTTTTTAAAATTGAATATACAAGAAAAAAAATTGACCCAATAAATACTTTTTGTAAGATTTAAAATCCAACTGCATCTCCAAAAAGTTAGTTCTTCATTAAGCTTATCTTTATTAATATAGGACTCTTGCTTCTTACGATTATCTCGTGCAAAGAAAGCCACCGAGCCCAGAAATAAATCAAAATATCAACCTTGCATCTGAAATTGGAGAGTAGCAAGCTATAAACAGTATCCCCAAAAAGAAAGAGAGAGAGAGAGAGAGAGAGAGAGAGAGTAGTTAAATAGTGACTGGTTGTTGTGAGTTGGGTTATTTTCTGGTAAGGATCTGGATCTGCAAGAGTGTGTATCCTTTGTTTAGTCATCAACCATGAAGGTCATGGGCACATGTTACAGCCAGCAAACATCCTGAGAGTGGTAAAAACTTTGAAAACAGTGACTATGGTCAAGTCAGAGGAGTCGTCCTCGTCCTCCCAGCTGCTCGTGGCTATGGAAGGGGATGGATTGTTAATTTTCACTCCCCCCCCCCCGAAAGAAACAACTTCATTGAGCAGAAGCTAATTTTCAAGCATAATTTGAAAAAAAATAAGAGACTCACCCGATTAAAAACAGAGATCAGTCTAGTTGAAAGAAGACTGGGTGGAAGTCAGGAAGGAATCGCAACAATTACAAGGTACGATATCAAATGGAGGATATCTGGGGGCATTGTTATTGGTTCTGGGGGCATTGTTATTGGTTCTAATAAAAATAACACGATTTATCAAATATGTTAATTTTTATTGAAAAAAATAATCAATTCACATTAAAGAGTTGCGAGGCTTGCGGAGAAAAACTTCTGCAATGTAATCTTACAATAGACATAAAATGGACGAGGAGGGTGAAGAGAATTTTAATCTTAAAAAGAAAAAAAGAAGTTAGTGTTCATTAATTAGATGTTTATTGCCGGTGATATTGAGGACGAGGAAGATGTAGAGAATTTTAATCTTAAAAAAGGAAAAAGGAATTATTGCTTGTTAATTGCTCATGATATCAATTCCTGCAAATAATGTAGACTCTCCTCAGAGTATTTTAAAAACTCCTCAAAAACAGGCAAAGTAGCTATATATATATATATATATATATATATATATATATATAGATTATAAGAGACAATTTAGAAAGTGACAATTATCATATTAATTGGGCAGATATTATTTTATTTCTGTTATTATGTTATTTTCCTTTTGAATTTTATAATTGTATCTTCTTTCTCTAGTTTTATAAATAGCACTTATTTATTTTATAAGACAGACTTATGTAGGACAGTGGAACAACGTTTTGCTTCCCTGGTTTACTTCATTCTTTATCCAATTGATTTCTTTTTTGTTTTTTTTCTCTTTGTTAGCAAGAGTTTTGCTCTTGTGGCTAATCAGAGTGATTTGTTAGTCACATGGGATACTGCAGGCCGGGCACTGCTACACTAGATAAGGAGTTAACTCTTGTTTACACTCCTACCATATTCAGGGTTAGATGGGTACCGCACAGGCATTACACTTGATAAGAGGGCACTTTGAAGAACAAGTTTTCGCACGCTTGGACAAGATCTTCCTGAGAATCGTTGCTGAGTTGGAAAGGCACGTCTGAAAGAAAGAAAAGGGGTAACATGCAAATGCAAATAGTTGCTGGGGCAAGGATGCTGCTGCAGCTGACACGACGTTGCCATTTTGGCGTGTTTGTTGCAACCTGCCTGCAGTACCGCTGAAGCCTCTGCTTTCCCATCACCAACAATTTTAGGTAGAATGTGACTCCCTACTGGTCTTTAAATTCTCGAGTTTTTATTGGCATCATAGGGCAAACATTACTGCCATTTGGGGCTTGTTTTGCTTAGTTGTTGGGAGTATGTGGTGACACGAAACACGAATGTTATTGGAGTCTGTATGGGCCTTTGGGCAGCAGTTGCCCCCAGCACCGAAATATAATGACAGAAGATGACCCCTTTATAAATCGTAGGGGAAAGAGCCAATACACATTCACTCTCAGTAGGGGCAGGTAATGGCCCATTGCCATAGGTTGTGTCCGGCGAGGGCTTTCAAAATTCAAACCACCGAGAGTTGTTTCCCTGGGCCCAGCCCAATACAACAATGCTGTACGGCCACCGTACCCTTCCTCCTCAATAATTAACGATTGTTAGCCAGCATTTTATGAAACATAACTCAAACAGCTAATCTGGCTTCAAGTTGCTGCCTCGGCTGATCCAGTTGTATTGAGTTTTCCTGATAAATGTTTAGAGTTTAGCCCATTTCTTAATAGACCGGATTTGGTTTCGGTGATGTTGGAGCAGCCCACATTCTCCATTCTCACCCTGCACACCCACCACATTTTTGTTTTTTCTCTCTCTCCAGTTTTGAATATTAATTAGAGTCGATTTTTGAAAAAAAAAAAAAAGATAAAACTAAAAGCATCTATTATCCTCACTTTTTTACTCAATTTCTATAAAATACAAATACTTTTAAAATAAGCCTATTAGTGTCAAATATATGTGTAGAACATGACATTCTTCTAATATACTCTTAATATGTATTAAATATTTTAAAATACACTTAACAAATTAATATAAATATAAAAATTTAGATATAAGTATTAAATATTTTTATTATATATTTTAAATATTTTTCAATAGCATATTGAAACGCATTCAATGAATTCTAAAATTTTTAATACACTTAATATTTTTTTTCCATAAAACTAGTAAAAAATTCAATAAAAATATTTTATTCTCATAATTATATGTGAAATTTGTATTTATAACTTACTAAATATCATGTTATATGTATAAAATATTATTTTAAAATTATTAACAAAATACTAATTATAGTATGAAATAAAATAAAAAATTTTATAAATTATATGTTGAAAAATAAATTTATTAAAAACATTTAAATTACACACACACATATATATATTTAATATATATTTTACAGTGGTATTATACTATACATGTATTTAAATTTTTTAAGCATTTATGTGTCTTGTCATCCGTGTTTCTGTCCATGTTTATAAACTGTAGCTAATTTTCGAGTATATTGAACCTGGGGAAGTAATTTAACCTTAACAAAACAAGGTTTAGAGGGGAATGGAATTATCCATTATACCTTGCTTGCAAACTTTTTCTTCTGTTGTGAGAATAAAAATAAAAATTCCAACAAAAGTTGGAAAAAAGTGAGGGAAAATGTGGTTCCAGTTATGCGGGTCGAAGTATTCATCATGCTGCGTGGGAACCTACATGCTTCTTCTTTACCTTGACTTACAACGCATTCACTTTGAAGTTCAATAGGGCTTGTGTGCCATGTAAGGTCCGGGGGAGTGGGGGGGCCAGCCCTCCCCTACACTCTTTTTCTATCCTACTTTTTTCCTTGATTGGGACCATCATTTCGACTTTTATAGGCGGAGAATAAGTGTGAAATCAAATATATAATGAGAATGGAACAAAGCAAATTTTAGTGTACGGGTTGTTCTCAAAATCCACAAATTTCTTTCAGTCTTTAATCTGCTGGATTTGTGGGGCATTATCAAAGCTTCCCTTTTCTCCAAGTCTTTGCAAAAGATTCAAAATGTTTCCCACTTTTTTTTTTTTTTTCCTTTCTTCTTTAGAAACAAAGTTTTTGTGTAAATATCCTGTATCTGCAGATGAAATCGAGCACCTGCTACTTTAGTCACGGTATGTGGGTTTGATTGGAGAAAAATCTGCTATGTTGTCTATCCTGGTCAAGGCTGCTAAGCATTTTTGTGTTTCATGCATGGAAATAGCTGCGAGGCATCGTTTTCTTTTAGGGTATTCGAAAGTTGCAAATAGTTGGGAATATTTTTTCAACATCCTCCACTTATATAACTAATAATTTATCTCCTAAACACCGATCAAGATTTAGCCAGCTGGTTTCAATTAAGTGTGGAAATGACCATTAATCACAAGGGATGTTTCATGGCTATGTCCTCAATAAGACACTCACTAACTTTCTTTTTTATGAAACGAACAATTTCCGTTGACCATCATCAATCACTTCCGGCTGAGTGCTTGCAAGACACGGGAAAGATTAAGGAAGACCGAGCCGGTTGTCCACTGTTAGCAATCTGTAACTTGGCGGCGATATTGGCTGTGCAAGAAGGAGTTTGAGTGCAAGGGTGGAAGGCTGTAGCTGAAGTAACTCGGTGGTTGTACAAAGAGGTTCGAATGGGCTAGACTTGGAGTAATGGACTCAAATCGATCTCAGTCGTAATGGGCTCCAAAAGCAGTGGGTTTGGACCTAATCCGTATCAACTGTGTGTGTGGGGGGGGGGCCTTAATGCATTTAATTTAACCTATTATGTAATGTAACTCAACAAAAAAGAAAAAAAAAAAAGGATCCATTTTGCATTTTAATATGTACATATTTTCGACCATAAACAAATGCTAACAGAAGGAAAATGAGCCAATTTACATTTGCCTTTTCACAATAGAAATTTCAGGCACCGAACAGTCCTTGACAAATATATATCAGGATGATGGGAGTGACGGTATTCACTTTGCCTACTGTCTTTCTACCACTCCATAATTGAGTAATCCAAAAATTGGGAAGTAAAGAAACATGATGTCCCCATAGGCATTCAAGGATGAACGAAAAAGGCCCAAAAACAAAATTAAATAGTGACAAGCTATGTCGGCATGAGGAATTTCTTTGTTCTCTATGATTAATTACAACTATTGTCTACAATGTCGCATTGGTCGCTATCAATTCATCAAATTCTGTGGAAAATTAACTCAATCACATGACCATGTTTTTATCAATAAAAGTCAATGTTAGCTGAAACTCTTAATTAATTAGTCTCAATTGCGAGGAAACTTTCTGTTGGGTGTGTTGATTTGCCATGAAATGAAAGCTATAAAGCTTCTACAGTCCCACATATGCGTAGACTATGCCTAAGGCCTTGGTTGGGTTTTATTTATTCTTCTCTCTCTCTCTCTCTCTCTCTCTCTCACACACACACACACACACACACACACAGCCAGACTATACACAACGTATTCGTAGATCATATTGAATAATTTTATGGGTATTTATTTATTATATCTAAAATGCCCATGGGAGTCTGTTTCTTTAAAACCCAATCCACAACTAATAAATCGTAAATCTCTCGAAATAACCTAAACCGACAAGTTAATTACTAAGCAGTTGTGGGCGACATGCGCATTTACTTGGGTTTTTTTATTTTCCTAGCATTGTCACATCAAGGCTTGATACATCACAATTCAATATTCAACCATGCTTTTATAAATCATACGCATAAAAATCTCAGCAAAATCTGTAGCAACAGCCACACCCACACCCATTCACATACTTGAAATGGCATGCTCATAAATCCATTCGTTGCATACATTCTACAGTGCACATTCATTCTGCAACTTGCGGCTCATAAATCAATAGCTCCGTATTGCCAAACTGCTCTCAGTGAAATGGTCCCTCCCATATCCCCACCCTCTTGGTAATTGAATGGTCCCTTCAAACCAGATACACAAGGAAAATGTTTCTGATGGTTTCCCGAGGTCAACAAGTTTTAACAATTCAAAATCAAGTCGCTGCTTAAGCTCTTTCTGGGTTCGAGTATATATTTATTAAAAAGCATATTTTTATTTAAAAAATAAAAAAAAAACTTAAATTATGAGTATTCTTTTATTTAAAAATTAAAAAAAATTGAGAGTATTTTTTAATTTTTTTAAAACATAAAAAAATTAAATTGTAATTACTCTTTTCTTTTTAAGAAAAAAAATTACTAATTAATAAAATTTCATCATATAACCGAATGAATGACTATCTTTTAATTTTGACATTATATACTTATAAATAATATATATATATATATATATATAGATCTATTAATTAGGACAGCAAATCGAAGATCACTATATATTGGTAAAAGATAAGGTTATGATTAAAATATTTGATTGTTAATGTGTAAGATTCCTCCTTGATTGTTTTAATTAAAGCCATAGCCTAGGAAAATTGAGACCAAGATAACTAGTTAATGTTTATGGAACTCTTTGTACTGACAAGTTTAGATCCTTCTGCACAATATAAACTATTCAATAGGAATTCCTCAAGGTGTCTAAATGTTTGAAATCTCAATTCTTGTTACCGGGGAATGGATGACATTGATCTTATTAACAAAGATTATAATAACCCTGAGTTAATTGTATGTCGAAGTCCAGAAAACAAGATGTCAGTTTTCTATCGCTGTTCCTTCTTGTGTCACAGCCACAAGTCTTCTTGGAATTAACAATAAGAAAAATGCACTCTAACATATAAAACTGCAACATAAAGAAATACTTGCGTTGGCTACATTACTTCCGATGCTGTCGGGAAGGCAAGGAAAAACTAAACAATAGCTTAATTATGTCTCTTTTGTATTAACTATGGCTTGTTACCATAGGCCAATTTGGTAAGAACCTGGCATAGTTTATTGAAAAGGTTAACTCCATATTTTGGACCCATCTATACGTTCTTTTTTATTAAAAAAAAAAGTCAACATATGGGTGATTTGAAGACGAGAGATTAATTGTCTTATTCCCTTGGAGATCGCCGTAGTTTATTGATGATCTCGAGGTAGGGTTATGGGCTAGAGGCAATGTGGTGAAGCCACTGGTTAAAACCCAATGTAGTCAGCAAGGTTAAATTTGCAAGGTATAAAGAACAACCTCAATTTTTATGGGTGCACAAATTAAGGACAATAATAGTTAAGGCAGTGTGGCCAAAAGGGGATACACACAATCCTATGCTCACCTTTTTTTTTTTTTTTTCAAGGTCCTAAAGGAAATAGTCATCAATAGGATGCTTGTGTCCCTCAGCACAATTTTGTACTTTGACATGTTAATGTAGTTGTCTCAAGCCACCAAATATGCTAGTTCGGATTGACTCATTAGTTGGAAAATATTTGTTTATAATGATTTTAGTTGATGTGGCAATGAATGGGCGGCACTTGTTGGATTTGGACACAAATTAGTCAAGCTCATGAAGCTATTTCCTTATCATGAGTGGAGTAGTCTTTCACCATTCAACATATATGCATAGGCCCTTGACTGGGGTTCATCATGGTTTGTCTTTAAGTGAGTAATTTGACCATCTATTCATCAAAGGGAAGTTTTTTTGTTTGGGGGGGGGGGGACCTTGTTTCTTTTCTATCCTTCAAAGACAACCGAGGATGAGAGACCTAAAGATGGGGCACCAAAAGCAAATTTTTCTTGACAAAGGTAACATTGATTAGTGGTTGTAGACAAGGTTAGGTATATATATATATACACTATTTCGATGACATAGGACAAAATAAATAAATAGAGTTCTTAATTATTATTTAATATAAGAAGTGGAAAAGACAAAATATTATTTACAAAAATTTATAAGTTGTGAAAAAGTTTATTTCATTCATTTTTCATAATCGATGACTTAATTAATTCTTGAATAATCTCATGTTTCGTTATCTCACTGTCTATTGAAATAAAGTTTGAATTTATTAAAGAAAATAAATGAAGTAACCTATGAGTTGAAAGAAAATGAAAACTTGTATCAATTGTGTTCCTCCATCACTTGAGGTCAATGACTTTTACACTTCTTTCAAATAAATGAATAAATAAATACACATATATATATATGTGTGTGTGTGTGTTCACAACTTGTATTCCTTGCCTCCTGTAGAGACTTCTGATGGACATGGACAAAGTTAAAAATCAATTCTCTATATTGTGTTTATTGGAATAGACAGTCTTTTTTTGTCGGAGTACTACTAGCTTACTTATCCTCAAAGGCATGTATTCTGCTATTTGACCTATGTAGCTGAATGCGGGGATTATTTATAGTGTTAGATTAACAGTTTTGTAATTGTGAAATGAGGGCTAAAAAGCTCAAAAAGTTCAAAAATTGATAATATATGGTTTCATTGAAATTTTTTGTTTTCACTCATAACAGATATTAGGTTAATATGATATGAATTTTTAAGTGATTAAAATTAAAACATTTCAAAGATAATAGACAAATAAATAAATTGTTTATTTTTTTTAATAAAATTACTTAATATACCGCGCGGAACATGAATAACAAAACTAATTATGTCTAAAAGCTTTGCATCGTCTTTCTATATGCCTAGACATAATAGATTTTTCTATTACTTATAAAATTACTTAATAGATCTTACATTTTCGGGAGTTGCGGGTAAAAATAAGACTTCGCTTCACGCAAGCTTTGAAGCTGGCTTTCGTTACTCTATCAAACTTTTGACCACGTCGTCCAATCAATGCACAATTAATTCATTTGATTCAATTGATCAACAGACCAAAAGCAGCAAAAGTTTACTCTCTTTAGCAAAAATTGCTTGCTTTTTGTGATTGGATGTTAATTTGCTAATTTGCTAATTTATATGTGCACCCCATGTTGCGCTTTCGAAGACCATTAGTCAAACGTTGCTATTATTTCCTGATTTATTTATTGCTAAATATTATTTCTTGATTATTATCTATATTAGATTCTTAATTGGCCAATATTTATATCCATATCTTTCGATTATCTTCTTTTAACTAAAATGAGGGTGACCCAGTACACACAGACTCTTATGTTGTAAAGTTTGATGAAGAGTAGGATGTAAATAATTTTACCCTAATTTTTGTAAAGAAATTATTTCTAAAACTCAAATTTATGATTTTTAGGTTATAATGAAATAATTTTGTGCTTTACCATGACTTGCCCCTCAAAAAGAAATAATATCTAAAGCGGTCAAAATCTATTCATCAAAATTTGAGACAATAATGAATGAAAAGGGTTTCTACCCCACAAATTTTTATGCAAAGTCAAAAGTTAAAAACAACTTTTGCTTGATTTTCGGAAGCAACTAGGCAGTTCCTGTAAATAGCTTTGATTGATTAAGCTCTGGATCATAGTGATTTACCGACAAAAAGTGATCAAGCTAGTAGAACCAACTTGCTTAGTCCCTTTTTCAATCAACTTCTATCGCCCTATTCACGTTAATTCACATCCACAATCACTAATGCTCGTTCATTCAAGTGGCATTCAAGGTTATAATTTAGTTTAACCAACAAATATTGACTTGCTTGATAACGGGGGTTTGCTCCCTTTCCTTGTGGATATAAGTTTGAACTCACTGGGAATCCTTGGAAGTGTAATTTCTCACGAACACGTTTGGCTTGAAATACATTCTAAACAAAAAGCTGTAATTTAGCGTGTGTATTTTCTTTATTTCTTATCGCTCAAAAGAAACAGAAAATACATTAAGCTCGATACAATGTCTTGTCTTACAAAAGAATTTTTATAGACAAAAATAGTCACTAAAAATTATTTTTTTTTCATAATCAATTTCAAAAATCAAAAACTTTAACTTTAAGTTTTGATTCATCGCAATACTTGAACTAGTAGATCAACCTAGAATCTCTATTACTTTTAAGTTTTTGTGTTTTTAACTCTTCAATCCCATCAGTTGATTGTAGTTGTTGGTCAAATTAACCAACTTGAATTTTTTGTAACTTTTGTGATGTTAAAACTTTTAGTTCTTTAACTACTTTTAATTAACTGAACTACTAGTTTAGTTGTTCATTGTGATATTTTTGTAACTCTTTTTTTCATAGTTTGAAACCTTCTTTGATATTTAGGTAACTATAGGTACTAGTATGGTAAACTAAATCAATTTTTTTTTACTTCTTTTATCTTTTTACTCGAGTTGTTTAGATAATAATATAAGTTGATTAATTTCGAATTTCTATTAACTTTAAATATTTATGATATTTTTTTAATTTTTCTCTGAGATCATCCAAGATTTCATTGAATATCTTTTCAAAAATATAGATTTGATAGAAAATAAATTTACATAATTCTTAATTTAATTCAAATTTCAAATTCAAATATCTTACCATACTAAATATGAAATAAATAATAACTATTCAAATAAAGTTTAGATATTTAATTAACAAGTAAGTAAAAATATAATTTCAATAAATAAACATCAATCGCATTATTCAAGTATAGGGGACACATAAAAATATAGAGGAATATAACTAACCACAATAATCTCAACAATCTTTCCTTTTTTGATGATGATAACTATGATTAATTAATGGGACAACATGATGAACAAAATGCAGTAACTCTCTCTAAATGTAAACTCTCCTTCTTCCTAATGCAATTAAAGTAATTGAACATCTAATGAACTCAACTAGTATAAAAAACAATGAGGTATGATTCAATCAATATTCATAAAGCAAGTATTAGAGCTAAATTCATTGATCAATCAACAGAAATAAGTAAGTATTAAGGCAAACATTCAACATAAATATTAGAGCAATAAAGTAATCAAACAAAGCAATTAAATGTCAATTAATTACAGTCACCTAAGAATGCATAAAAAAGCTAAATGTTTAAGGGATCAATAAAGTCATCAACCATCTTTATCCCCCTTTGACATCATAAAAAAAAAATGCAACAATAGGACTTCATTATTTCATTTTCTTGGAGCTCCCCTCAAATTGACTTGCTTTCTTTAACAATTTAAGGATGGTGGTAAAATTCTCTTATGATTCCTTCATGAAATCTTATAGCTCCAATCAAATATCATCCACACCATCTCTGAACCCATTCATATTTTTCTTTTTAGCTCTTCTATTTCCTTAGTCAAGGAAGACAAATCAATATTGGTAGAGGTTTAAGGAGGAGTTAATGATCCTATTGGTGTTGGTGTTGGTGTTGGTGTTGTATTAGATCGTTTTAGACTTGATCATTGTTCTTTTAAAGGTATATATCACTTTCCTTCACTTTGCATCAAATGAATCTACTTAAGTGTGGTGGTATTGATTAGTTGATCCAAGTTAACATCAGAAAGGCCTTTTTAGCCATAAGTACACCTAGCTTATGAAACAAGTAGCACAAATACATACCATAAGGGAACTTTTTGACTATCTCCTTTTGAGCTTTCTTGATCACTCTCATCATATGCTTTGCCAAGTTGAATTTTTCATTCTTTAATAATAAGTTAGGAGGTATATGTCAAGAAAGGTCAAGTAATCATAATAACCACATTTAGGATTGATGTTGTAAGCCTTATTCCTTTGAATTATTCTTAACTTGATTAGCAAAGAAGATATTTTGAATGACTTTTTAATGCTGTCACTTTCTTCATAAAGATTAGCTTGACCTTTTAGCAGTAAATTCAAGAAATCTGAAATCACCTTAGGAGGGATTTTCACTTTCTTTCCATACATGGAAAAAGTGATCACAATGCAATTCTTGTTCACTTTCATATTAGCAAAAATATTCTTTAACATTTCAATGTAAAAATCACATCTAAGAATGATGAACCTAATCCACTTTTGAAAAGAAAAACCATCCAAGAAACCATTAGTTTCAAATTTAATAACACAATCCAAGTTTAGTGGTTGACTAACATACAAGTTCTTTTTCTTAAATTTGTAAAAATCATCCTCAATTTAAGAAGTTATAAAATGAAACTTTAATGGCTCATATAGTTGAGAAGATAATTGACCTTGTATGGTGGACGTTTGTGGTGATAGATTTGGTGGGGGAGCCATTGGTGGTGTTACCAAGGATGATAAGGGCATTAAGGATGTCTCTAATAAAGATGGTATTAACCTTACATCCTTTGATTTCTCACCCATTCTCCATTTTAGCACAAGTTTAATCCTCTTGGTTGGTGATTAGTTTGGTCTCTCTTTTGAGGCTTAATAATTAGAGGAGGAGGAGGAATTGATGAGAATTTAAATAGTACTAGTGATGGTGTGTACTCAATAGTGACTCTCAACTTTGGTATCGAGGTCATTAGTGGCATATAAGAGGAAAGAGGAACAACAGTGACACTTTGTGTCCTTGTGGAGACTAAACTCGATTTATTAGCATCAAGCTACTCATTCTTTGATGTAGATGTTGATTTTGGCTCCATTGTTGATAGGTTTAAGAGATTAATGCTTTTAGATGATGAATTTAAAGGATTTAAAGAAAATTTTAAACTTTAAGTTTTGAATTTTGAAAAAGGAAAGAAAGAAAGATTTTTAGATCTAGAAAAGGAAAAAGGAAGTGAACATTGTTTAAACTTACATTGGTTGACTAAAGTAAGCTATAGATTGACTACTCACTTTGGTTGACCTATACTTTGGGTCCTGTCGATTGATCTCCCTTGGATAGAAAAATTAATTTTCATTTTTCAACCACAAAATGTCCAAATCAATATGCAACACAAATATTTAACATGTAAACACATATAACCATGCCACAAAACATATATCATAACAATCATATAATTGGGAGAATCAAAGTTAGTTATACCCAATCTCTTTCTAATGATCATTAACCTATCTTCACTCAATGGTTTGGTAAAAATGTTGACCAATTGATCTTTGGTATTCATAAATTCTAGGGACATATCTCTCTTTAACATATATTTAGTTTGGGCGTGGTGTATAGGGTTTTTGATCATATTGATTATACTTATGTAATCACACTTAATAAACACATGAAAAAAGTGCAATCTGAACTCCTCTTAAATTTATTTCATCCAAAGGAATTGAGTATAGTAAGTTTGTATTGTCATGTACTTTACTTCAGTTGTAGAAATAACAATTGTACCTTACTATTACACCATAAGATTAAGGTTTAGTTAAGGAACTAACATGCACTTGTGGTACTTTTCCTCTATATTCTTTCTCCTTCAAAGTTTGAGTTTAAGTAACTTATAAATTCAAAGGTTGATTCTTTAAGATACCAAATTCCTAAACTAATGGTTCTCTTTACATACCTACGTACTCTCTTGAGGGTAACTAAGCGTGACTCCTGTGAACTAGATTAAAATTTTGCACACAAACAAACAACAAATATCAAGTTTACTTTGTTAATAGTAAGATATAAAAGACTACTAATTATACTTTTATACTACTTTTCATTTATAACTTATCATTTACATCATTATCTAATTTTGTGGAAATGTCTTTAGAGTGCCACAAAGTTTGGAATCATCCATGCAAAATTTCTTCAATAGCTTTTTAGCATACTTGGCATAATTGATAAAGATTCCATTTTGCTTACTTTGGATTCCAAGAAAGAAATCCAATTCTTCTATTATGCTTGTATCAAATTTTATTTCTTTATAACTAAAAAAATCCTTCCATAATAACTCATTAGTAGTACCAAATATAATGTCATCAATACAAATTTGAAAAATTAACAAATTCTTATTTTTGATTTAATAAAACGATTAATGTCAACTTTACCTTTAGTGTAACTTTTGTCAATCAAAAAAGAGTTTAACCTTTCATATCAAACTTTTGGCACTTACTTTAACCTATATAAAACTTTTGAAAACTTGTACATATGATCTAGAAACATTTTGCTTTTCTTAATATAGACTTGCTTTTTGATGTAGCCATTGTGGAATACACTTTTTATGTCAATTTGATACAACCTAAAACTCTTACATAATGCAAATGCAAGTAACATTCTAATGGTCTTTAACCTAGCAAGTAGGGTAAAGATCTTATCTTAATTGATGCCATTTTTTTTATTATAACCTTTAATAATTAATCTCGCCTTATTTCTCATTATTTGACCACTTTTATCAAACTTGTTTCTAAAAACCCACTTATTTTTATAATAAAATGATCACTGCGTCTTGGTACTAATGTTCAGACCTTATTTTTCATAAACTAATTGAACTCATACTTCATTGCATGCACCCAAGATTGGTCAGCCAATGTATCATTTACATGTGTTAGTTTTATTTGTGAAATAAGCGGTATAATGCTAATATTCCTAAATGCAAATTGAGTTCTTAAAAGATTAGAAGGGTTACCAATAATTTGATCTTAGAACATAAATTGAGTTCTAACATATTTTTACTCTCTTGAAACTCGTTGAACAACACTATCAAGATTGCTATCTCTTGGAAGGTTTGAATCATTTACTTTAAATTGTTCACTCTTTTTCATTTTAAAATCACTAGAATGTTATTGTTTTCTTAATGAATTATTTCCCTTCTCTAAGTTTTTATTTGTACCTATAAGGTCATCTAACTCTTCTTTTTTAGGAGAGAGGAGGTTAGTTTCATCAAATGAAACATGTATGGACTCCTCTACAACAAGAGACTTCTCATTTAATACTCTATATGCTTTACTATTAAAAGAGTATCTTAAGAAGATATCTTTTTTCGCCTTAGAATCAAACTTACTTAGGTTGTCTTTTGTATTTAGAACATAACAATTGAAACCAAAGACTTACAAAAATTTTATTGTACACTTTCTCTCATTCCACAAATTATATGGCACCTTTGCAAGAGTTAGATGAATAAAAACTCTATTATATACATAATAAGTAGTATGAACTGCTTCTACTTAAAATCATTAAGGGATACTATACTTATTTAACGTGGTTTTAATCATCTCTTACAAGGTTTCATTCTTCCTTTCAACTATTACATTTTGATATAAAGTTTTTGGATTTGAAATTTTGTGAGATACCTTAAGAATTGTGAAAATTCTTAAAGTCTTTATTCTTAAACTCATGACCATGATCACTTTTAAATAAAGTAACACGATACTTATTTTCATTTTGGACTTACTTATAAAATCCCTTAAAAGTCTTCTAGCACTTGTTCTTGCAAGTTAGAAATGCAACCCATATAAATATACTATAATCATCTACTAAGACATATACATATAAATTACTACCTAAAGATAAAATACAAATAAAACTAAACATGTTCATATGTAATAGCTTCGAAAGTCTAGAAGTAGATACTACCTTAATCATAAAGAATCTTATAAAGCAAATCACTTATCCACTTTGCTTCTTTACTAGTTAAAGTTAGTACCACAAATCTTGCAATCATAGTATATAAGTTTGTTTCTTGAAACCCTTAGAAATTGTGACCCTACCAAGTGTAAAGATTTACCCACTATTAGAAGCATAATCCCTTTTATCAATGATCTAACTAACATTTGAATATCCTTTTAAAATAAAAAGGTAACCCATATAACTCAAGTCAAAATCCTTTGTTCTGTTTAAGTACTTTATAATTTTATTTAGTTTATACTAATGCATGCTAGTTGAATTACTCACTTACTCATTTTACCAACTGTATAGCCTATGTCCAGCCTTGCACATTTCATTTTGTACATTAGACACACTATTATTTTGTCATATTTTAATTGTGATATTAGACTTTAAACATTCTTTGTAAACTTTATGTTTTGATTAAATGGAGTAAAGAAAAGAATACAATTTGTATGATTAAATTTATTGAAAACTTTCTCAACATAATATGATTAAGTAAGTGTTATAATTTTTTAATGTTGCAGGATTTTGATCTTAAGGATGATATCTAACTCACCTATGCCTTTCATATCAAAATTTCTAGATGTAAACTCTTTGGTAACTTTAACTTGTTCTAAGTTAGTTTCAAAGATCAATATGTTATCCATATATAAATGGATAATGACACTTTTTTCTTCTTTGAACTTGTTATAAATGCATTTGTCAAATTCATTAATCTTGAACCCATCAACAAGTTTCACCTTATCAAATTTTTGATGCCATTATTAAACTACTTGTTTTAGTCCTTATAAGGAATTAATAAGTTTGCACACCTTTTCTTTTGACTAGGTACTACAAACCTATTCCGTTGCTCTATATACACTTCTTCTTCTAATTCACTATTCAGGATCATTGTTTTAATGTCCATTTGATGAATTATTGAGCCATAGATAGAAGCTAATGTAATGGGCACTCTTATTGTGGAACTTTTAGCCATTAGTAAATAAGTATCAAAATATTTTATCACCTTGCTTTTGTGTAAAGCCTTTTGCAACTAACCTACCTTTGAACTTGTCAATGGCTTTATTAACATCCATTTTCTTTTTGAAAATCCATTTGCAACTGATTGGCTTTGAGCCAAATGGGAGGTCTAACAATTTTTAGGTCTTATTACTTATAATTGAGTTCATTTTATCATTTATAGCTTCCTTTTAAAGCACAACATCTTACAATTTCATTGCTTCACCAAATGTCTTGGAATCATCTTTAGTATTACAGTAATATGTAATTTGATTGTTCATTGATTCTTTTATTCCTTCAACTAGGAACATAATGGCATGAGAACTAAAAATCTTTACTTTCCTTTCTCTTTTAATCTTTCAATGTTCAATGACATCATCATTCTCATTTTCATTTGTCATATCATCATTCTTTTTTTTAGGCACTTGTTATATTTTGGAACCTTTAAGATGAATCTATTTTCATCAAATTTAGTATCTTTAGATTCAATGACAGTATTGATAGATATAGTCAGTAGGCTTTACTGTTATGCATGTAGCCTCAGAAGAAGCATTTAATCTCTTTTTCTCCCTTATTATTATTATTATTTTTTTGGGTTTGAGAACTTTAATAATTACTTTGCAGCTTTAAACTCTTAAATAATTAAGGTTAAACTTTCTTTTATTCTACAACTCATATGGGGTCATTATGCTCTTTCTAGTTGAAATTTTATTAAGAATATGACATGTATTAAGTGATGCCTTATCCTAAAAACCATGGCTCAAGCTTGAATTAAATAGAATAGAATTCACCATTTTTGTTAAAACACAATTTTTTTGTTTTACAATGTCATTCTGTTGTGGTATGTGAGGAGTAGTGGTTTTATGAATAATTATTGTAAACTCAAAAAATGTAGTATTATAATGCTCTCCTCTCTTATCAGATCATAAACACTTAACGATAACATTACATTGCAATTTAACTTTAATTTTATACACCCTAAATTTTTCAAGTACTTCATCTTTTATATAGCCTAAGTAAATATGATAGAATCTATAGTAATCATAAATGAATATTACAAAATAATACTATCCTGCTTGTATTGGTGTATTATGCAAGTCACACATCACTATGTGTTAATTCTAGCATATTTGAAGATTTTTGAATGGTAGGAAATGGATTTCTAGTTATTTATGTTTTGCATTCATTTTTAAATTTATCAAAATATGATAGTAAATTTAACTTAACCATATCATGTAATTTTCTAAAATTTACATGTCCAAATCTATTATGCCAAAGAAAAGAATGCTCAACAATATAAGCAAAACTAGTAACATTTTTATTAATATCAATATTTAGTTTGAACATACTCAGAGATAACCTTTCCCCATAAACACTCTCCTTTTGGATATGACAAAATTATTAGCCTTAAATACAAGCTTGAACTCAAACTTATTCAAAAGACTACTAAAGACCAAAATTTTCCTAGCTTTTGGTTTATAAAATACATTATTATAAGTAATGACCTTTCTAGAAATAAACTTTAATTCCACTTCTCTAATTCCCTTGATAGAAACCATAGAAGAATTTTTCATGTACACAATAATGTCACATCCATTGGTTTTACATTTCTTAAAAAGCTTTTGTTCTTGTAAATATGTTTGGTAGTACTTGAATCAATTTACTAAGTAGTATCATCCTTAACTAAGTTGATTTATATGATTATAACAATTAATTTTTCATTTGTTATTCTTGAGGATGTCTACTTCTTCTTTTTCTTTTTGAAAAGGCAACACTTATATTTATAGTGTCTTTCCTTATAGTAGAAGTGGCATTTGCCTTTTTTTCTTTTACTTTTTATCCTTCATTTAATCATTATCAAATTGATTCTTCCTCTTTTCCATAAGCTTACTGGACTGTTCCTCCCTGATTATATACACCTTTCAAAACATGAGAGCTATGCTCTTTATTTTCCTCCTACATACAAAATTCTTCTTATACACGAAGATGTTTTAAACTTCGCTTAAAGTCTTTCCATGAGGAGGGCAATGTATCATTAATGGAACTCATAATAATTATTTCATCCATAAACATTTTGTGTTTTGAAAAATGGTTTAGAATTCATTCTATCTTAGCAAATTGTTCCATTACTGGTCTGTCATCAATCATCCTATAATTATTAAATTTAAAGACAAGAAATTTCTTCTAGAGTTCTTTTATTGTTTGAAAGTTGTAGTAGCCATCAAATAGTAAATCACTCATAACATTTAGAATATGTCCCTTACAAATCTTATCATCTGTCTCTTATTTCTACCACTTATTGGTATCAATAATAGTCTCATTTTCTGTCTTTTCTAATTTTGTAGTGTTTAAAACATAAGTCATTCATAATGTTACCAACAAAAATGAACCCTTTTCAATTTTTGACTTAAGATTGTTAAAATTGAAATTTGTAAATCTAGAAATTGCATAACTGCTTCAAGTTATGTAACAATCTTA
Organism: Bruguiera hainesii; assembly: GCA_023213295.1. Taxonomy (NCBI): domain Eukaryota; kingdom Viridiplantae; phylum Streptophyta; class Magnoliopsida; order Malpighiales; family Rhizophoraceae; genus Bruguiera; species Bruguiera hainesii. The sequence goes on along the minus strand of JAHOYR010000006.1, from coordinate 4,036,008 downwards.
AGACTTTTAAGGCAAAATTCATCCATTAATTTGTGCACTAAGGAAACAATGAATTCCCTTCTAGGATTAAATGAAGCCTATTGAATTGTACTTATGCACTTATTGAAATTTAAATGTAAAGAAGAGTTTATTGTTTGAATAGAATTGTGTGCATAATGTTTTGTTTTTTTGTAGCAAAATAAAGATAGTTTGGACCTATTTATAATAATCAAAGGGACACAACTATTAATGTGACAATTATAACAATTATTAGCTGTTTTAGGACAAGGCATAACTATTTTTGTTACTAAACATAACTATTTATACGACAATTATAAAATTGTTTGGATAAGACATTACTATTTGTGTAAAAAGACACAACTTATGGGCATGACTACTTTGGATAGTTATATAACTGTCTTAGCTAACACTTAATTGTTGTAATAATTTTTACAAGAAATTAATAAAAATTACCTAAGTGTCAAGTGTATAAAAATGTCTAAAATATGCTTATATGCCATGCATGTGTGACTTTTTATAATGTCCCTTTAAACCAACTAGACTCCTTTCTAGTGTCCTTATTTGTTAAACTTTTATAATTTTTGTTTGCTATACATATGGGACTTTGCTCCCGCCCTTTCTTTTGTCCTTTTGAAAGTACCTAATATATTGTTTTTTGTTTTTTTTTTACGTAAGTAACACAATTATTTTTTGTTGTCTTAAGTTCCAATCTAATATTTTGAAAACCAAATGAAAAATAGAGATAGGATTTAGAGGTAACAAAACTTAACCATGATTAATTGTTTACTTGATCTTAACTCATTCACATAATTTACAAACATTGCTTGTTTCTTTTATGAAGTTAAACTCCACCAAGGATAAAATAATAAAATAAACTAACACACTTTTAAATTGGTATGGAGTCTATTGTTAGATCATGTGCTATACATTTTGATATGTTAACATAATTGAGTTGTTATGTGTAACTAATCATGGTTGTTCTCATTATCTATTTGTACTTATTTGTTTGCATTAACTTATAATTTTTAAATTCATACTTGTACACCTTTATAAGGATACATTTTGGCTATGAGTTACAGCACTTATATTAATTTTCATATGGTAAAATTATGGGTTGATTTCACACATTACATGGTAAGAAATTCTTTTGGAAAGCATGTTAAAAATGACATCTTGATTTATATATATAGTTATATCGTTAACTTTTACTTATGAATTTTGCAACTGTAAGTCATTGTTTGCATGGATTTAAAGGTTGAATAAAGTGACAAGGAAAGAAAAGATTAAAGTTATTTGATGCAAAAAGGAATTTTTTTTGTGTTGGCAAAACATAAAATGAGAATTAATTTGCATTGGCAAATCTTAAAAAAGAAATTCCTTTGTGTTGGCAAAACTCCCTTTTTCAAACTTAGAGGATGACTAGAACCTTATATCTTTGTAGTATTTTAAGTCAATTTATTTATGGTATAATTTGGATAATATATGGACAAAGGGATTAAAGAAAAAGTTTTTTATTTAAAAAAAATTTTTTAAGCTCCTCAAGTAAGCAATTTCTTAGCCTAAAGTGAAGATAACAATGTTGTTAAGATCAAACTAAAGTAAGCCTTTTCTAACTTGAAAAATTTTCATTTTTGATAAGAAGCTTAAGTCCTCACTGTTGGAAATTTGTCTAGTTATATAACATTCAAAAATTAATCAATAAGGAAAGATACTAAAATTGAAAAATTTTGATAAACCAAATATGTAAGCCTTCCATGTCAAAATCTTATCTAACAATTATAGGAATAGAGCAACATTCAAAAATTCATCTCACATGGAAGGCCTTCATGGCTAGAAAATCTTATCCAAACTAGATATGGTAGCTCAAAATCATCACTAACTATTACTTGCTTATTCTCTCTTTTGGTGTATAAATATCTCCCTATGTAAGCCAAAACTATCCATTTGTTAAAATTATATTAAGTTGTTAAGTCTAAAAATTCAAGAGTGCTAAAGAGAGAGATTGAGAGTTTAAGAAATACATTTGTGTAATTATGTTGTAACAAGATCATAAATCTTTATGTGGTTGTAATTGAGAACCACATAGTTGTTATAATTAGCTTGCTTTTACTTAAGGAGTTTAATTATAAATTTGAAACTCTTAAGATGATTGTATTAAGGGAAGGACATAAGAATAAGAGTCTTGAATCTTTATAAATCATTGTGTCTTCTCTTTCTCCACTCTTAGTTATTATTATTGTACTAGTTCATAAATGGTAACAAGCTTTCACCATATTATGTTTTAATTATTTATTATACATTTGCTATTTATATGAGATAATTGTTCTTGTAAATTCAATTTGTTTGTACTTCCCTATCTCACTTTATACATCATCACTCACTCTTGGATTACCTCTTATTATTTGTTTATTTGTCTTTTTTTATTGCTTCTTTTTGTCTTTAGCCTATACATATATTTATATATATATTGTAATTGCATTGGCATATTTATTTACTATGACCATTTTTATATTGCAATCATTTTTATTTTTAAAGTTATATGTCCTTTGTTAACCCACGTCATCCCCTCATTTAGGTATCTTTGGGACTAACAATTTGTATCGGAGTAAGGCCTTTGATTCAATAGCTACACGGCTTAAAGTTGATTAATCGCTTCCCTTCCATTTATGTGTTATCCCAAGGGTAATAACTCTCATCTTTGATGACATAAATTTTTGCTATGTGGAAAACAAAATGACCATATACCTTTAATACTATTATACTACTATTTGGCCAATCATTTTTTAAGATCTTAGAAGAATCACCAAAAATAAGATTTCAGTCATTATTGATAAACAATACACTTCAAAAAATTTCAAAACCTAAAATCTTAACTCCAAATCCAAATACTTGTTCTATTATGCCATGACCCTAAATACATATGGTGACATATGAGAAAACCACCCAAGTCAAGGACATTAGGATTGACATTCTTATGCATGATTAAGAATTATTTAAGATAAGTAGTGACAAGACCATTATTGAAATGTATCTAAGATTTACTAACATAGTTAATTCTTTGGAAAATATTAGAAAGAACCTTGATAATGGAAAACTCGTTAGGAAGCCACTTAGGTCACTCCTAAAATCATAGAATTCAAAGGTGACTGCAATTTTGGAATCAAAGGACCTAAACATATTGCCCTTGAACGAGTTAGTGGTTTCATTACTTACATACAAGATGACATTCAAAAAGAAAGTCACAGAGAAAAAGAAAGGTGTGGCTTTCAAGTCCTTTACCTTGACTAGAAGAGTACTTGACAATGATAAAAAAGATAATAAGGATCGTAATTCATTTAATAAGCAAAATCAATAAGAGCTTGTGAAGCTTACACAAAAATTTGCAAAAATTTTTAAGAAAAGTAACTTGGTAGAAAGCTATTTAGGTGTTCCATTAAAAATAATGGACAACAAAGGAAAGAGATTGTTTGTTACAAATGTAATAAACCTAAACATATTTTGGAAAATTGTCCTAGCTAGAAAAGGGAAAGAAAATAAAAAGGAAAACTTACAAGGCTAATTGGGATGACACTAACGATTCAAATTAGAAATCCTCTAATGATAAAGCAAACTACACATGCTTCATGGAAAAAGATAATGAGGTAAACTCTAACTATGACTTGTGTGATGATACTAAGACAATCAATATGCTTGAATGCATGAATAAAGAAATGTTCACATAAGTAGTTAGATTTAGTGATCTTAATGCTCACTTTAAAGCAATAGAGTAAGAAAATGAGATCCTGAAAAGTAAAAATGAATCACTCATACAAAAGAGTAAGGATTTGCAAAAGTACATGAAATTTCTTTAAACAAGTTTAAGGAGAAAAAATTTCATTTAAAGAAGAAAAACGAAAACCTCCAAAATTCCCTCTTAATGTCTATTAAGGGAAAAGAAAAACTTGATTCATTGCTTAGTTTTTAAAAATCAATCAATGATAAATATGGATTGCATTTTAATTACTCATATCATCCACATAAAATCCAAACTACAATTGTCCACACAAAGTGGTTTGGCTAACACCTCTTCCCATGCATCTTAACCTGACATGCATAATTTCATCAAAGCATCACATCATGCACAATTGCATGAGAAATATCATGTTAGATATTATTATTATTATGATGATTTTAGACATATGGTTCATGCATGTAATATTAAAAAAAACATTTATGGTATGAGAAATTCTTATAGTGGTATAAGAAGCACAAAAGCTTACCCAAAAAGGACCTAAACAAATTTTAGTGCCTAAAATTAGATAAAATTTATATAAGTATATTTGAAAAACTAGATGAAAAAAAAAAAATAATAAAGGGTACTTGGACAACAGATGTTCTACACATATGATTAGCAATGTCAAAAATTTTCTTCCTTTTAAAGTAATTAATAGAGAAAAGGTAATATTTGAAGATAATGCCAAAGGTAAGATAATTGACATTGAGAAGATCGGTGAAGTAAGTTCTCCTATCATTGATAATGTCTCCTTAGTTGATGGTTTTAAATTCAATTTATTTAGTATTAGTTATTTTATGATAGCGATTACAAAGTCTTTTTTGAACTCAATGTATGTGTTGTTTCCAATTCCAAAACAAATAAGATTTTGTTCACTACAAATAAATGTGATAATATTTATACTATTAATTTTTATTCACTTACTAATCAAAATGACAAGTTCTTAACTTTTATAAATGAAAAATCTTGGACATGACACAAACACTTAGGACATGTGACCATGAAATTACTATCCAACCTAAACAACCATGATCTTGTGGAAGGGCTACCTATGCTAAAATTTAAGATAAATAAACTTTGTGACGCTTATCAGAAGGGAAAATAAGTGAAAAGATTTTTTAAGAACAAAATGTTATTGTTTACTTCTAAATTTCTTTAATTAGTATATATGAATCTTTTTGATCCATCTAAAGTCTTAATTTAGGTGACAAATATTATGCATTTGTCATATCATATGATTACAATAGATTTGCATGGGTCTTATTCCTTACTTACAATGATATGGATTTGAAACCTTTTAAAAGACTTTATAAGCAATTGTAAAATAAGAAAGGATACTTGATCACTTCAATTAGAAGTGATCATATAGGTGAATTTGAGAATAAGGATTTCAAAAAGTTTTGCAATGTTCAAGGAATCTCTCATAATTTTTTAGCCTTAAGAATACATCAACAAAAATGTGGCTAAATGTAAAAATGAAACCTTATAAGAGATGACTTAAATAACACTAAGCCTAAATATTTTTGTGCCAAAACTGTCCATATGACATGTTATATTTTGAATTAGGTTCTAATTCATCCTTTACTTAAAAAGACCCTCTGCAAGTTATGAAATAGAGAAAATTGCAAATCAATTATTTCAAGGTTTTTGGTTAAACACGAAAGATAATCTTGGAAATTTTGATTTAAGGGCTGATAAAGTATCTTTGTATGATACTCTTCCACTAGCAAAGTATGTAAAGTTTTCCATAAGAAATTATTGGTAGTAAAAGAGTCTATGCATATTAATTTTGCTAAAACATACCCCTTTAACCTAAGAAAGGAAGATACTTTAGATAATGTAAGGATAACCTTGTCTAATTTTCCAAGCATGGAAGAACAAAATAATAGTGATAGTACTAAAAAGAGCAACTCAAACTAAGCAATTCAAACCTTGAAAATTTTGGAAGCTTGTAAAATATGGTTCATAAAGTGCCTAAAGAGTGAAAACATACTAGTAAATCATTCCAAGTTCAAATCATTGGTAATGTTTCTAATCATCTTAGGACTAAATCATCATCTAGGAACTCAAACATTAATCTAGTACCATTTATTAAATATAGCCCATATATAAAAAAGAAACATTGAGTGATGGGGATTGGGTGCATGTCATGGACCTTAGTTTCTAAACTTAGAGACAATCTTACTATAAGCACTAAGTAGGTGTTTCACAACAAATTAGATAAGAATAGAAAGATAGTCCAAAATAAGACAAGACTAGTGGCCAAGGGTTATAATCAAGATAAGGGAATAGATTGTAATAAGACCTTTGCATTTGTAGTTAGATTAGAATTCATAAGAATCCTACTTACATATGCATCTTTCATGAATTTCACTTTATATCAAATAGATGTGAAAAGTGTGTTTTTTAATGGTTTTATTGTTGACGAAGTATATGTTAAATAGGCCCTAATCTTTGAGAGTATTAAATTTTCTGATCATATTTTTAAGCTCTCCAAAGCCTTATATAGATTAAAACAAACTCCTCAAGTTTGGTATAAGCAACCTAGTTCATTCTTAATCAATAAAGGATTCTCTAAAGGTAAGATAGATACCACATTATTTATAAAGGTAAAAAATAAAAATCTATTAATTATGTAAATTTAGGTCGATAATATTATTTTTAATGCCTTTAAGGATTATTTATGCGAAGAATTCACTTCTTAAATGGAGAGGAATTTGAAATGAGTATGATAAGAGAAATTAGTTTCTTCTTAAGCCGATAAATCAAGCAAAGTATATATAGGATCCTTATTAACCAAACCCAGGTATGTGAGAGAGATATTAAAGAAATTTTGAATAAAGGATATAAAACCTTGCAGTTCACTAATGCCAATATCCATAAATCTTGATAAGGATGAAATTGGTAAGGTAGATGAGAAACAATATCAAGTTATGATCGAAAGCATTCTTTACCTTACTACTAATAATCCAAACATCATTTTTGTTATGTGTTTATGTGCTCATTTTTAATCATCACCTAAATAGTCAAATTTAGTTATATTAAAAAGGGCAAATCTTTACATTAAAGGGTATACTAGTTTAGGCCTTTATTACCTTGGAGAAAAGATGTTTAACCTTGTTAGTTATTCAAACTTAGATTAGGCTAATAATCTACTTGATAAGAAAAGTACCATTGTTAATTGCCAATTCTTATGAAGTGAATTTGCTTCATGGTCTAATTGAAAGAAAGATTGTGTAGCAATTTTCATAATTAAAGCCAAATACCTTGCCATAAGTAGTTATTACTCACAATTTCTTTGAATCGAGCAAACTTTTAAGGATTTTAAGTTGTATTTTTCTAGAATTCCTATTTTATATGACAAGAATAATGTCATAAATCTCACCAAAAACCTTATTCATCATTTTAGAACCAAGTATACAGATCTTAAGTATCATTTTATTCAAGATCCTAGGCTTAAAAGGGATATTATTCTTGATTTTATTGGGATAAATGATCAACTGTGGACACTTTTACAAAGCCCTTGAGTAAAGATAGACTCTTCAACATTACAAAGTATTTGGAAATGGTAGATGTATCCTAAGTTCTTATTCTTACAATTTGGTTTATGCCTGTGGATGTTTAAATGTATTATTGATTTTTTTTTTATGCTTACATATTGCTTGGGAGGCACTTTGATTGATCCTTTGTATGTAACTTTTATTTCTTAAAATTTCTCTCTTTAAAGTTGCATTGTTACCTTTTTCATGTTGACCTTGTTTGCTCCTTAAACTCAATTATAATCCCTTTTTTTTTTTTTAATAGCTACCACCTAGAATTCTCTCAAATCTTTAATTCTTTCCTTGTGTGTCTCTTAGGACCAAGAATTTTTTTATATATCATTTTTGGCTTACTCGTAGATCCCAATTCTTCTTATTCAGTGTCAATGTCTTATACCTCTTATTTCAAAATTTTCAAATTATTCTTATATTGCACCTTCAACCTTTTTCCCTTGCTTTTAATTAGAATATTTCATTATTTTCCAAATCTTCCTTTTTTTTATGCTTTCTCCCACATAACATTTACACCATTGATTTATAAATCACATTGTTTAGCCTTTAACCACTCCACATTTATCCATTGCTCTCCTTCCTTATGGCAATACAACCAATTGCTCACCATGAAATGAGCAAGAGCTCTAACACCCCTGTCATTCCCAATGAGGAATTCATCACTGAAACCAAGTCCATCCACAACTAGAAATATTAGGATCCTTAAAATTTGAAAGACACCAGCCTTTTTAGTTTACCAAAATTAATTATTTCTAATGATACTCACTCAACACCTTCACTAAAAAAAAAAAAACTTTATCTTCAGCTAAAGGTCTTGCACCATCATCTATTTCTTAACAAAAGGGAGCATTTTAGTCTCTTTCATCTACTTCTAGCTCATTTCCTCATAAACAAAAGAGTCACAACTAACTCCTCATACCATTTCAAATAGCATTAGCTTAATTATTCTACCATCAAGGCATTCTTAAACAATGACAAAGATTTAAATTGTCATTACAACTTTACATGAAGATGTGAGTGTTATTTGACAAGTCTTAGATGAGATTTGTGCCACTGGACAATGATTTAAAGATGATTATGCTTCTTAGCTTGCCATGAAGCAAAAGGTGGCTGAATACAAACTCTTCCTTTTGATGATGTCAAAGGAGAAGAAGTAGTATTGATTCTCCTTGCTTCTTTAATATTTAAAGATCTCAAAACCTTAATTCCTTTTATTTTATCTATTTTTCAAACAATTTGTGTGTCATTTATCATTTAAATTTATGTTAGTTTAGAACTCTTTGTTTTTGAACTATCTATTTGCATGCTTAATACCTTTAGGAATTCTCAGTTTTTTTACTGCACTCTTTTTGCTTTGTTTGAGTTTTTTTTTTTTCTTTGAGCATGTTTTCAAAAGGAACTCTAATAGAATTAATTATATTGTCATTATCGAAAAAAAGTAAAATATTAGGTCATGTGTTATATATTTTCATATGCTAGCATAATTGGGTTGTTATATAGCCAATCATGATTACTCTCATTGTCTATTTGTGTTTATTTAGTTGCCTTAAACTATGATTTTTAATTCATATTTATGCACCTTACTAAGGATATATTTTTGACTATAAGTTAGAGTAATTATATAAATTGACTTATATTATGTCGTTAACTTTTATTTAAGTATTTTATAGCCATAGCTTGTTGTTTACACATGTATTTGAGGGTTAAGTAAAGTGATGAGCGAAGAAAAAATTGAAACTCAACTTGATGCAAAGAGAATTTTGTTTTGCGCCAAAGAAACTAAGTTAAATTTAGCTTGTGCTAACAAAATTTAAAAAATGAATTCTTTCACATTAATGAAACTTTAAAAAACAAATTCATTCACACTGGTAAAACTCCTTTCTTCAAGCTAGGAGCACGGTTGGAACCTCATTTCTTCAAAGTATCTCAAGTCAATTTATTTATAGTACAATTGGTACAATACATAGATAAAGAGATTAAAGACAAAATCTTTTTTAAAGCTCCTTAAAGGAAAAATTTCTTAGTCTAAAGTGAAACTCACAATGTTTGCAAGATCAACCTAAAGCAAGGCTTTTCTTGCTTGGAAAATTTTCATTTTTGGCAAGAAGCTCAAGTCTACCATGCTAGAAATTTCACTAGCTATACAACATTCAAAAATTGATCAATAAGGAAAGAAACTAGAGTTGGAAAATTCTAATGAACCAAATATGGAAGCCTTGTATTTCAACATCTTGCCTAACAATAAAAGGGCTAGAGCAACATTTAGAAATTCATCTCATAAAATAGGTTCTCATGGATGGAAAATCTTGTCCAAACCAGATATGGTAACTTTAAATCATCACTAACTATTACTTATTCTCTCCAATGGCTAGTCTAATTCAAACTACTTCTTTACTACTTTTTTGGTGTATAAATACCTCTCCATACAATAGCCAAAACCATCCATTTGTTAGGATTATATTGAATTGTTAAGTCCAAAAATTCAAGAGTGCTAAAAAGAGACATAATTGTTAAGAGCAAGTGAATCTCTAAAGAAAATTTTGTAAGTGTTCTAAAATTGTAAAACATGAGATTGAGAGATTAATAAATATGCTTGTGTAATTATGTTGTAACAAAGTCGTAGATTTTCTTACAATTGTGATCAAGGATCACTTTGTTATTGTAATTGGTCTCCTCTCAATTAGGGAGCTCAATTGTAATTTGAAAATCCTAAGATGGTTGTCTTGGAGCAAAGACGTATGAACATTAATTTTGAACTTCCATAAATCGATGTGTCTTACTTCTCTTTCTCCACTCTCAATTATTATTATTATTATTGTACTAGTTCACACACAACAAAAAACTTCTCACCATTTTATAGTTTAATTATTTATTTTACATTTGTTATTTATGTAGGATGATTGTTGTTCTTGCAAATCAAACTTGTTTGTATCCACCTATGTCACTTTTTACACACTCACCCTTAGATTGCCTTTTATTATTTGTTTGTTTTTTTTCTTTTTTTATTATATTTGCTTGTCTCTCACTTATACATATATTTATATAAATATTGCAATTGTATTAGTTTATTTATTTACCAATATCATTTTTATAGTGTGATCATTTTTATTTTTTATACTACATGAATTATAAGTACATGCCTTTGATTAACCCAATTTACTCCCCTTTTTTAGTATCTTTGAGAACAGCATCAACATCATGTGTTAAGCACCATATCACCTTTAAGTACCACATTCATACCATTTACATGCCATGTAAGAATATGGTAGAGCCAAAGATTTTATTGAGTAAGGGCAATAAGGTATATATATATATATATATATTAAATTTGCACGATATATAAATTTATCATATTTATTAAGAAATATATTTTTATTAATATTCTATTTAAATAAAAAATAAAAAAATTAAATTATGAGTATTTTTAAAAAAACAAAAAGTAAATTTAAAAATAGATATTTTCTTTTTACGAAAAAAAAGGAAATTATGTGTATTTTTTCTTTTTAAAAAATTAAATTTAAAAATATTATTTTCTTTCTAAATAAAATAAAAGGAAGAATTTAGAATTATTGTTCCTTTTTTAGAATTTTTATTTTTATTTTTCTTAATTAGAAGTATTTATAATGTACAAATTTTAAACATATGTGCAAGGTTGTTATTATAAATTATGTAAATTTTAATATAAGTTAGATTGTAATTGAGTAATAAAATTTATCCTAAAATACTAATTTTATTAAAATACTAAAAAAAATTATAAACTAACTATTAAATTAATATTAAATATCATAAATTATGAAAGTTTATTAAAAAAATTTAAAATTAAATAAATGTCATCATATTTGTATTTTTTATTATTAAATTGTCTAAAATTGTTGATTTTCTCTTTGTTTTAACAATCCTAATATACATATAAAAATAAATATGTAGTGTATATATATCAAAAAATGCAAAAAAATTAAGCAATAGACATAGAAAAACAAACAAATTAAAGTTATTTGGTATTTCAAATTCTTATTACACTTATTTTTGAATAAATTATAGATTAAGTATTTTCAATTTAAAAATAAGTACATGATGAGAAATTAAAATACAAGATATATTTGAAAATGATAGTATTATTATTTTTATAATTAAATCATAAGTTTAAAAAAAATCACAATTTTATGAATATATTTTTTATTTTGAATATTTGAGAAGAAGATAAACAACTTAATTTTATAAATAGTATATACAGATTGATAAAGAAGTTTTTTTTGGAAAAATCAAGTTTAGAAAAGTTTTCTATATCATTTTATTCTCCACTAAAGAATTTTTTTTTTAATTTTTAATTTATGAATTCAATGGAGGCAAAGCTTATTTTTCAGTGGGGAAAAATAAAATTTTCAGTATAATGACTTCAAAATTTTCCCAAGGATACTAACCTTTTCGCAATTCGAGGTGGGGGTACTTGCGCCACTGGGATATATGTAAGTCTGCTATTTATAGGATTATATGTATGCCTATATTATAATTTAGAATGCCAACACAGAGATTAGAAGGATAGCTTAATTCCTAGTTAATCGTCAGAAGTGTGTGTTTAGCATATGTTATGTCTGTGGTAGTAAGGCCTGCGAGTGTTTTCCGAAACTCAAAATTTTAGAATCGTTGCTCGCTATTTTAGCCGATATAACTCGTGTCCAAAGTAAATGGCGACTAGAAAGGACTCAAATTCAACATGCTGCAAATTAAGCGACTCGATAACATCTTCTGTGAGCATCTAAAGTAAGAGCAATACAATCTTTACTAAAATATTTTTGTTAATTAACAGGTGCACTTTCAGCATTGCAAACATTACATTAAGGCCACCTACAGATCTAAGTAGGCAGAATAGAAGATCAAAATTATTGGTCCGCTCAACATAACATGTCAAAAATGAAATAAATTTGTTAACATCGCTCGTTTTTATCAAGTTTATTGTAAAATAATTGTAACGCAGTTCATAGATAATTTTAGTGACATCAAACTCCAGTACTCCATCCCGAGGCCCCTAAAATCAAGGGGGAAAGGGGAAGAAAAGAACATAAAAGGATATCCGGAATGATATAACTAAGCATAATCTTGCAAATTAAATGCAGTGTAACCCACACGGGTGAGAGGAAAGGCAGGGATACATATGCCAAGCTTGTAGGAAATTTATTGCCCTTTAACCACACGGTTGATATGGACCAATGTATAAATCCTATGACCATTTGAACAGATGACCAATATGCTATGACTGCTCTATTAAGAAATATCTTGGTTCTTTTGTTTTGTTTTTGTTTTTTTTTTTTCTCACCGAAAATCTCTTGTTCTAAGTTTGAATTCTAGTGTGACTTTGTATTATGAACGTTAGTTTTTAGTTTTTAGCCTTTATTGTACCAAAAAAAAAACAAAAAAAGAAAACAGAGACAAAAAAGGATGTTAATAATTCATGCTAATTGTGAAGTCATTTATCAAAAAGGAGGTAATAATCTTGTTCCAGGTCATCATCAAAAGCACACTTGACCTCTAAATTTACTCTTCTTTCCTCCTTCCCCACATATTGGCAAGCTTGGCCTCTTTCTCTATTTTACGATTGTATTTTGCTTAATTTATGTGTCGGATTAAAAATGAGTACATGGTCATTAGTCGTTTGCATAAGCGTTTGATTAATAATTTCTTCTGAGTATTCTTGCAAGCCATTTTGCCAAGAATTAAGTTCTTGGTCACTGTATTGGCAACATACTAAAATGCTTATTCAGATGTAATCATGTAACATTTATTGTTTTCTATCTCCTTTAACTGCTAAATTTCTAATTCAAACACGAGCTATATAAATGCTGTTCATGTCTGAAATCGTACATTCTTCCTTGTTTTTTTTTTTTCTTTTCTTAATAAGCTGATTTAATCCCAATCAACCCTTTTGTTGTCTGAGACAAATATAATGCGGGCGGTGACCAGCGATACCCCGTATTGTTTCCTTTTTTTTTTGGGGGGGGGGGCAACAATGTTGTCCTTCTTGATTCCTGGAGCACACACCTAGGCGAAATGACAAATTTACCATTATGAAGCTACCACTTCTTTGTCAAGTAAAAGGTAAATTTGGCTTTTACTCCGGTAGCTTAAGCTAGATGTATACAGGAGGACCATCCATGATCTGCCCTTAGAAGGACCTTGAACTTCTCGTGAGAAAATAATTACATAATGATGGGTAGCGGGTCAAAAGTTGAAGAAGAGAACAATTATTTGGATTATAGAAATTGAAAGCTAGAATGAGTTTCGGTTTGTAATTGGGGAAATTAACAAAAATCCTAGGAGGTGGAGAAAAAGTGAGCAATCATGTGCATGTATGGTCTAGGAAAATTGATGGGAATTAGGGTTTTTGTAAAAGTAGCACCAATCAAAGGTTCAAAAGTTCGGAGAAGAGAGTTGTGTGGGTTTCAGAAAGGCAAGTATGAGTTGTTGAGGGACAAATGCACACGTTAAAGTTCACATTAAAATCCTCCTTTTTTCTGCCCTAAAGAAAAACAAAGGGCTCAAAAAGGAGAGTGGTAGCTAAAGGGAATCAAAGGTCCAAACTTATTTACTTTTTTCTCTTCTCTTTTTCTTGCCATGGTACCCTCCCTACCCTACCCCCACGTCCACAAAAGAACCACATCTCTCTCTCTCTCTCTCTCTCTCTCTCTCTCTCTCTCTCTCTCTCTATATAGCCCCTACAGTGTCATTTTCTCACATATACATTCTCACAGAAGAAACAACCATTCACTTCATGCCTTGTCATTTCTTCTCTCTCCTCCACTCATTCTCAAATCCCTGCAACTGCTCCTCTCAAATTGATCCAAACGCTATCTAGAAAGAAAATCCTTAAATCTTTCCTTAAAATTTCAGAATCCTTTTGCCTAAATCACTAATAAACCTCTGTGTGATAGGGTCTCTCTTGGTCCTTGAGAAGCATACACATATACTTCTGTTGCACTATCAGAAGTGAAGCCAACAAATTAAGAACAGCAAGTACAAGGAGAGAAGGAAGAAGACATCACCCCCCTCCTCCCCCGACGAAAGGGCCTTGCTTAGTTAAAAATGGAGCTTTTTCCTGCACAACCTGATTTATCTCTTCAAATCAGCCCACCAAACAGCAAACCCGCGTCAACATGGAGGAGAAGTACAGAAGAAGAGATGGATTTGGGGTTTTGGAAGAGAGCTTTGGACTCGAGGAACTCCGTGACTTCAATGACAAAACCTGCTGACACCAGCTTTGAACTTTCCCTATCCAATCCAAGGGTTTCATCAGAATCCAACTCTGCCACCAGTAGTCATTTCCATCCTCACCTCCTCCAAAACCCAACCAATTGCAATGGAAACAGCTTTTTCCATTCCTTCCAACAAAACCAGTATCAGCAGCACCAACAGCACCACCTTCTTCTTCATCGTCATCATCATCACAACCCACTCTTCCAACAGCAGCAACGGCAAGGGCTGAGCCCTGAGCTCAGTTTCTTGAGACCCATAAGAGGGATTCCTGTCTACCAAAACGCTCCTCTTCCAGCGCCCCCTTCTTTTCCGTTCTCTCAGCAACCTTTGGACAATACTTCTCCTTTGGCCACCAGTAACGGTAATAGTGGAGGTGCCACAAGCTTAGGGCCCTACCAGTCTCAAGGGCTGATTAGATCAAGATTTCTGTCAAGGCTTCCAGCTAAACGCACCATGAGGGCACCCAGGATGCGGTGGACTACTACACTTCATGCTCGCTTTGTTCATGCTGTTCAGCTGTTGGGTGGTCATGAAAGTATGCTTTATTTCATTTTGTTCTTCCTTCCCCCCACCCCCGCAATTCACTTTTCTCTCTGCCTACTTTTTCCAACTTTCTCTTTTATCTTTGCATATTTTTCTTTTTTCTCCCATTTCTTTGCTTGCACTGGTTCCTTTATTTTCTTCAATATCATGGAAATTAAAGAGAACAAGAAAAAGGAATTTGACTCTCTCATGTTTTCCTTTTCTTTTTCTCTGTCATGTACTTATCTTGTCCTCGTGGCTGTTCAGGGGCTACACCCAAGTCAGTTCTTGAGCTTATGGATGTGAAGGATCTCACATTAGCCCATGTTAAATCTCATTTACAGGTATAAACATCTTCTTTTATTCCTTTCCCCTTTCAAGTTCTGTAGCAGTCCAGTTTCAACCTCAAGAAATGTTGAAGAATTTTGCCGCAATTTCTCTTCTGTTTCCTTCTTCTTTCTGTCAAAATCTCATTTGTGGAGGCTGAGCTTCATAAATCTTTAAAGCCGTGCAGAGTTAATAATAGTACTTTCTTGATGCTTTGCTTTTTAATAGCTTGTATTACAGAGAGGCTAAAATACATAGATTACAAATTCCAATGTTTCCCTGCAGAGGGTCTCTCAAATTCTTAGCACTTCTTTTTCTACTAGATCTGATGGTGCTGCTAGCTCATAAACAGCTTTTTGCATGGGAGAACGAACCATCCCAAGTAAAAAGAACGCATCAATAACACAAAAACAAACAGAGAGAGAGGGGGAGAGAGAGAGAGAGGAGGGGGGAGGGAGAGAGAGAGAGTATTATCGATTTCAGAAATCAAGTAAGACAAAAGCTCAAAGAATTCAAAATTGAGTCATAGCCAAGCGGAGACAACTTTATGGTCAGTCCATTATTTTCCCTTTAAAAAACATTTATTGTTCTCTTACAACGAAGAAGAAAATTGAAAATATAAACCAACAAGTACAGAATACCATCATTTCTCAATGATATCTTCCTCAGTCTCTCTCACATGGGTTGTTTTCTTCTACTACACTTTGTTAACCATGGTTAATTCTACAGTCTTTCAACCATGTCCATACATATCCATATTTGTAAATATACATTATGCACAAATGCATTTATGTGGGGGCATAAGTGCTTCTGTTTGTGGTCATATTCAATTATCTCACACTTTTTACAGTTTTATACTTGCACTGCAATAGACCAATTTTGCAGTATCCTGACCAGTATATTGGTCTCTTTTTCCTTTTATCTTTCTCAGCTTCAATTCTTTGGCATTAATTTCTTCTTAGGTCTGCATTAACTATACCCGCTAAATGTAATGTAATGTGATTATTTATCCTGTAAGTTAAAAATAAGACTGTCCCAAGAAAAAAAATTTTAATTGCAGATGTATCGAACAGTGAAAACAACTGATCGAGCTGCAGCTTCTTCAGGTTAGTGCCTAATGCCCAAGTTGTTCATGTTTTTATTTGATATTTTTTATTTGGAGTGAACAAAACTTAAATCTTTTCTGTATTGTGTTGTATTGGCATTTCTTAACTTTTAAGATGGTGTTACTTAATCACTTCTACACAGGACAATCAGATGTAATTGATAATGGATCATCTGGAGATAATTCTGAAGATCTTATGTTTGATATTCAGAACCCAAGAAGGCCTGACCAATCAATGCAACAGGGAAGACCATGTACCCAACAGGACATGGACCATCGTGGTCTGTGGAGCAATTCTTCAAGGTGAAGCTGTACTGCTTTCGCATGTTTTATCACTGTTTGTCCGTCGTTCGTCATGTGTTTGCTACTGCTTTTACTGATAACAGAAAGGACAATGCAAAACCAAATAAATGTGGAATCTACAGAAAGCATTAGTTATATGGTCATTGTATTTCCTTGGCAACTCGGTGATATATATGGTTTTTTGTTACTTGGTGCTGGGGTGCTGCATTTTATTTATATAGTTTATACAAGCAATAAAAGTATGTGAGATAAAATTGTTGACCACGGCCGAATAAAACCTTGCTTTCGAGAGCTTCTATAAATTACTTTTTGTCCTCAAACTTCTCTTCATTTTTTGTTATTTACTGGGCTTGCTCCCTTTTTTAATTTTCGACTATTTTTTTTAATTTCGTCAATGTTGGATTAGTTCAAAATATATTATTATTTATTTTTTATATTAAATTTTATCAAAAATATACCATTATACAAGGTATATGACTAAATTAAATGTTTATATCCTACGAATTTATTAGTTCTTTTCTATTTTAAAAAAAAAAAAAAAGTTTCTCAGGTCAGTTGACCTGACTCAAAAATTTTTGAGTTATTTGGGTCAAACGGATTCCTGATCTTATTTTTTCAGATCGGAATGGAGTTGGGGTGTGATTTGACAGCCCTACTTATGAGTATGGTTATGTAGAAGTCCTCATTTTTGGATTACTTAATACCATATAAAATGTATTTGTTTTTCTATAACTATTCCTTTTCTTGGATTAATATATATGCATCATTTCTCTCTCCACCCAAGTACAGACATAGTTACATGCAATGCAAGAGATCACAAAAAGAGAAAGCAATGATTTCGCCGCTATGTTCTGTCTGTCCACTACCCATATAAATATTGAACCTCCATCATGGAGTAATTATATACACTCTTCTGATAAAGGGTGAAAAGGAAGTGAAAGAAACACACTCCTACCATGAGAATCCCATTAGACACATCCACCTAAAATGGAGATATCTCTGTCCTCTGGATTTTGTGGGTTCAGATATAGGGCTATTGAATGGGGCCTACAATTAGAAAATTTTGGTGCTAAAGCTAATCCCTGGGGAGGCCCCATTTGTGGAAATTTTGGTGCAAAAGATAATATGCCCCTTGAAACTTCATTGTAACCATCGATATGGGTGAGTAATGGGCTATCACATGGGTGATTAAGATCAACTTTATCTCAATCAAGCATGAATAAAATGTAAAGTAACTACAAATAAGACAGTAAAAGATGGCTTTCTTTTTTCAGTTTTGCCTTTTCTTCTGCATGGCTTCCACTGATAGGAAATATTCTCTCAAATCTCAATTTGTTGGTTTGCAGCAGGGAAGCTTGGTTGCATGCGAAGCCACAGGATTCTGGAGGAAATCTCCCATCTCTTGGGGTACCATATTTCAAATCTTTTCTCCCCAAAATAACCTTGTCCTTGCAAGGAAATCATGAGTTCCTAAATTTTGCTGGTGTTGGAAACTTGGAAGTAGTGAAGAAAAGCATTTTCACTACTTTCTTTTTATTTTTTTCTCTTTTCTTTGTTTCTTTTCTTTTTCCAAGGACAGCATTGATTTTCTTCCTTATCATGCACATTAATTGGAAAGATACGCAAAGGGCTTTCAAAAGCTGGTTTAGGTTATTCACTTACTGAAGGGGTAACTTTGTAATTTAAGAGGAACAAAGCAGCAGGGAAAAGTACTACTGTGTCATTGAAATCCCCTTTTTGCCTCTTTTTTTTTTTTTTCCTGAGAAATTAATGCGGAAGAAACAAGAAAGAAGAAGGCAGTTGAATGCACATGTTCATTTTTAAACCACACCCTATCACCCAAATCCTGAGCCGGTGAGCCCCCCACTGCAGCCATCAAACCCATTTAGTGACCAAGGTCAAATGCCTAAAAATATGGTGTCATAACATAATGCTACTAGTGAATAATGTTACTAGATAGTAAGTATTACTTTTGGAATTGTGGGTTGCATTGCATCTAACTGCAGGCACACATTTAGCAGGCTTTTGAAAATGTACTGTGGCAACGTTGCTTTTTCCACGATAACATTCTATTATTCCCCCCGAGTCAAAGTTGTCCTTTTGATTCCCACCACTTTCACACGCACACTCGTCTTTGTGCTACATCACACAGTAATGCATTGCCCTTACTTTTATTCCCTTTTGTGATTTCTTATTCAATTTTTTATTTCCTTTTGTTTTTTTTTTTCTTTCCTTCATTTTTTTTATAGGACATGGATCCAAAGAGCTTAAGCTATGAAAGATTATCAGATATAAGCTCATCAACCCTTTCAGAGGCAAGCCCCGAGAAGCCTAATTTGGAGTTCACCTTGGGCCGGCCACACTGATATCTATGTTTATACACTCACTGTGTACTGCTGATTTTTTATATGATTGTATCTCTGGGGGGTTTGCTTGTAGTAAGAATCCGGTACCCAGATGAGAAAACGGGATTTAAAAGAGAGAGAGAGAAGGAAAGAAAACGGAAGGGGGAAAAGAAAAAGAAAAGCAAAGAAAAAGAGAGCCAAAGAAAGACAAGGAGACAAGAAAGACAGAAAGCCAAAAAAGGAGAAGAGTGGAAAAGGGCATTCTACTTCCTATCAAGCTGTGGGTGATCCAAATCAAAATATCATATTTCTAGGTAAACATGAAATCTAATTGATTTTGTATGTTCTGCTTCTGCAGAGAGAGAGAGAGAGAGAGAGAGAGAGAGAGGTTTAACTATCTTAAAGTGCCAAGTGATCCCTTGTAATTGTGATGGAGTACTTTACAATTATAACTTATTTTCCATATTCTTTTACCGAAGGAGACAGGGGGCAGGGCACCATGACCCATGTTAGTTCCACCGCATTGTCACATGCTTTACAATTCTTGCATCGATGCTAGGAAGGAAAAGGAGGGAAATTTCTCTCTCATTAATGATTTCATAAAAATTTAAAAAAAAAAAAAAAACTTACTTTCATTACTTAGACACAAATATGACATACTCCTAATATGCGACAATAAAACATTATTAAAATAGACCTGAATTAAGGGTCTGTTTTGTCAAGTCAACTCTCATCATTTTCAGTCAATAATTTTTTATTATTGGACACATAAAAGCATTAAGCCTCCCGATTGGTAAATATGTATCTAATTTAATTTTTGAGGTCTACAAGCCTCTTCACCTTTTTTTTTTTTTTTAACCTTTTTTGATGAAACAGATCAACGTTGTTAAGAATATATGAAAAGAGATACAAGTCCAATACATAATGGAATGTAACCAAAACAAAGATGGAAATGAGACTTGTTCGTCGACTGACAAAGTTTGTAAAATCCGAGCGCTCATCGAACCGAATATATCAGAATTTTAAAGTTTAACTAGTTCAACTGAATATTAAGTTTGTTAAATCCATAATTAATAATTAATATATATAGTTTGATATCTTTATACATTATAAATAAAATATGGATCCATAATATGCAATAATATATAAGATATAAGAGTCAGATATGTAGAATATTATTCATGATATTATCTTTTAAATCAGCTCATTGATTCAGTTATTCATGATTTATAATTTAAGGTAAAATAAGACTAAAAAAGTAATCAATTTAATATAGTAATGAATTTAAATAATTTACTCTAAATAAATTAAATAGAAAGTACTTTGTAATCTTTGTGTATATGATGTAAAAACCCTTTTTATATTATATTGGTCATATTTTCAAAAAAAAAAAAAAGAAAGAAAACACAATATATAAAGGCACCTATTTGTTAATAGACAAAGAAACATCATTGTGTAATACTACATTACAATTTATTTGTATTGTTACTATATATAAATAAATGAATAGATTAAAAAAAAGAAAAATTAAAAAAAATGTATATAATATTAATTAAGTAGACTACAAAAGTAAACATCAACTCACAGATTTTCCACGGTGGAGTCCCGAATTCCAGATGGAGACGGCTCCACAAATTTTTGTCCATTTTTCAAAGAGTTCGAACACTATAATTAGGCACCAATTATTAATACCGTTTATTTTATATACAAAATATATGTTACTTACAACATAATTCAACATTAATGTCTTTCTAAATTTTTCATTTTCCAGAAATATGGCTATGTCGCATGACACTATCGTGATCTACTACGCCATTTGGGTTAGTCTAAGGTTGACCCAAAAAATCGACAACGATTAACCGGTTTAAAATAAAATTTAAGGATATATGTATGTATGTATGTATGTATGTATGCATCTAAGTAATTTAAATAATAATAATAATAATAATAATGCAATCACATATAATTTTATCCAAAAGTTTGATTCTGCAAAGTGACATGTTAATAGTGTGCTATGGGACCTGAGTTGATAAAAAAGGAGTTAATATACAAATTTATTCATAATTTTACACATTTCAATAAATTTAATATCACTCTTTAAAAATAACAATTTAGTAAGTTTAAAATTCTTTTTAAAAAATATATCACACTATTGAGAGAGACTGATAGATTTTATTTGTCTGTGCATAAATCAACATCTAAAAAAGTGACAATGTGGTATACTAAGTGACATTTAATTTAAAATTTTAAAATAAAAAATATTATTAAAGAAAAATATAAAAAATTATTAAAAAATTCAATGGCATCCACTTTGTCTTTGACTCTATCTCAAGTTATACTAGCTTGAGGCATCTCTCACCATGGCTCCAGCCCAATCCTCCAACCACCACCACTACCTCTCTCGCCCCACCTTTTTTGGCTTCAAGTCTAGCTCTACCACCGTTGTCTCCACAACTACCACCACTTTGCCTTCTTCCTCTTGCCAGCGCCGCCTCCCTACTCGCTACCAAATCCATGGAATAACAATGAAAACTCTAGACTCCACAATCGAAACATCCTTGGTGAAGAACTCCATCAGCATAATTAGATTTCTTATCATCGATGCCAATGAGAAGGCTAATTCGGGTCACTCGGCTCTACCTGTGAGTTGTGCTTCGATGGGTCATAGGTTGTGCAATAAGGTAATGAGATAAAATGCCAAGAATCCTTATTGGTTCGACCATGATCGGTTCGTTCTATCCCTTGCCCATGGCTGAATGTTATAATATGCTTTGCTTTATTTTGTTGGTTACAATAATGTACGGCCACTAATATTATGTATCCTCTATTATGCTTTTCGAAAACCTAAGTAAACAATGCCGCTAATGCCACAGCCGAGCTCTGCCTAGTGAAACCACAAATCTGCAAAGCTTGTGTAGGCTCTTCTATCCAAATCCCCACCCTCAATTTTAGGGTTTATTATTTTCCTCAAGGCCAATTGCACTAGTCGTCTCTCATATCTCCTTCTCCTCTCCTCTCCAATCTCACTCTCTCCAAACCTTTGATTCCCTGCTGCATCTCTTTCGTTCAATTGCTCATCAATTCCATCATTTATGAGGTTTACACCAAGCTCCTTTTGGTTTTGCTCAACTTTTGTCTTCGAATTCAACTGCTCTCGGCTCTTTAGAATCTTCCTACAAGTTACCGCTTGTCCTGTGCTAATGTGTGGGAACTTCAAATGATAAGGTTGTGACATTCACTAAGATTCTGACTCTATCTAATGCAGGGAGAGCGAGGAAAGAGGAGGGAGAGGACAGAGTAAAAGAGAAAAGATTTTTTTAATCATTTTTTGTATTTTTATTTTTAAATTAAATGCCACTTGGCATACTACATTATCACTTTTTTTACACGCTAGTTTGCCAAATGTGCAAAGTAATGGAATTTGTTAGTATCTCTTAATGGCAAGCTAGATCTATTTAAAAAAAAAAAATCTGAAATTACTAAATTGTGACTTTTAAAAAGTAAGGTTAAATTTGTTAAAAGGCTAAAGTTGCAAATAAATTTATATGTTAACTCATAAAAAAAAACTAATAACTATTAATCAGTTTATAGTGTGATTACCAGTTTTTGATCAGATTTGATCACAATTAGATTTTTGCATAATTTTTTAAATGGAACTAGACCCTGACTCTAACAAGTGTCTAATTAACTGGGTTCCAATAATCAAATTGATAAGTCAATTATTTATTTAAAAATATAAGTATTTTTATATTATATAAAATTAAACAAAATATTATTAAAATAAAATTTCTCAAGCATATATATCCAAGTAATTTTAACAAAATAATACAATTGCATACAATTTTTTGCCAAAAAAAAAAACAAAGAAAAAAAAATAGCAAAAACCAAGTTTGGTTGGTTTATCAATCTAACTATCCAATTAACCAATTCAAGTCCATTTAAGTTGAATGATTTTTTTGGTTCAATATCTTATCTTATTTTCTAACCAAAGTGCATCAAATTCATGATTAGTTCATTAATTTTTGGTCTAACTGGTAATCTGGTCTAGTTTTTTAAAGTATGAGTTTTATAACGCTAACTAGATTGAAAACTAAACTGAGTCATGATTTTAATGGTCAAATCAATTGATTTGATCTAATTTTCAGAACCTCACCTACTAATTCTCATGATTCCCATTTTTTAAAAATAGGGATGGATCTTAATAAACAAATGTGCTCTTTGCATACAAGAAATAAGGAGACTAATCATTTCTTATTGAGAAACAAATATATTTTAAAAGATTTGTATTTCATATAAAAAATGAGAGATCTTGTTATAGTTATTTATAAAATAATATTTATTTTATATCTTATAAAATAAAAAGGACTTGAGAAAGATTTCGCATATAAGCGAATGACTCAAAATATAAGTCAAATATAAAAAGCCAAAAATCTTGCGCCTTGATTAGCCTACGTTTAACCCAAAACATTTGAAGACCTTTTAAATTGTACTGATCAAATTAATTATTTTTAAGTATTAAAAAATTAAATTGTTAAAATAATAAAATTACCATAACTACTAGTCATTATCTTTATTTTAAACATTCATTTTTATAAGACATTAAATTAAAAGTAATATAAAAAGAATTTCTTTTTCTCTAATTAAACACACTTAAACAAGCATTCCTTCCCACTTTCTCCCTTTTTTATTGAGAATTATCAGGATAATCAAATTAATACTATTTTTGTTACCTTACTACTTGAAGTGCACATTGATGAAAAGGTTAGTTGTATTATGAGAGGATAGTCAGTGTAACCTATTACATTAAGATACTGTCTACAAAGGCAAAATTATCATTAAGGATAGTACTAATTACACCTTAGATATTATATCATTCTTATTTGGTATAATTTCATTTGCATATATATTTTATATCTTTTCTTTATTTTGTCTAAACATCTTAAGGATAGTTGTTTTTATTTTTATTATCATGGATACAAATATTAGTCAATTTGCTTTTGCTACTAATTATTTTATTTTTATTCCTTTTTAGACTTAGTCAATTTCACTTGTCTCCAAGTATCAAGATTAGTCTTTACTCTTTGGGAACAAAAATTAAAGTTTGATTTTACAAATTATGATAAAACATTTCTTTTTTGGTAACAAACTAATAAAGTTTGTCATCATATTATTTTAAGTATATTACCTAATGATCTATTTAATGTCTATTGTCCTTCATAAGAAACCAAAGAAATATGGGAGAAAATGAACAAAAAAATATGTGGTGGATGATATTGGTATGCAAAAGTTTGTTATTACTAACCATCTACATTTTCAAATGTTCAATGAAAAAAGTGTCTAAGGCCAAATTAATAAATATTATGAATTGCTATATGACCTAAAGAATAAGAACATCAAGCGACCAAAGGATTATGCAATAAGTTATCTAATCGAAAAACTTCCACAATCCTAGAATGACAAGAAGTAGTAACTCAAATACAAGAGGAAACACATGTCACTAGAGGATGTCATATCCTAATTAAGGACAACAATTAAATCCAATCAAAAGAAGAAAATGCAAAAGAGATAGTGTTAAAGGAAAATGTAACGAAACAAAAGAAAGGAGACAAGAGTTACTATAGTCATTATCATCATCATAATAAGAAAACATATAATAATAGGTCATAAGGCAAAGAAAAGAGTGACCAATTTAAAAGAGTGGGTAATAGATTCTAGTGCTACAAAGCACATTTGCGAAGATAGAAATGTATTTACTGCTTACACATTAGTAAGAGATAAAAAAAAAATGTCTTCATGGGAGATTTATGAATAGTACCTATGATGGGTAAGGACAAAGTCCTTATGAAACTTATTTCAGGATCAATATTTTCTTTGAATCATGTGCTTGATATCTTAGACATTCACATCAATCTAATTTATGTACTCTTGCAACGAAAGGTTAGAGTAAATTTTTTTTTTTATATAGTTTAATAAAGTTGTCATAACAAAAAATGATGTATTTTTGGAAATAGACTATTACAACTAAGGACTTTTCATTCTTAATGTACTTAGTGTTATCAATAATAAAAATACATCTACTTATATTATTTATATTGTTAACTCTTATGATTTATAACATGTTAGATTAGAACATATAAGTGATTGCTATATTTAGCAATTAAAACAACTTTATCTAATTGAAAATTTACATGGTGATATGAGTAAATGTCCAATCTATGTAAGTGTAAAATTAGTCAAGAAAAATTACAAATTAGTGTAACGAAAAACTAAATTACTTTTATCGATGACAAGAGGTGACAAACAATTTTATATGACTTTTATCGATGACTATTCTAGATACACTAGAAGTTTTTTGCTAAGAGATAATGATAAACTATATGATATTTTTATCAAATATAAGAGGGAGTAAAAAAAGAATTAAATAAAAAGATTAAAAGACTTAGATTAGATAGGGGAGGAGATTATAGTTCTTAACTATTGTCACATTTCTATTAAAAAAAAGGCATTATTCATAAGGTCACACCTCTTTACTCACCAAAGTCAAATGAGGTAGTAGAAAGGAAAATAAGAATTTGAAAGAAATGATGAATCATATGCTAGTCAATTCTAGAGCTCCTAATAACTTATAGTGAAAGTCAATACTATCTACATGTTATTTGTAAATAGGATTTCATATAAGAAAACTAGTAAAACTTTATATGAACTGTAAAAGGGGTAGTCTTCTGATTTAAGTTATTTAAAAATGTAAAGTTGTCTTACTAAAGTACTATTGCCTAAACCAACGAAAAGGAAAATAGGTTTCAAGACCTCATATTATATATTTATAAGTTATGCAAATCAAAATACCACTTATAATTTTCTTATTATTAAAAGTGATATTCTTAATACTAACATTATCATTAAGATTAAAAATGTAAAGTTTTTTTAGAATATATTTCTTATGAAAAAGGAATTAGCATTGTTGCCTATGTCTATAGTGGAGTTAGAGATAAAGTTTTAACCAAAATTGAAGAAAAATAAGGGACAAAGAGTGAAAAAAAAAATATTTGTTAACAACTTGTACACTTTAGTAGTAAATAATGATCTTTTGATTTATTCTAAAACAGTATCTTCAAGTGATTTTAATATGTGGGTAAAACCCATACCAATTGAAATTGATTCTTTAAATCACAATGATACATGGGAACTAGGAGATTTACTTATAAGACTTAAAACCATAGGCTACAAATGGATCTTTAAGAAAAAAAAAAACATGGACCATATGGATTTATTGACAAATACAAAATTAGACTTGTAGCAAAATGGTATACTTAAAAGAAGAATATTAATTACTTTGATACTTATGCTTTTACTACTAAAATTGTACCTATTAGAGTATTAATTACATTAACATCTGTTTATAATGTCATTCTTCATTAAATAAATATTCAAACTATATTTCTATATCATGAACTTCATAAAGAGATTTATATGTCATAATTTGAAAGTTGTATAGTTCCTAACTATGAGAAAAAGGTTTGTAAGTTTGTTAAATCTTTATATAGTTAAAACAAGTACCTAAATAATAGTATAAAAAGTTTAATAATGTTCTATTCTTTAATAGTTTTTTTATTTTTGATGTTGATACTTATATTTATATAAAAATTAAGAATCATGCTTATATTATTATATGTTTATATATTAATGACATACTTATATTTAATTTTAGTATGAAATTGATAGTCTAAACAAAATCATTACTTGTATTACATTTTGATATGAAAGATTTGATATAAGAGTGAAGATTTCTAGAACTCTAAATGATATATTTTTGTCACAAGAAGTATTACGTTGAGAAACTTCTTAATAAATATAAATGTTTTGATGTAAACCTAGCTTCTACTTTTTTCAATGCAAATGTTATTTACTAAAACACAATAGTGATTCTATATTTTGATCTAAGTATGCTTAAATTATTGGTAACTTAATACATTTAATGAATTTTACACGTCCTGATATTGCATATGTTGGGTGTAGATTGAGTAAATATGCACATAATCTAAATTATGATCATTGGAATACTTTGACAAGAATTTTGAGATACTTAAAAGTTACCATAAACTATGATATATTTTATAATCAATTTCCTATTATACTATAAGAGTATAGTAATGCTAACTAGATTTTTAATTTATATGAGATAAAATTCATAAGTAGTTATACTTTCACCTTTAGAAGTGGAGTAGTGACTTATAAGCCTACTAAACAAATAATAATTACTTGATCCACCATAAAATCCAACTTTATAGCCTTATAGATGGATAGTATGAAGGCAAATTGGTTGAAAATTTTCCTTTTGGATATTCCATTTTAGGTGAAGTTGACACCATTAGTGTCGATGCATTATGATAACTAAGTCACTATTACTTATATAAAAGGTAACTCATATAATGAAAAAAAAAAATAGACATATTTGTCTAAAACATAAATTAGTAAAGTAGTTGCTAAATAATAAAATGATATTATTTGATTTTATAAGATCAAAGATAAATTTGACTAATCCTATAACTAAGCCACTAGGTAGAAAGTTAAAGGAAAACACATATAAAGGGAAATAAAACGAATGTTTATAGAGCATAGTCAAGAATGATGGAAACCTAACTTATGTAATAAGAGATATTTTGAAGTAAGTTCATACAACTAATAACAAGTCATTAATTGACCTTATATGCATTATCAAAATTGTAAAGTCTCTCTTTATGATGTTGATAGTACAATAATTCCAATGTTTGAGGTTGACTTATACTTTTAATGAATTTTATAACCTTAGGGGTGGTGTGTTACTAAAATGCATATTTGATAAACTTAACTATATAATAGTATATTAGAGCTTCTCCTATGAGATCCTGAGTAAAATCTATAGAACTCTCATGAAAATAAACCAAGCAAGTGTAAGACCTAACAACATTAAACTATATCAAATAATATAATATCAAAGCATATAATATGAAGGCAAATTGATCATTATTCATTAAGAAACTATGGTTCATAAAAACTTATAATTTCACCATCCTTTTAAATATAAAGCTCTATACATTATAGTCTTTGGTTTATAGTTCAAAAAGAACCAAAGATAATGTGTTATATACTTATTAGTTAACTTAACAAAATTCATCCGTTGAAAATATATGGGAGAATATTAAGAAACAAATATATTTTAATAAACTTATATCTTACATTGGAAATAAGAGTTCATATTATAATTTTTTATAAAATATACTCAAAAAGAAAGTCTCACATATAAGTAAATGATCTAAAATATAGACTTAATATAAGAGATATGATACAACCCCATGCTCATTTGCCCCTAACTCAAATTTTTTTAAGACCTTTTAAATTGTACTAGCCAAACTAATTATTTTTGATAAGTTATTTTTAGCTATCAGAAAATTAAGTTATTATAATTATAAAACTATTATAACCATCAGTTATTATTTTTATTTTTAATATTTATCTTTATAAGATATTAAATTACATGTAATATAAAAAGAGTTTCTTCTTCTTCATCTAGATATATCTAAAAGGATATTCCTTTTTGTTCTCAACCTTTTTTTTGTTAAGAATTATTAGGTTAATCAAATTACTATTATTTTTATTATCTTACTATTTTAAGTACATATTAATGAAAAAATCTATTATATTTTAAGAAGATAATTGTTATAACTTATTATACTAAAATATTATTACCCTTTTCTAAGAGATATATATAATTTGTTTCTACAAGTAAAACAATGTTAATTAACCTCTCCGACCCATATGATAGACATTTTATTAGTTTGGACTTTTATGCCTTCAATCATCTTCCCAAGGAGCTCTAGCTTATAAAGCTAGCATCTATGTGTAGAAACTTATGACTTGAAAGAAATAGAAAAATATTCAAAAATAAGTTTAAACTTGGTTACAAAGTAACAAAGCCTTCTCTCTTATTAATGATAAATTAGTTGAAGTTTTTTCTATATAGTTTATTGATTTTTTTTATTATTTTTTTTTCATAGAATGCCTTTTTAAAGAGGACATATGTTTTAATACACCAAAATTTTTGCATTGTATATTTCTTAATAAACCACCTTGGTATTCTTTTTTCCTAAACAATCTTTTCAATCATTTGTAATTATATTTTTTATTAACAAATTTTACTTTATTTATCCAAAAAATATATATATTTGTTTGTCTATAAGTTTTTTTATGTTGCCAAACCATCTTTGATGAAATTGGATATCTTGCTAATTTACTTAAGACACCAATTATCACAATTACATAAATTACATAAAAATGTAAGTACTCTAGCAAAAGCCAATCCTAGCTCCCAATGACACTAATCCTTCCATTTTAGCCAGTATTCCATGCAATTTATCTATTTTTCACCAATATTCCATAATGTTTTCATTTCAATTTGATTTTTTTAACTTTTTACCATTATTTTATTAAGTATCTATTTAATTTTCAAATTTATTGTGTATTTGTGTGTGTGTGTGTGTGTCTGTGTGTGTGTGTGTGTGTATCATTTTCAAGTTGAAAATAGTTGCAAAATTACTTTTTCTCACAAATACATGTTCATAACAAAGTATGTTGTTTAGAAATGAATGTTCTTACAAGGGGAAAGCGACAAAGATTTTAATTTTTAGTTTTAACATTTTATTCAAGAAAAGAATTAAGACAATTTTAATTAGATTAGCTTCAAATGAATGGCTTGACTAAATAAATCAGAAAACATAGTTATCTCATCTCTAGCACCATAACACGTAGGAAGAAATAAAGAGAGAGATATGAAGAAATAGTTTAGGATGTCTCCATGTACTTTTTCTTCATAATTGGGCTCTTGTTTTGTAGAGAAAAATGTTGTCACTAATTGTGCAAATTTTGTATATTGTAATAAAAATTAATTTGAAATTTTCAATTTTGTTTAAATTTAGCACGTGACATTCTTTTTTGTAATTTTATCATGTTAATTTGAAAGTTTTATGTAAATGATTTTGAAATTTTTATATTTTATCTAAATTATATAAAACTTACATAGAATTGATGTTACATACTTGCATAGCAAAAACGAAACGAAAAAAAAAAATACGCAGAGAGATTTGTAGTAACAACAGGTAATTATAAACTTAAAAAAGAAATGCTTAATTAAAAATAAAAGATAATTGTTATGTTAATTAATGTCCATCAAAAAACTATACAAGCTAAACGAGTGGGTCACATGATATATGTCCGCCATCAATTATCAGTAATTCATGAATAACAAACAATAATTATTTCATCGCATCAACTATAGATTAATTCATTAATATAACACGGTATTCTAGGCAACCATCCCTTTCCATTGTATGCATTCTATCACATTTGATTTCTTCTCTCTGATTAATGGTTTGGCCATTTTTAGAGATCGGTCGCCTAAATTCTTCATCATTAAATCAAATATTAATAGGCTTAAAGATCAAATTAGCCACGTCCACGTTGATCAAAAGGTGATTAATCCCTTAATTTTTCTTTTTCCAATTGAGCTCCCGACATTAACAAACTTTGTTCAAATGAAATGAAGCATTATTAACGTGAAAACAAGTAACCGAAAAGTATATTAAAGTATTCCTTAGAAAAAAAATATATTAACATTACGCACGATTGTCCTTTTTTTGTTTTTCCTTTACGTTATTTCATCATTTCATTTTGGTATTTATTTTAAACGATGAATTCACGTCTTTCTAGTAATAATATAATATTATTATTGCAATGATAGAGTTAATCAGCGCACTTTTGTGCTTTTTTTTTTTTTTGTTACAAAGAAAGACAGAGGTCAGAAAAAGAGGAATAGTGAAATATAAAATTAAAAAAAAAATTGGGATAAGATGTCTCAACTAAGTGTACTAAAATTACGAAATAATCATTGCACTTTAAGCTGGGACTTCATTGTCTTAGCTTTTACAAAAGGAAGATTGCACCTTGAGATTTGTGAACTGCCTATTTTCACGGCATAAAGGAAGCTTCTGTGGACATGCCGGCAAATTAAAGTTATATAGACGGTTCGGAGCTGGACAGACACATCCCGCACCGGATCTATATATATATCAAAAAATTAAAAAAATTATAAATTTAATATTTCAAAATTTTAAATTAAAATATAATTATGCCTAACGATTTATGTGTCGTTAATCAGTATATTGGTTATAGTGGATATAGAAGAGGAGACCCTTAAGACGTATGGGAAAGAAGAAGGTTGATCCCCACAAAGAACGAAAAATGGGACAATGAAAAAGAAAGAACGAAATGAAATTAACCCTTCCTGTATAATGAGATTCCTACTAATATGTTGTTCTCTATTCAGATATTCCATTCAAAGAGCACAGAATTTTACACCAAATATTATTGCTCATATTACGAAGAAATGTCCCCCAATAATGGAGGGAGCATTGCCACCATGGCCACCTCTCTCTCTCTCTCTCTCTCTCTCTCTCTCTCTCTCTCTCTCTCTATATATATATATATTTGATTTATTGATTCTAACTGAGTTTAAACTCAAAATTTTCTGTCCCAAAAATAACTCTAATACCAATAAATTAAAGCTGGTCACTATAACTTAATATATTTCAAATGCTACTAAGTATTCATGAAATTAATTTGTTGATGCAGAAATAATACAGGTGCAACATGACTTATGTTTATTGTTAGTAATTAAACGAAAATATAAATTTTAAGCTTTTAATTAAATTAGAGAAAATCTTATATTGTCTTTCTTAAAAGATTCATTACATAAATGTGACGTCTAAAATACCAAATATTTATGTTTAAAGACAAAAAAAAAAGGCATACATTAAAGAAAACAAAAAAAAAGAAACAAAAACTCTAAAGCTAATTAAAGATGGAAGAACCAAGAAAATAGCTATAACAGACAAAAACTAATAAAGATACAAACGAAAAACAAAATTTTCAATGAATTAATTACTAACTAACATTCGGAAAGAAAAAGACACCAGTATTTAAAAAAAAAAAAGTGTCATGCAAAATAGTGAATAAGAGATATTGGAAAATTGGAAAAGGGATTTTCGGAAAAAATAATTTAAAAAAATAATAGAAATAAATGAATTAAAGATTATTTTAAAGTAAATGGGATGGGAAATGAAAAAAAAAACAAAAAAAAAGGAAATTCAAAAGAGTGGAATTGTAATAAGATGACAACTGTAGCGAAAAATGGTAAAAACGTAAGAAAGACATGACTGTCATAAAATAAAAGGTATAGGGGCAACACAGGAATTCTAGTTTTGTAATGGAGAAAAACGAAAAGAAATAACACAGTAGCCCAATAACTTTTAAATAGGCAAACTCTATGATGGGATTGAGGGGCACATTTTCTATTTTCGCATTTTCTTAACGAGAATAAAAAAAGCAACAATGTTTTGGCATCAGGATTATTTCTTTTAATAGATATTCTTCAGTAAACGATCATAGCAGTATATTAGATATGTGAAAAAATAACATGAATTCCAACTATAACTATAGGGTAATGCTATTCTTCATATCTTGGTATCATGAATGAGTTGTACAATAGTTTTCTAGTTGATATGAAAATTTTTGCTTTGAGAAAAAATTTTTTCTTTGATATCTCTTACCATGTAAATAATTGACTACAATCAAAGCTTGAATGAACTCCATGGATGACTCCTGCCCATTAAGTGAAAACTAATTGATAAAATTACAAAGGTTAAAAATGCCTATTTGTTTAACATCGTCAATTGAAACATGACTATTCTCCTTATAAATTCAACACTTCTAAATCTAGTTATATTTTTCCCTTAGACTTCTCTTTTATCTTCCTTTTTGAAGGCAAAAGGCAGAGGACAAGGACGTGAAAACAAAGTTAAGAAAAAGTAATGAAATAATGGTTAACAATTTCACCCTTTTCTTTGGTTTGGAGTGTAGCATATATGACTGAAGAAAGTGCAAATATAAAAAGGACAAGTTGTTGGTGTTAAAATCCACGAGAAAAAGAAAGGAATAACTTTGTTTTTAGTTTCCCCTTTATTGGGTCATCTCAGATTTCGTGAAAAAGTGATTGAAGTGCTAACATAATCTCGTCGGAACGATACATAGGATAACATTATTTCGTCCATATTTACTAGTAGAATTTAATTATTTTAGTTGAAATTGATTTGGTTGTCAATTTTTTTAATCCAATACTAAAAAATGCTTTGATTGTAGACTTTAGTTACTTAGTCAATTGAATTGAATTTTTATTTGTTTGACGGAAACACTTTTAGATGATAAAATCAAATGAATTGAATTACTTTAAATTTTTGTTCTTTTTGGTGAGAAATACTGATTTTACATATTAATTTAAATTTAAAATTTAAGAATTCAATTGAATTCATGCACTCAAAAAATTGTGATTCAAAACAAATAGAATGGGATTTTTTTTAACTGAAATGGAGTTTTAAAATTTTTTTTCATTCTAAACAAGTTCTTAACAATTTCTTACAAATATCGCTTATTTTCAATTTGGCATTAAAAATTCTTGTACTTTCTAATGTTTTTCAATCAATAAAAATCTTAAGAAATTCATGTAAATTTCAACACTGAAATTCAATTTTGCATTTTCTAGAGATTAAACTCAATATGTCATTTTATCTCTTCTATAAGAAAATGATCTAAAATATTTTACAGCAAAATTGTCTTATATAATTTATTTTTTTCTATTTTACCCCACAAAATCATTTTCTCATAATACAGTCATAACAAAACAAAATCCAAAATATAATGAATTTTTAAAAAACAATTAATAAATTAATTTCATGGACAAAGCACCTGCACAATATCTAATTTTGTAATTGAAAGTAGAGACAAGATCTAAGGAAAGTGATAAATGAGGGAAAAAAAAAGTATGAGTATTCAGTATTACGTTAAAATTCTCTTATTGCTATAATGAATGTATTGATTCTTGATTGTGAAATGGTAAAAGAAGTTGACTATTTAAAATTTGTTTGGAGTACCTGTTTTAATTGTTATTATTACTAATTATTATTATTGATTATTATTTTTTATGAATAAAAAATTATAGTTTTTAGTTAATCTAATACTATTTATTAGTGTTAAATATTAAGATGACCATTTAATAGATCATGTTTACGTTTCAAATGAGATGGTAAAGTATGTTTAAAAAATAAGATTTATTAGTACAATAAGGTTGTTTTTTTTTTTTCTCTTTTTCCCTTTTATTTAGAGCAATTCTAAAATTATCAAAAGAAAAAATGTTGATTATTTGGAAAGATTTAGATAATTGAAACTATACTTTAATGACAATTGATAGGGAATTGCAAGATTCTTTTGAGGACCGAAGATATTTAAGTAAATAAGATTATTATTATTATTAAAGATAGTTTAGTTATAGATTAGCTATCATATGTTTTTATGTTCAAAAAGCAACTTAAAGCTACTTTTTGCGTCAATTGCTATTTAAAAGGTCTATCAACAAATGTAAGCCTTAAAAAATTTTACAAATTCTTAACACTATTTTTTTAAAATTGAACCGCAACAATATCTTTTGAACAACAAAAACAAAACCCTTCTTAAGTTTGATATTGAAAAGTAAAGATTGTAATAATTGGAAGCTTTTATTTTTGTTTTGCAACATAAGAGTTTTGGAGCCACTAGGTGTATCATAGTGGCCACAGAACATAAAACGCGAGGTAAGGTCTAGATGTCAAACTTAATATCTCACTTACAATTGATTCTCCTTTCTCTAATTCAAATGAATTGAAAAATACATATGAATTTAGACTTTATTATAATACATATCGCACATGAGATATAAAGATTCATATTAAGTGATAACAACTATGTAAAGTAAGAAGAAACCAAATAATTGATGGATTTTTTTTTTCAATATATAACTTAAATTAACAAAAAAAATATAATTAATATCAAAATATAGCTTAATTTGAGGCATTGTGAAAAGTTATTTGTGCTTTAACCGCATTGTGCTTTAACTTTCTTGAAGCAACTCACTTCACTTATCGCCTCACAAGATTAGAAAGCCTTAAAATATGGATTTCTAAGAATTTGATTGATGGTAAAATTTGGTCACATCAAAGAAATGGCTTCTGATAAAGATTAAATCTCTCAAGTTTCAACCACCTCCTCTCTTAATACAAGGCCTATAAATCATAAAGATGAATAATGTTAAAATCTTATGAGATTATGGTATATAGTCTTATAGATAGTCCATATTTAGTTAGTATGATATAACCAAACCATATGACTGATTGTGTATAATCTCCTTTGATATGATTTGTTCATCTCTTTATTTGTTCTATTTATTTGTTGTATAACCTTTTGTATAAATTCATGTAACTTATTCTAGTCCATTGCACAAATTTATTCTTACTATTCTTTCTTGGTTTACTTTTATCATGATGTTAGAGTTTGCTTGACCCTCTCATCTACACTTACCACTTGGTTATTTGACCCTTTTCATTTGTTCAGTTTAATTGAGTCAATTCAATATTAGTAGGGTAAAACCTAGGTTTGGCCAATTTAGTTCATAATCAGCAACGAGAGTCGTAAGAAACTGCATAATATCCTATCTCTATACTCTAAAACCTTAACAACATCACTAGTATAAGAGTCAATTTATCCCATATAACATGCATTTGAGGAAAAGAAAAAAAAAAGTGATGGATCTATCCGGTTGTTATTTTAAACAATAAAAATCACCTAAGAGCTAATGTTAATGTGTAACATTATAGGTAAAATATCATATCATTAGAAATGATGCTAAAATCCGTAGGTATAATAGACTTATGCAAATAAAGATGGTACAAATAAATAATATTCAAATAAAACAATTTTATCTCTATTTGAAAGTCATGTATATCTCCAAACCCTTGAAACTTAAAAGTACCATCAAGATAAGAATCAATTGATCTGATATAGCATGCATTTGAGTAAGAAAAGTGATAGACTAACTTGATTATTCTTTCCAATGAAAGAGACTACCTAAAAGTTGATATTAATGTACAACATAGCAGGTAGAGTGTCGCAGAGTCAATGAATCTCATAGCTCCTTTGTAGCGTCAAGATTGCGAAACTAAAACTTGATAGTTGGAAAACGTATGTTGTGAAAACAATTAAGAATCTTGTGATTGTTACTCTGCTTAATCCTCAAGCCGCTCAGTAAACTTGCTAGAGGGTTCTTCTTTTTTTGCAGTAGACTATAAAATATCACTACTAACAATGCCCCTAACCTATGACACGCGAGAAAGTTACACATCTCTTAGGGTCAAATAACATATAGAAATCTCAAATTTCTCCATGAGAGTAACAAAAATAAGAGCCAACACTTATGATAAAATATGCAAAATTCAGTGTCGGATGTGACAAAACAGGTAAGTATAAAAGGAATTAGACAAAACAGACCCCAAAAAAAGGAAAGAGGACATTAGAAAACCTTTGAAACCTGCCTGACCCAGTGAAGAATTGGCTGAAAAGTGGTTGAACTAGCTGGCCAAACATCTCAAGCGGTTCGGTCAGCGAAGGCTTATGTGGCAATCAACGATGATGATGGGGCAGTCGGCGGTTGCTGATGTGTCTATCAAAGGATGACGTGGCGATGGCGTAATAGTTGTCTTCTCCATAATACAGCAGCGCATGGCAACATGCATGTGTGAGAGTTGCAGCCGCGAAGCGTTGTGGCGCATGAGATGTGCGGACTAAAAACCAGAAACTTCTGGCTACCCGTGAGAACTTGTGCAATTGAGCCTAGCATGTGTTCATGGGATATATTAAAGAATATAAAGTCTCATATTATATATAACGATTTAATATAATTTCTATAAATTCTTTTACATAAACTAGTTTAAATTTTTAGATGAATATAAAGTTATAAAGTTATAACTTTTTTACACGTTCGTTTAGATAGCATTTCGAGTGTAGTTTCTTGTGCACTTCTTTTTAATTTCTTGACTTTTCTTTTGTTAATTTTGAGCATGCTTTAGTGATATATCGCGTGAGACATAAAAATTCAAAACAGTGGTATAATTAGCTTCTTAATTTAGCAAACACACTCATTCAATTGACATTTGAAGTCTAATTTTTTGTCATTAAATGCTAAGTAGAAAGCAAAGATTTCTTAATCTATTCAAATTAGCTTGCAATTGCCTTTCTCCTTGCTTGAGATGGATGGCTAGCAAGTAAAACGCCCAACACTCTTGCAAACTGATTATATAGGCAAAGATTAAGTTATTATCTCTTATCTTATGTGCAAAGCCTACCCAAATGCTTGCAAGGCGACAAGCAAATCTATAACTCGTAGGTTATATACATGGGCATTCTAGAGATCACTTGTGAATTGTGATGGACAACATCTATCAATTAATTGAACTCAAACTACTTTTGAACTCCAAAAGGTAGAAATATGACTGTGCCATTTTAATTCTCTTGACTTTGGATTAGTTCAAATACTGTCTACTTTAATACTATGCAATGTTCCTGACCCCATATACTCGCTAGACTTGCTCTAAAATTTCAAATTCCATGACCCCATCTCATAATGTTTGCTTTATTTATCTATTGGACTCCACCACATGGACAAGGCCATGTAGGCGGAGTCATGTGGGCTCTAAATTTTTTTTTTTTTTTTGAAAAATATATGATATGCAAGTATGCAAGGTAAATGTGGTAATAGAATTTCTTTATTGTCTATATGTTCATTTTATCATTCCTCCTATGTATAATATTTTCTTAACTATTTGCACATTGTATGCTTTTTAGTTAAAAAAAAAAAACAAACAGAGAAAGAGAGAGAGACACGAGACTCACGCAGATCCCAGCCCCTTATCTATCCCCATCTCCCAATCCCGTTGATCTAACTTTTTTCTTATCTATTTATGTAGATAATTTGGGAAATTCTTAACATCACACATCAATTGTCATATATTTAAGATTGCACCAATATATATATACATATATTTTCCTTTTTTTTTTTGAGCAAGAATTTTCATAACATATATGACTCCCAATTTCGCAATATTATATATACATATATATATTTTTCATTTTGTTCGTGAGAATTAGGATTTAAACCATAGGGTTGAGGGTGATAAGAGTGCACCAACTCTATTACAACAACTCTTACTACAATTGTAGTTGCATTTTTTAACAGCAAAAGCCTTTGGTTGAATTATTGGCCAGAGCAAAAGATATGTACAGGTCAATATGACCACAAATGGGCGCAGCAGCCCCTACATCCCAAAATAGCGTCCACTGAACTCCAACCGCCAAACCTGCAAAAGACTCCAAAGTAAAAGCAAAACTTCTTACTAAGCTGAAAATCAGGCCAACCCCACATCTTTCCATATTAGGCGCAACTGGTTGTACATCTCATTTTCTTGATAGCGTTAAAGCAAACTGCAAACATAAGTATTGGGTGATAACATAATATCTAGAAACAATTGTGCTCATGCCACAATGAAAACATAAAAGATTACTTTGTTGAGTCTGCTTCGTAGTTTTTCTGCTTTTGTTTACTAATCATGTACAATGCGTCTACCAAAAACATGTCTACCTGGTAGCTCTCTTTTATATTTTATATTAAATAAACAATTTATACGGTATAAAAATGTTTTACTCGATTGCAACTCGATTAAGTGGCAGAGAAATGTTCAGCTTTTAAGCTGAAGTTCGAAAGGAGTTCAAGGGAAGAATGCCTCTCAATCAAATGGGAAGTAAACCTTGTTACATCATTGAATAGAACCGCATAGTCAGGTATGTTACTGTGGAAGGGGATGGTTTAGATTAGAAATGAGCGCTATCCCCGATAGTATGTAAACAATCTAATCATTATGATGCAATTGGAGTACGCCCACAGAGAACAATCAATTTAGAATCCTTAATAGATTCGGTAACAGCTTAGCGAACGTGCTTTTACTTTTCAAATATTATAAAATAGTTTATATATAATATAAGATTTTATTGTATTTAAATGAGAATATAAAATATTAGTCGAAGACAGATTTCGAATGTATTTTCACTGATCAGAACATGACAGCTTTGACTATATAACAGTTTGGAGTACCATTAATTGTACAACCAAAGAAGTGGAACAATGGTAGGAATTGACAGCAAAGATGAGAGAGAGAGAAAGAGAGTGCTTGTGGGTGTTTTTTATGCGTCTTGAAGTAGGCATTTGAGCCACAAAACCCCCCTCCAAATTCTCCCTCGGCCACGGCACTTTAGCTAATTCGTAGGCCGTACCATTTTCCAGTGCAGCCCCGCATCAATCTCAGTTCCCGGCCGACCACGCTATGACTCCGCTACATATTTCACTGTCATGCGCGCAGAATGTCAAAACTATCTAAAATAATCATCGTATCATCACGCCACAATTGGTGCTCGGTCCACGCCCATTACACGTCTCGTAGAATAGCACACCTTCGTCCCCCTCCCC
Organism: Bruguiera hainesii; assembly: GCA_023213295.1. Taxonomy (NCBI): domain Eukaryota; kingdom Viridiplantae; phylum Streptophyta; class Magnoliopsida; order Malpighiales; family Rhizophoraceae; genus Bruguiera; species Bruguiera hainesii. The sequence goes on along the minus strand of JAHOYR010000006.1, from coordinate 3,996,365 downwards.
CAGAGAGAGAGAGAGAGACGCAGGCGCAGAGAATTAATTATAGAAAAAATTTGAGTGAGACACAAATTTGAATAAATATACAAAAAATTTCGTTATTATATTTTTATACTTTTTATATTATGTCAATTTAATGTAATATAAAATATAAAAAATTGTATAGATTTACTTGAATTGATTAGGTTTGTGTTCAATGCAGTGGGATTCATTAATTATATGTCTCCATTATTTGCCTCGTGTCATAGAATAGCAATCAATTCTATAAATACACACATGAAAAAGGCAAAAGGCCAAAGACAGTGTTATTGAGTTAAAAATTCTTGCCTCTTCTTCATGCCTGAATTGATGCATTTGGATTCCAAATCCTATTGATCCCGAACACTACTATTATTTACATAAAACTACATTATTGAAACTATGATGTCATGTCTTACATAAACTTTTAGAGAATCATTGCATGACCATAAACATTAGTGAACACAAATGACCATAAAAACGATTTATATTACATTAAAAAATAACTTATACTACGCCGATAATATTTTTTTTATGATAAAAATAGATTTTACGTAAATATCTACTATACTAATATAATTTTTTTTTATCTTATATAAAATTTGATTTTTTTAATATAAAATGTTATACATATAGTATAAACTGTTTTTGTGACAATTTGTATTTACTAAAATTGCGTAGGATTACATTATCACTTGCATATCTATGTATTATTAAAGTCATTTTTGCAAAACTAAGAAATCAACTCTGGTCCATAATCCAGGTCCTTATTATTATAGAATGGATACGATGGAGTAGTGTTACTGTGGTAAGAAACTTGAGGTAGGTTGGCTTGCAGTTTGCTTATACTGGTTAGGAAGCTTGTCTGACTGAGTATAGGTGGCGATTGTGCCATTGAGCATGCAAATGAATGAACTTCTGTCCGAAGATGCAATAAATGTAGAGTTAGACGTATTAGATGAAGAAATTATTGTTAATATATATATATATATATAAAGAAGAAAACTTATGAAGACACTGAAAATTTTGCAGAGTTGTCAGCTTAAAGACACGCTCCCACCTTCGCCATGTGTCTATTTATAGAATCAATGCATTTGAATTTCAAACTCTATTGATTTCACATCCCTTCACTAATCACATAAAAATACATTACTAAAGCTATGACATCATGTCTTACATAAACTCTATTATTAAAAGGTTACATTATTGCTTTGCATGTGAGTGCATTATTAAAGTTGTTTAGGTGTGACATTAACTCTAGTCCATAATCCGAGTAAATAATAAGGAAAACCAAAAACCAAGGCCTAAGCAAATAGAGTTTGTTATAAATGTGAAAGACAGGTCATTACAAAAATCGATGCAGAATAAAAGAGAAAATAAGATTCACAATGAGAAAAATGATTATTTATTAAAATTAAAAGGAATGATTTTTGAACAAAAACCTAATCAAAAGAAAATATAGCCCTACACAATCCAAAACATATTACTCAATATTCAACGCCTAATAAAAAATCACATTACAAGATCTACAACAAGATGTTAGAAATAAAAAATGTGAAATTGAAATGTTAAAACAAGATATGCATGAAATTAATAATAAGAAGAAGAAGAAGAATAGTTTCGAGCTTTTTTTCTTATTTATTTATTTGGCTAGACAGGTTTTTTAATTTATTGGTATTTTGCAATTACATAGTCCAAAATTTATAGTCTTGTTCTTCTCATCGAGAGCATTAGATATGGTCCCGTTCATTTTCATGATCAAATATAGATTTTAGCATATGATGTGATATCCTTGTCTTCCTTTATGTTTTTTCCTTCCAAAACTTAAAGTTAAGTACTATACCGAATCAACTTCTGAAAATCTTTTTTTTTTTCTTTTACCTATTCTATTAGTCACATTATTAAAAAGAATTTATCTAAAATGAAGAGATTTGTAGAGAATTGCTTGTTTGCAAATTAGACTTACGAACTAAACCTTTTTTTTAATGAAGTATATGCTTGTCAATTAGGCTAACTTGATTTGATTGATCTCAAATTAATATCAACATAAGATTTTATATTTGTGCTTACTCACTTTTAAATTCAAATCAATTTTTAGATTTTATCATATATTTATCCATTTGAAAAAATCTGAAAAAAGAAATAATTCCAACTTGATAAAATCACAACCTTTGACTTGACTATAGTGAGTTGTAGAAACTCTACCAATCATATTAGTACTATTATTAGGATGTAGTATAATCCATTCAAAATTTTATAGTACTACATGCAAGTTTCTCATTATTAATTTTACTTAATTGGTACTAATTATAACTTTTAACAACACCATGTAATCTTTGATATATATATATATATATATATATATGGAGAGAGAGAGAGAGAGAGAGTTAAAATTGAAAGAAAACTCAATTATTCTTTTCAACTACATTTTCACTTTTATGCATATAAAGACTCTTTCCTAATTAAATGAAAGAAAATGTTATAAAAAGAAAAAAAAAATCATTCTAAAATTCTTCTACTCTCCAACTTCTCGTTTTGTTTTCTTCATAAGAAAAGATAGAAAAAAAAATCTCAAATTCATTTATTTTTTCTTGAACTAAGAAAAAGAAAAAAAAATTCCTAAATTTTTCTTTTAGAAAAATAAAAAATTCTTAATTTAATTTTTTTTTCTCAAAAAGAAAAAAATAGAAAAATAAACTATTCCTCAATTTCCTTTATGGGAAAAGGAGAAAAAAATATTACTCCTAAATTTTTATTTTTTTTATAAAAAGGAAGAAAAAGAAAAAATAATTGTAATTTAACTTTTAAAGAATCTAAGATAGGTAGATACACAAGCATTTTAAACCATGTAATATACAATTCTAACCTTATTGATGTAATTTATAAGGTCCTATTAAATTCAAAATTTCTTTATATCAATGGTTAAAAAATTGTTGTAATATAATTAGAAAGTCTTTTTTTACTTTTAAATTTGTTGAAGCACTCTCTCAAGAATATTGACTAATTATTTAAGAGTTATTATACTATAGATCACAAAAGAATAAATATTTCTATGGGAACATAAAAGTAATTATAAAGTCATCTTTCATTAACTATACTATATTTCAACTATTATAAACATTTTTTTGGTCATATACTAAATAGATTATTAATTTCTTAATTATTAAGAAGCTTATTCAGTCATAAACTTTACAAAATGGTCTCTCTTCCAATAATTTGAACTTGAAACTTCCATTCAAAGGGCACATACTTATTGTCATAGATCCCACATAATTTATAGTATCTATTATCTATATCTATTTTTATGACATAGATACACCAAGTGACATACTTTATTTTCTTTTTTTCTTTTGAGCAAAACATACTTCATTTTCATTTAAAGCTTATGTTGCACATTTTCATCTGTGGTATTGAATGAACTTCTTTCTTGGAAGAATATATCTATTGATATTCTTAAAAAAATTTTATATTATCAAAAATAGTAATTAAAAAATAAATGGTCATGTATCTTCTTATTAACCTTTTGGTATTCTAAAGAGTTTGACAATTAATTACAAAACTAAGTACTGGTATTCTTATATTAATTAGTAACTAATATAACATTTGAGAAAGTTTAAAGATGCTAATTAAATAAGTGTGTCTTTCACCTAACTCAAATCATTATCTTTTACTATAATTATTTAATTGATTGACATGCTGTAAAAAGTGTGAGCTTTCATCTATTTGTCCCCTGCAACTTTGTTCTACATGCACAATCTTGAATCCCGCCACATGTATTTGTCTTTGATCTCGCCTTCTAATTTTCATGTCTTAATTATTTATGAAAGAATAGTACTTTGTTATGATATGACAATGAGATTGTGCATCATACTTTTACTTTAAGATATGGCTACTGCAATTGATGCATTGACCATAATTTTATTAGTTTTTTGTCCAGCAAGTTACTAGACCCCTTATTTTTCTCTATTTTTATGGTATTCTTTTTTACTCGTAAATTGTATTTTATTGTATGTGATATAATTTCGATTATGTTGACTTCAACTATTAACGAATCACAACTAAGATGTATTTTGTGTTGAATATGTTCATATATTCTGATTTCTATTTAAGAAATATGTCGAACATGTTTGCAATTTATAATCCCAATTTGAGAACTTATCTTTCCTTTAGCTCTTTATATCGGTATTTTCTCTCATTAATTTAATTACCATGTGACTTTTTGTGTAAGAGTTTTCAATAAAAAAAATGAATCACCATAAGCAAATTATCTCCGGTGTGGTATTTTTTGTTCAAACGGTGCTATTAATTTAAGGTTTATTCTTTTGATTCGTAAAAGAATTTTATAATTGATTAGTAAAATTTTTTTTTTCCAACAATGAATATTATAATAAGTTGATTGTGTAGTGTGTGTGTGCGTGCGTGTGTGTGTGTGTGTATCTATATATATATATTTTTATTTTTTTTTGATATTTGATGGTATAAAAAATATTGTTAAAAAGTTTCAAAATATGAATTCATAGAGAACAATTGCAATGCTTATTATGCGAAATAATTGATATTATTTTTCCTTATATATTTATTTACTGACTTGTTTCTATATATAACTTTGTCCCTTCCTAACCTTAGAAAAGTTTTCTTGATCCGTCTCTACTTGTATGGTGACACGAGAGCCTACTGTTGTAGCTAGGATTTTCCTATTTGTTGACTTCTACTTTTTACCATGGTGATTGATTATAGTTAGTTGCAAGACATCGACTTAAATATTCCACTTTAGGAAGCACCCAAGGAGTCACACATAATAATGCACTTCTTTCTTTGTTCTCTTTAAGTAGCCAAACACCGAAAAAAAATAATAATAATAACACAAATTGTAAATGATGTAAACTTAATAAGGAGTAATTAATTTTGTTAGAAAAATATAGAAATATACTATAATTCAATATAAAGGAAATAAGTAGATATAAGGATATGAAATTTGAAATATGCAAATACACTATTTTAAAGAATAATTTTGTCCTTTATAAATAATTTATGACCACTATCATCTCAAAATATGATAGATATTCTCACTTATGTGTACTCTATGAATAAAACAATAGAAATAGTCAATTTAATAAACCCAACAAAGTTTTGTAAATAAAGTAAAAAAAAAAAAAAGAGGAGAGAATACTTAAATATCTTTGAGAGAGAAAAAAAACTCATTTATACTATTTCAAAATTAAAATCTCATAAACAAGAATAAAAAGGTAATACAAAACTATTACAACAAATACAAGAGTAAATATCAAAACAACTAGTTCTCAAAATAAACAAACTAATACTTAATAATTATAAATTGTGATTTTAACAATTATAAAATGACTAATTTAATTAATAGTGATATGGTGAGTTAACAACATATACTTGGGATGCATGAGGTTGTATTGAATCTTTTATTTTATGTCTTGGTTTAAGTTATTTACATATGCGTGAAATATTATTCATTTTTTTATAAAATATAAAATAAATATTATTTTATAATTAGAGGAAATAAATTTTTATTTTTAATATAAAAAATAAGTATTTTTAAATATGTTTATTTCCAACAAACATTTTTTTCAAAACTTAGCTCCAAAAGGTTGGTTTAGTTACTCAGAGTTGGCATAACTGGTGAAGCCAATGTGCCCCTAATTAACTCTATTGATGAATGATGAAGTAAGTGAATCCTTTGGTTTTAGTATAAATGACTTTGGTTTTAACTAGACAAATAAGTACATGGTCTCCATAGTGCATAAATGATAGTTTTGATAACACCCGACCGTAGTAATACTGTAAAAAGTATGAAAAATAGCCTGTAATTTGAACAACTTTTTGTTTATGAATGAATAGTAAGAATTTCAAATCTTGGTTGCTTTCATTATATTATAGGTAATATATCCAACTTTATTGAATTAATGATCAAGTGGCAAAAACTTGACATAAGAAATTGAGTTCCATTTCAAAAATGATGGTATTTATTCTAACAAGACATATATATATATATATATATATATATATAGAATCATGAAGTTATCAATGTGGTCAAAGTCAAAGCGCATTTGCTGGGCTAGTTGTCTAAAAAAACAAAAAAAAATGTGCCTTCCATCTTGAATTTAGTACATAAGTAGCAAGCTGTAATCCTGCAATGTCATTGGGATTAGTAGAACATGGTCAAGCATATAACCCTATACGCGGAAGCTTTCACCAAGCATTAATTGGTTTCTTCCCACTTATCCAAGAAAAAACGATGTTTGGTTCATGCTGAATTGCCAGTGGACTACATTGTTTTTGAAAATTGGTTAATTGGCGTTAACGATGTGGTCCTTCATAGGATTCTGGACAAAAAGAATTTATTTATTTTGAATCTTTTTTCTATGATCTCGCCAATTCCTGATCTAAAAATGGAACAATCAGATCACTTGTGCGTTAGACATGCAGTGTTAGTCTCTAGATTAATTAAAAGAAGTGATTAAGGAATAAGTACTATATTTAATGTTACCTCATAAATTTTTTAAGAAAAATGTTAAATAGCAACACTTAGGAGAAATATGAGAGTAATAAAAAATACAAATCAATTATATCTTTACATCTCACTTAATTTTATAAATAAAAAAATAAAATATAAAAAAAATTATTTTATTAATCTCTTTTCTAAAATAAAATAGAAGCAAACAATAGGACGCTAGGCCATCCAATGTGACCAGGAGAACAAAAGCAGCAAAAATAATTTTAAAAGTGGAACATAAATAAGATCTATAAAACACAACCATTACACAAGATTCATGAAAACTACTTCAGCTCCCTACAAACGCAACCGCATGGTAAGGCGAGATTCCCGGGGATCCTAATGGGGTATTTATGAATCTATCTATTATTCTTTTCTTCTCCTCTTCTCTTCTCTTCTCTTGTGCTTCCTTCCTTACTTATTCGAATCAGAATAACTCTCAACAAAAAACAAAGAACATAGAAGGGATGAAATAATGTTATCCTTTCACTTGACACGCGGGCCAAAGAGAAGTTGACATGTCGAGGTTAATGTGTTTAAAAGAGTAATGGTCAAAAAGACAAGGAAAAAGTCACAGCGTGACAGCCAATAGGGAAAAGGGCGAGCCGATGGAGGGATCATGCAAAAATCATTTTGCAATCCATTGCTTTATGATTGATGCCTCGCTGACAGCGTTGTCAGTGTAGCAGTGCTGGCAGCTTTGTCCTTTCACAACCCTTTTGCCTGCAGGACGGGCAGTGTGTGTGTGGGCCGGGGGTTCGATGGAGACCATACCTTCTCTCTCTCTCTCTCTCTCTCTCTCTCTCTGTGCCCATTTCTACGGGTAGACATGTCCTTTTCTGCCCGGCATTCAAGGCGGGCTACTCATTTTTTTCTTGCACAGGGAAACAATGCCTACTTTGTATGTTAGTCCTGCTTGTTCGTACGTGGGCTTGCCTATCAATTCTTGGGTTTCGGTTAAAACCTCATTTTAGAGACCCAATTCATAGTAGAAAATGGTTGTTCTTTTTATCAAACACCCTTAGACTTTATAAATAGACTAAGCCATACATTATGATTGTTTAGCAGACATTTTCAATTTTATAAAGTCTAAAGAAATAAACCCTCGTCACATGAATAATTCATTAAGAGCTTGCTTAACACTTGTAGCCGGCTTATCTACTCCTCCTTAAAAATAACATCATAATAATAATTGGGGTATCCATTTTAAGTGGCTCGAGTTGTCAGCTCTTGAATTGAAGAGGGGAGTTTCAATTTCTTTTTTGTTTCTTTTTTTGTTTTTTTCTTTTGTCCTTTGTGTTGCCTTAATAAAGCACCCGCCATCGGTCTCTGTTGATTTAAGTCCAGTCTTCATGGGTTTCTCAACCCGTCGTTGAAGACCAAATGCATCAAGAAGACCAAATTCTCCAAATATTGTTGCTCTGATAAAAGAATAAAAAGAAATAAATCCATGTACGAACACATACCATGTGGACTATTCTGCATTGAGAATGCACTCATGCCGACACTCAACAACATTCTGAAAGAAAAATATAATCACAGGTTGCGATGCTCGAGTTGGCATAATAAATTTAGTGTCAGTTGGGGATAACACGAACGGTTATCCCCTAGCTTGGTCGTCCTGCTTTGAAATCTCTGAAGGAAATCAATACCTACCTTTGGTCACTCTCAATCTATTTGATTCTGTTTTCTTTTCTTTTTTCTTTTCTCCTTTTCATTTTGTTTCTTTTTCTTTTATACAGAAATTTATTAAGAAGACACGGGGACTTGGAATGTGTTATAATTCCTCCAGCATGCCCCAAGCTTTCCTTTTGGTCACAAGGGAAATTTGAATTTCTATATCAACATTTGGACATTCAGAATCAAATTCTATGTGTCTGGAGTAAAAAGTAACACATTAGAACCCACAGATGAAATATATAAGAAAACCATCAGCAATATTTATTATTTTCACATATTATCTCGGAGGAAATGAGAAAAAAAAAATTAAGAAATGAACAACTACTATTTTGTTGGCATTTTGATAAACTCCGGAAACCACAGGGCGGAATAAGTAAAGTTGTCAGAAAACTTGGTTGAAGGGTCCTGAATTCTGATACTTAGTCAGATTTTCTTTTTCTTTATTTTTTCTTTCTGTCTATCTTTGTTTTTATCATAATGTCAGAAATGAATCATTCATTCATAATTACTAGCTTTTAATGCCTGGTGATGGCATGATGTGACATAAATTGAAACATGTTATCTTTGGTGGGAGACAACAAGGAGAAGGATCCTGACTGGGACTTCTCCTTGTGGACCTCCGTTGCCTGTTTTGAAATCTTCCTTTAGAAAATGAAGAAAATCACCTAATAATGTCAGGGAATTGATTACTTAATTGGTTGGCCCAGCTAGAGAGCATCATTTTTTTATTTTTTATACAGAAACATATTGGGAATCATTTGACCCAAAAAAAAAAAAAAAAAAACTGGGATCACATTCAACTTCATGCCGAAATTTGCAAGCCCAGTCTGCTACTCTTGAAGACTGATAGTTGTGTATTGGCCCATTCTGTGGAAGTTGTTCAATTTGAGTTCATGACCATTTTGCTCGATTAGATTAGCTGACACATTTTTGTGTCGGTAGATATATCTTTTCTACTTACAATATTAAATGGTGTTCTAAGATATATTTGCCTATAACTTTTTTTGCCTACTTCAATTGTCTTATAATAGTTAAAAAAAATTTATCCATTTTAATGCAAAAATATAATTCATCTGTGATATAATTCGTTCGTAATATTATGTAGTAATAACTATGAGTGATCATTATGTGTAATTTTGTTTAATTTTTTGATAATAATTGTATAAGATTACCCATTCAATATTATTTTTGACAGCATTCTTTTGAATAGAAGCTTTTTTTTTTTTTTTTCCTTTGTGAAAAATTTCCACGTCTCTGGTTAAAGATGAATGTAGGTCAGATGGGTTTGAGGCGCGGCCCAAAATGCATAGCAACCCAAAGATGATACTTAAAGCACAACCCGTTGAGACAAGAACAAGCGACGGGAGACCCTCAACAGTGACAACTGTGGTAACCATTTTAGACCTATTAGATACTTTTTAAAGGTATTATTATATTGTTATTATTTTTGGAATAAAAAGTATTTTTCAATTCTTTTTTGTTTAAAAAGAACCAAACCCATTTCTAATTTTTAATTTACTGTGGAGTTTTCAATTTTGAGACCGAATGCATCATCTCGCAAAACCATCGTAGTTTTATGAGACACAAAATTTCACACAAATATACAAACGCTTTAAACTTGGTCTGGTCATTAACCTGGTTGAAAGGAAGAGTCCCCAGGTCACATGATGGAAAATATACTAATAACTAACAAAAATTTTACTAAATTGGAAAATATATTTATATTTAATTACATTTTTACTAAATGATTTTCTTAAATAAAAATTCATTAAACTACCAGATCTGATAAATTAATTTTTAAGCTAAATGTCATATATGAATATAATAAAAAATTAGTAGTAAATTTAACGAAAATAAAAAAAGTGCTTCCTTCCAAGTTTTTTTTCTAATAATAAAATAATAAATCATCATCATCGATCCAACTAAATTATCATTACCATAACTAACCGTCAAATCAGATTGGATCAATTGTAAATCAGTCTAATTTTAGGGTTCAAGGTTCAAGTACTTGGGTTTCGGGTTCAATTCGCCGAAATCGGACGAAGTGAAGTTTAATAACTGTGCCCTCTGCAATCTCATTGTCGGAGCCAGCCCATGAGTGTCGTGGGCCTTTGGGAATGCTTAGTACATAATATTATATTTTTTAATAACATGAAAACATCATTTCCTGTGATTTTAATAGATTGTAAGATTTGTAATTTTTGTTTAGTGGTTAAATGGTGATCTCACCATTCTATTAACTGTTATAAAAATCTTACAATTAAGAGTTTAGTAACAACTTTATTTGAAATTTGGTTGAGTTCTATAAATATTGATTGTTATAGTTATTTATTGTAAGAAATTTATAATATTATATTCAGATATATCATTTATATTCTATTTATAAATTGAAGACGTATTAAACTTGTACTAAACTAAATGTTTAGTTTGTTTTCAATGTCTATGTGGGGGTTATGAGTTCAAAATTAGTTTTGACTAATATAAATGATTTAATTGGGGTTTTAGTTGGAATGTTTTTGTTTTAGAATTTTATCCTAGTGTGTTTATTCCTTTTTTCTATATGTTTGAAGACGAGGGTTTCAAATTAGAAAGATGGGTTTTCATGGTTTTAATAAAATCATTCTAATTATGTTGAGTTTCATTGGGTTTTGAGATCTGATATAGTTTAAATACATGATATTTTATTTTTTTTATATCAAGGTTTTTAGTTGACTTTAAAGTGATTGTTTGGTGAAAGCCATTTTCAATTCTATTTAATTGGGTTCATATGGTATGAAGTGTGCATTTGAAAAACTATTTTCCTAAATGATGATTTTAGAAAGTTTATGTTACTTAAAAAAAAATAATTAGATTTAAATAACAATTAAAATAAATTAGTCCATTATAATCTTGTCTGTTTATATATTTTTATATTATATTTCTCTCTTTTTGTAAAACTTATTTGCTAAGTATAAATAAAATTTTTGAGTTTTTTGATATTGTCAATTGGTATTAAATCCTTCACAATTACTTTTCTCATTGGTGCATCGAGTTTTTTTTTTTAAATATTTATCATTCATATTTGTGCATTGTTATATCAATATGATAAATTTCTAAGTTATTTTACCTTAAGGTTTTTAGGTTATGAAATCTATTGGTTTGGATAAGGGTAATGAAATCTATAAAACTTATATATTATAAGAAATTTATTATTCTGAACCCTAATTCATCAAATATGAACCTAATATTGTGTAGAACCATCTCTTGTTCTAATTTTTCTACTTCAAAAAACTCAGAAGCCCATAAAATAATAAGTATTAAGGAGATTACCATAAAAGAGTTTAATAAAAGGATTAATGATTGAAAATTTCCAAAAGTCCAAAAAAAAAAAAAAAGATTTACAAACTTTCAAAATATAATTTTTACAAAAATAATTTTACCATCAAAATTGAAAAAAAAAGATTTAATTTACAAAATCTTTTAAAACCATTCATTTGCTTTTTCAAAATCACAAAAATAGATATTACAAATACATCCATATAAAATTAGTACAAGTAGGAATTAAACTACTTACAAAAGAAGGTCTAAATACCTTCGTTTTATTTGTTTTACAAGATATTGGATTTACAAATTTTTAAAATTTTTTACTAAATTTGATTGAATTTAGCCTTTGTAGTGGACTAATCTCTCTCAATTATTATCCAAATCTAATTATTTATTTAAGTGATAGAAACATTTTACAAAGTAAACCATGATTGCATTAACTTTTAAAATTCATTACAAAACCATGATTTTTACATATGCATCCAAACATAAATTCTAATTCTAGAAAAAAGAAATCCTTCTCTTACAAACAGATCTTATTAAATCCAATACTATCAATCCCTAGATCTATCTAGTGAAAAGATATTACCCTTCTAGAAGATTAAACTGTAGAAGGAATAGTAAAACCACAACCACTAAAATAACTTGAACCAAATATTGAAATCTCTAAAATTGACCAATTTGAATATGGTAAAGTTGTTCTAACTTTGAATAGAAGATTTATTAGTTCTCAATTTGCAAAAAGAACCACTATAATATTTACTATGGATATCAGATATATATCTACCATTCCATCCATAATAAAATTTTCCTTAAAACCTCACATACCATTACAACTACCCATATTCTTTACCTTAAAATTACCAAGTACCTTTTTCAAAACTACAAACTATAACACAAATATTCCTCATCTTATTTATATTAACCCTCTAAACCAATAACCTCTAACTTCATTAATCTTATCTACAAAAATAAAAAATATTTCAATGAATGACATGTTTTACAAAAAGAATTTCAAGTTAACAAAAAATACTTGTTTGCAAATTTTTACTCTCTCGATAACACTGAAAAAGAGCATGGTTTTTCAAAAAACATTTTGCAAGAACAATAATATATTCAAAACCATTTCTATAATTTCATTTTTGAACAAAAAGTTCATATTTTATTTTTTGACTAATTTAAAATATATGTATATCAAAATGATATTTCATATCTTTTTAAAAACAATACAAATCATGTTACATCCATGAATAAAAGTAAAAAATGGGTTACCATGGATGACAATGTCATAAAGGCAGAACATCCATCTTTATGACAAGCTAAGTTAACCCATTAACAAAAAACTATAGAGCTACAAAATTCCACAAGAAAATGACTACTTTGAAAACTTTTCAAAAAGATCATTTAGCAAAACAACTTTTCAAATGTCCATCTTCATACCATAGGAACCTAATTCAACATAATTGAAAATCACCTTCAACAAACCTCAATATAGAAAAAATAAAACACCCTATTTTTAAACTGTACCAGATCTTAAAACCTAATAAAACCTAACAAAATTAGGATGATTTTATCCAAATTGTAAAAACCCATCTTTCCAATTTAAAACTCTCATCTTTAAGCATGAAGAAAAAAGAAATAAATACATTAGGACAAAACTCCAAAACAGAAACCTTCCAACCAAAACCCTAATTAAATTTTTTATATTGGTTAAAACCAAAATTTGGACTCATAACTCCCGATCTTGACATTGAAAACAAAGTAAACTCCTTAACTCAATACAAATTCAATTTCTTTTTCATTTATGAATGAAATATAGATGACATTTCTAAGTATAACATCCTAAACCTTTTACAACAAATGACCATGACAATTAATGCTTATAAAACTCAAAACCAAACCTTGAATATAACTGTTTATGAACTCTTAATTATAGGATTTCAAGATAGTTAAAAGGATGGTAAGATTACCATCTTACCACAAAACAACAATCATAATCTATCAAACCATGAAAGATGATGTTCCTATCTTTAATAGTTTAAGAACCACAATAGAAGATATCGTTACCTCCCTCATTTTAACCATTTCTTTACATTTTATAGGAGAGCCTTCACACCTCAAGGACAAAAACACTAAATTACCAGGAACCTTAGGTGTGAGAAACTTAACAAATTACAAAATTACAAAAATGCTTTTCTTACTCTAATAATACTTAAAAAGGACTTAAATTAACCATTTTGAAAAAAAAAAATCTTAGCAAGATTCTCACCACCATTAAGAGAAAAAACTTGGAATACTCCCAAAGTCACCTTTGGAAATCCAAATTCATATGATCAGTTAACATATGAAGAATTAATTAGTTATACCTAGTAAGAAGGATTCAAAATTTGTTAAGACCTCAACTCCAAAACACATTAAATGGGAATTAAAACAATCCTGTATTGAAGTAAAAACCTTTTACCAATAATTTAACTTAGGAATTTCGAAACTTATAAAGCTTAAAAGAAGAAAGAATAATAAACCTTACTCGAAAACCTATAAGACCTTTAAATAAGCACACAAATAGACAAATAAATAGTCTTACTATAGCAAACCAAAGCAAAGAAAAACACCTAAATCAAAATCCCTTTCAAAAAAAAACCGTTACAAAATATCACTTATTATAAATGTGACAAGATAATAAATATAACCAAATATTGCAAAATTAATTATATAATACAAGAACTACAACTAAAAGAAAACACAATTACAAAATTAGAAGCCCTTCTAACAAATACATTTAGTTTCAACTCCATTTCTTCCAAGGAATACTTCGATGACAAAGAACCCTTCCAAATAGATGAATTTCAAACTACTTCCTTTAAAACAAAAACCAAAGAAATTAATAACTTAATAAGGACCAACAATACCTAGTTGACCTTATTAAACATATTACCAACCCTAATTTATAAAAAAATATATTAAGAAAAACTTCTCAATATTTTCTAAGAGACAAAAAAAATAATACTGCAATTGTGCCATCAACTTCCAAAGCACTCTACAATCTTACCACAATACTTGCAAAACAAAATACAAAAAAAATCACATTCCACCATACAGGAATTACAAACAAAGATCAAAACTATCAAAGTAGAACATAGAGAACTTAAGCAAAACCAACAAAATGATAATAAAATTCTCTAACTCCTTTTTACAAAATACCTTGAAATCAAAGCAATTGACAATAGTAATTTAGAAGCAAAAAAACAAAATCTAACACTTTAAAACCTATAAAATCTAGTAAAGATTCCAAATGATTTTCATTTTACTTTGAAATAAGTTATTTCTAGAAAATATTTTATCAAAATCACGATAATTTTTTCAAATAATTTTAAACTTGATACAATAACCCTTTTTGATACTAGTGTAAATTTAAATTGTATAAAATAATGAATTGTTCCAAAAAAAATTTAAGAGAAAACCAACAAAAAACTTTTAGTTGCAAACAATTCCAAAATGACTATTATTAACAAAACCACAACTTTTACTCAAAACCAAAATTTTCAAATCCAAACTTCCTTTATTTTAGTTCAGAATATACATCACATAGTGATCTTACAAACACCTTTTTTAAATCTCATTACTCCTTATAATATTAGTTATAATGGTATTTCTTTTAAAACAAAATCACAAAAAGTCAAATTTTCTTTTATAGAAACCCTAAAAACAAGAAATTTGAATCTCATAAAAACTCATTTTATTTATTAAAAAAATATTTATACAATTATAAATGTTAAACATCTTTTTTATTTATAGAAAGATATTTCAGTATAAAGAATTCAAAATCAATTATAGGGTCCCATAATCGTAGAAAAAATTTCTCTTTTCAAACAAAAAATCCAAAATAAACTTTGTTCTAACCTTCCAAATACTTTCTTAAATAAAAACTAACATATAGTTAATCTACCTTATAATCCCAATTTTGATGAAAAATGAATCCTTACAAAAGCACGACCCATATAAATCAATGTTGACTTAGAAAATCATTATTGAATGGAAATTTAAAATTTAGAAACTAAAAAATTCATTTCAAAATCTTGATCACTATGGCCTTATGTTACTTTCTATATAAACAAACAATGTGAGTTAGAACATAACACACCCAAGTTAGTTATCAATTATAAACCCCTCAACAAAATCATTAAATGGATTAGGTACCCTATAAAAAACAAATAAGATTTGTTACAAAAATTACATTTTGCTTATATATTTTAAAATTTGATATGAAATTTAGAATTTGGTAGATTTAGATTAATCCAAAAGATCATTATAAAGCTACTTTGATAGTTCCATTTAGATAGTATGAATGGAATGTTATGCCTTTCAATTTGTAAAGTTCCCCTTCAAAATTCTAAAAACTTATGAATCATATTTTTAACTGTATTCAAAATTTTGTCTCATTTATATAAATGATGTACTTATTTTTTTTTTGAAATAAATTGAACAAAATTTCAAACATTTATAAACCCTTTTCTTAGCTATAAAACAAAATGAATTTGTTATGTCTCAATTTAAAGTCTTTCTCTTTCAAACTAGGGTGAGATTCTTAGGATATTATATAATTTAGGGAACCATCAACCCCGTTAAAAGATCTTTAGCTTTTGTTGACAAGTTTCCTAATAAGATAACCAAAAATTGCAACCCCAAAGATTTCTAGAAAGCCCCAATTATGTCCTAAATTTCATTCTAAATGTTAATTGTATTGCAAAACCTTTGTATGATCACCTTAAGAAAAATCTCACTTTATAAACATCTTGGTATACTATTATAGAGATGACAACGTTGGATCTGATAAGGATGATTTTATTCAAGGATATCTCTTGCTAAAGATGTGGCAAGAGAGGACATATAGCCAAATACTGCAAAATTAACCATAAAATACAAGAATTATAACTAAAAGAAGACATAATTACAAAATTAGAAGCTTTTCTCCAAAATACTTCTAGTTCTGATTCCATTTCTTCCAAGGAATACTCCAATGATGAAGAACCCTTCTAAATAGATGAATTTTAATCTACTTCCTCTGAAATAAAAACCAAAGAAATTAATATGCTTACTGAGGACCAACAATCCCTAATTAACCTTATTAAACATATTACTAACCCTCCTTTACAAAAAGAATACTTAGATAAACTTCTTAATATTTTTCAAGAAACAAAACAAAATAATACTACAATTTTACCATCAACTTCCAAAGTATCTTATGATCTTACCATAATACATACAAAACAAAATACAAAAAAGTCACATTCTACCATACAAGAATTACAAATAGAGATCAAAACTATCAAAGCAAAACTTAAGGAACTTAACTAAACCAACAAAAAGACAATAACATTCTTAAGAAAAGATTCCAAATAACTTTTTTTTTTTTTTTTACTTAAGAGCAAGTCACTTTTAGAAAATACTTTATCAAAATCATAATAGTTTTTTCAAATGATTTTGAACTTAATACAATAGCCTTTTTTGATACTAGTGTAAATTTAAATTGCATTAAATAAAAAAGTGTACCAAGAAAATTTTAAGAAAATAAAAAAAAAATTCAACTACAAACAATTCCAAAATGACTATTACTAACAAAACTATTGTTTTTATTCAAAACCAAAATTTTCAATCTAAACTTCCTTTGTTTTAGTTCAAAATATGCATCATATGTTGATTCTAGGAACATCATTTATAAACTTCATTATTCTTTATATTGTCAATTATGATGGTATTTCTTTTTAAAAAAATTCACAAAAACTTAGTTTTTCTTTTATAGAAACCCCAAAAATGAGAAATTTGAATTCATAAAAATAACTCATTCTATTTATTAAAATAGGATTTATACAATCATACATGTCAAACAATAACATCTTTTCCCTTTATAGAAAGATGTTTCATCACAAAGAATTCAAAATAAACTCCAAGATCTCATAACTGTAGAAAGAAATTTCTCTTTTCAAATAAAAAATCCAAAATGAATTTTGTTTTGACTTTCTAAATGCTTTTTGAAATGGAAAACAACACATAGTTAATTTACCTTATAAACCTGATTTTGACGAAAAACAAACCCCTACAAAAGCATAACCCATACAAATGAATGCTAACTTAGAAAATTATTGTTGAACAGAAATTCAAGATTTAGCAAACAAAAAACTCATTTTAAAATCTCAATCACCATGGCCTTATGCTACTTTCTATATAAACAAACAAGCTAAGATAGAATGTCATACCCCTAAAAAAAACCCTTAGATGGATTAGGCACTCTATTCTAAACAAAAATGATTTGTTACAAAAATACATCTCTTTTTATCATTTCAAAATTTAATATGAAATCTGGATTTTGATAAATTCATATTAATCCAAAAGATCATTATAAAACTATCTTTATTATTCCATTTGGATAGTATGAATGGAATGTTTGGCATTTTGGTTTGAAAAATATCCTTTCAAAATTTCAAAGAATTATGAATGACATTTTTCAACTGCATTCAAAATTTTGCCTCATCTATATAAACGATGTACTCATTTTTTCAAAATCAACTAAACAACATTTCAAACATTTACAAACTCAATTATTTTGTGTTATTTTGTATTGAGTTTTTTTGGTTGTGAAACCTGTTGGTTTGGATAAGGATAATGAAACTTGTAAAACTCATAAACTATAGGAAATATATTATTTTGAACCCTCATTTTTCAAATTTGAACTTGATACCATGTAATACCACCTCTTGTTCTAATTCTTTTACTTTAGAAAGCTTTAAAGCCTGTAAAATAGCAAATACTGAGTAAATTACCATAAAAGAGCTTAATAGAGGAATTGATAATTGAGAAATTCCAAAAGTCTAAAAAATATATATTTACAAACTTTTCAAATAAAATTTTTTTCAAAAATGATTTTATAATTAAAATTGAAGAAATAGATATTTAACTTACAAAACCTTTTGAAACCATTCATTTACTTTCTCAAAAGTTTCTTCAAAATTACAAAAATAAACATTACAAATACATTCATATAAGATTAATATAAGTAAGAATCAAACCACTCACAAAAAAGGTCTAAACACCTTCATTCTACCTGTTTTATAAGACAGTAGATTTATAAATTTTCAAGATATTTTACTAAATTTGGTTGAATTTAGCCTTAGTAGTAGACCAATTTCATTCAATTATTATCTAAATCTAACTATTTCTTAAGTGACAGGAACATTTTACAAAGTATGGTTTTATAGATCAAAATACAAAATTATAATATACTAGAAGGATCAATTCTAGTTAGATTAATTTTTAAAATTCATTACAAAGTCATAATTTCTGCATTTCCATTCAAATATAAATTTCAATCCCAAAAAGGAGAAATTCTTCCCTTATAAACAGCCCTTACCAAATTCAACACTATCATCCTTAAATCTACGTAGAGGAAAACATTTCAAACATTTACGAACTTTTTTCTTAGCTATAAAACAAAATGAACCTATTATATCTCAATTTAAGATCTCTTTCTTCCAAACTAAAGTCAAATTCTTAGGACATTACATTCCTTAAGGAACCATCACCCCCATTGAAAGATATTTAGCTTTTATTGACAAGTTTCCTCATAAGATTTTCCAAAATCCTTTGTATCCCTCTCCCTCTTCCTTGTTTTCTATATTCCTCCCTTTGTTTTTTATTTCCCTCTCCTTATTGGTTTTTATATTCCTATATTGTATTTATTCCTACCTATAAAGCTTATTTCCTAAGCATAAATAACATTCTCAAGTTTTCTAGTATTGTTTAATTGATTTTGAAAAAAATAAGTGCATCGTCTATATAAATGAGACAAAATTTTGAATACCATTGAAAAATATCATTCATAATTCTTTGAAATTCTAAAGGGGCATTTTGAATATGTTGTCATTCTTACAAAAAGTTTTTGAAAAACCATGTGCTTTTTTCAGTGTTATAAAGAGAGTAAAAATCTTTCTACAAGTATTTTTTGTCAACTTGAAATTCTTTTTGAAAAACATGCAATTTATTAGAAATATTTTCCATTATTACAAATAAGGTTGGTGAAGTTGGAGTTGGTTGATTTGAAGGGTTAATATAAATAGGATAAGGAACATTTGTGTTATAGTTTGCACGAAAAAAGGTACTTGGTAAGCCTGAGGTAGAGACTTTAGGTGGTTGTAATGGTATTTGAGGTTTTGAGGAAAAATTTATGGTGGATGGAATGACAGATATATGTCTTATATCCATGATAGATGTTATAAAGGTTCCTTTTGTAAATTAGGAACTAGTGGATCTTTTATTAAGGTTAAAACAACTTTGTCATCTTTAAATTGGTCAATTTTGGAGACTTCAATGTTTAGCTCAAGTTGTTTTAGGGGTTAGAGTTTCACCGCTCCTTCTGGGATCCAGTATTTTAGAAGGGTAATGTCTTTCCACTGGATAGATCTAAGGATGACAGTGTTGGATATGGTAAGGCCTGTTTGTAAGAAAAGGGTTTCTCCTTTCTAGTATTGAAATTTATATTTGGATGCAAATGCAAAATCATGACTTTTTAATAAATTTTAAAAATTAATACAACTGGAATTGATCCTTTCGGTATATTGTAATTATGTGTTTTAATTTGTGAAATCATGCTTTGTAAAAATGTTCTTGACACTTAAAGAAATAATTAGATTTAAATAACAATTGAAGAAATTAATCCATTATAAAAATTAGATTCAATCAAACTTAATAGGGAATCTTGAAAATTTATAAATCTAATGTCTCATAAAACATCTAAAATTGAGATGTTTAAACCCTCTTTTGTGAGTGATTTGATTTCTACTTATACTAATTCTATGTAGATGTATTTGTAATATTTATTTTTATGATTTTAAAAAGGCTTTTGAGAAAATGAATGAATGATATCAAAAGGTTTTGTAAGCTAAATATCTCTTTTCTTGATTTCAATAGTAAAATCATTTTTGAAAAAATTGTATTTGGAAAGTTTGTAAATATGTTCTTTTTGAACTTTTGGAATTTTCCAATCATCAATCTCTCTTTTAAACTCTTTTACAATAATCTCCTCAGTATTTGTTAGTCTACATACTTCAAAATTTTCTAAAATAGAAGAATTGAAACAAGAGGTGGTTTTACACAATATTAGGTTCATATTTGAAGAATTGGGGTTCAAAATAATATATTTCCTATAATCGATAAGTTTTATAGATTTCACTATCTTATCCAAACCAGCAGGTTTCACAACTAAAAAAACTCAAGGCAAAATAACTCAGTAATTTATTGTGTTGATACCATAATGCACAAATATGAATGATAAATGTAAAAAATACCTAATGCACCAATAAGAAAAATGATCATGATGGCTCTAATACCAATTGACAATATTAGAAAACCTAAGAATTTTATTTATGCTTAGGAAATAAGCTGTAAAATAGGGAGAAATATAGTACAAGAATATAGAAATAAATAGGGAAAGGGATATTAAACATAGGGATATAGATATAAAAAACAAAGAGGATGGAAAGGGATACAAAGGATTTTGGAAAATTTGTCACCCATCTAGTTTCAATCCTCCTTTTATAAGTAATGTCATAAAATGCTTTAGGTAACTTGTTCAAGATAATCGAAAATTGTCTTCGCATTTTATGGAGTTAGCAATCACTAGTAATTGTTTGGAATTATCAAAAGTTGTTTATGGCATTTTATGGAGTTGGAAGTCACGAGCAATTATCTAAAATCATTGAAAGTTATTTTGGCATTTTGTTCTTTTATTCTTTTCTTTTCTTCTTTCTTTGTATTTTCTTTTAATTTTCTTTTTCCTTTTTGTTTATTTTATATGAGAAAGGATCCCAAAACAGTTATCTTTATTATCTTGAAGGAGATCAATATTGGGCTCACTTACTTTAGATTGGACCTGGCCATAAAGTCATAGTCTGAATAGTTTTTGAATTGTAATAATTGTTATATTATTGTAAAATATTCATCTTTGATTTAGGTTATAACTAAAAGAGTCATTGTATGAGATTTTTGGGCCAGAAATGTAATATTGGTGGGTTAGACTTATAGGGTTTAATGGATTTTTTCTAGCCATTTTTGAATAGCAAATCTTAATAATTTTTTAAGGATTTTTGTGATTATTATCAATTGTTATTAAAGTCATCATAATCACTTTTTTTTTATTGGTGCATTACTTATTTTTTACATTTATCTTTCATATTTATGCATTATGGTATCATTATGATAAATTTTTGAGTTATTTTGCCTTGAATTTTTCTAGTTGTAAAATTCATTGGTTTGGATAAGGGTAATGAAACCTATAAAACTCAAGAACTATAAAAAAAAAAATATTATTCTTTCATAAATATGAGAATATTTTTCTTTTGATAAAGAAAGAAAACAAAGAGAAAGATGAATATATGAAAAAGAGGGAGAGAGAGAGAGAGAGAGGTGAGCGATAAATAGATAGAAGAGAGGGGGAGTGATGAAAAAGTGAAAGAGAAATTGAAAAAAGAAAGAAAGATGAAAGAAAGTAAATAAAAATGGGAGAGATAAAAAGATAAAGATTAAAACAAGAGAGAGAGAAAAAGAGAAAGAGATAAATAAGAGAGACAAATAGAAGAAAAATATAGAGATTAAAGAGGGAAAAAGGAGAAAAGATGCAAAAAATAAAAGAAAGAAATTAAAAAGTGAGGAGAGATATTAAAAGAGAAAGAAGGAGAGATAATGAAATTTAAAAGAGAGAGAAGAAAAACTAAAAGAAAGAAAGAGATAAGAGATAAAAAAAAGAGAGAGAGAAAGGTAGAAATTGAAAAAGAAAGAGAGAGAGAAAGAGAAGCACAAAGACAAAAGAGAGAAAAAAAATAGAGAAGAATAAAAAAAAAGATATAAAAGAATAAGATTGAAATGAGAGAAAGAGGATGGCATAAAGAGAGTTAAAATAAAAAGAAACAGAGAAAAAAATAAGTGTGAGAGAAAGTGAAAAAGTGTTAAATATAAATAGAGAGAGAGAGAGAAAGAAATAGAGAAAAGAAAAGAAAGTATTGAGATAAGAAAGAAAGTAAAGAAACAAAAGAAAGAGTAAGAAAGAGTGCAAAAATAAAGAGAAGAAAAAAAGAGTAGAAAGATTAAAAAAAAAGATAATTATTACTTGTTGAAAATAATGATTTTCTAAAAATTTAGTTTTTCAACATTAAACACAGAAATATATTTTCTAACATATTTCAAAGTCACAAACAAGCAATAAAACAAAATTTCTTTTCTCAAAAAAGATTTTTCTTGGAATATATATTTTACAAAATTTTATTTTGTTAAGAAGAAATGGACCTATCATTTCCTTTTTTTTTTAGTTACTCTTCTAGTCATTCTTTTACTTGCTACTAACTTAAGAAAATAACTCATCTTCTTAATTAGTCTTTGATTGAATGGAATTAAGTGTCGCTCCCTAAGATGTGTGGAAACAAGTTCAATTATTAGTATCATAATCTTAAAAACCTTCTCTTATTTATAATTATGCCTTTTGCTTCCCTAATCAAAATTCATGAAAACCTCTCCATTTTCTATTGTTAGTGCAATCTTTTCTTTTTTAAAACTAATACTAAAATCATCTCCTAATTTATCACATAATAAAAGATGTATGAAGTTCATTTCTAAGACTCAATCCTAACATTGTCTTACATTTATTGCTTAATAAAATAGAGATATCTAGTTAAGTTTTAAAATGAAATATTAAAAGCCTAAAATAAAATTCAAATTTTAAAATTTGAATTTACATGACACATTTAATTAATTAGATCAATTTTTCTATTCTTTTTTAAGTTAATTCACTTTAATAAACTCAAGACTTATATAAATGCTATTTTTACCATTAAATTTTGATACTTATATCTTATTAAAAGGATCTGACTATGTAAACAAAAAAAAACTTTTATACTATATATAAAATATTTTATATTATATATGAAAAATTTATATAATATAAAATATCTCTTATATAATATACAAATTAATTATATTCACTTAAATTTATTACTTTTATATTCACTTAAATTTTTCTTTTTTGTTAATTATTTTATTTCCACTATGTTTTTTTTTTTGAGCATTTTGACTTTCTCACAATAAACATTGAATTGATTATATTTTTCTTTATTGATTTACTTATTTTTGCTCTTCCCTTATTTATTGATTTCTGCTGGAAGAAAGGAAGAGAGAGAGAGAGAAGGAAGAAAGATAAGAGAGAAAATTTTTATATTTTTACTTGATTATATTTTTATTTTTAAATTTTAAATTAAGTGTCACTTTTTAATATATTATGTGTCATATTTTATAAGTAAATCACAAAATTTAATAAATTTTATTTATTTAAATTGATGATACAATAAATTTGTTATTAAAAAATTATAATATTATTAAATTATTAATTTTATAAAATTAGAATATATTTGTTAATAAACTCAAAATTTAAGATTTATTTTTTATATTAATTTTTATATATTATATATAAAATATTTTATATTACATTAAAGTTTTTATATATAATTTTGTGTATCTATTTAAATATATTAATTTTATGTCTATGTAATTAGAGTCAATAATCTTTAATTAGCAGCCATAAAAATCTTTTTTCGGAGGCACTATACATACAATATTTCAGAGAGGATGGCGACTGCACACAGTATGGTAAGTTGTCTTAAATTAAACCCACCAAAAAAATACACCCACGATTCTAATTAAAATTAATTATTTTCAAAATTTTTATGTGTACGATTTATATTTAATTTTAAAAAATAACTCGGCAGAGGATCAAAATTATGCCTTCACATGGAGTGAACAATCCTTTGACCGACTGCGGCCACAGCAGTCCTTTTATTAGTTCCATTTTCTTCCCCCCTCGTCCTCTCACTTCGTTTCCGGTGACTCGGCCATTCCTTTGCCAACACGAACAAAAAGAAATGGCTTCTCTTACTCGTTATACCTCCGCTCTTTGCTTCCCAAACCAAAACCCCATCAGTACATCTCCATTTTCTATTGCAAAGTACGATCTTTTCTTTTCTAAACCCAATCTCACTTCCAGTGCCAGCCCCTCTCTCTCAATTCTTGGCTTTCAATCTAGCAATGCGGGCGGCGCTTCTAAAAGATACAATCCTTTGCCCTGCAATTGCAACCGCAGCAACAGCAGCATCTCCACTACCACCACCAACACAGACTACGAGGTTGTCCCTTCAAAACCCTTTCTTTTCTTGCCCCCGTTGGGTTGCTTTTCTTTGAGATTCCATGAGGGGAAACAGATTTCAGAGTTTGCCTCTTGTCTTCTTGTAACGTAAACAAAAGATGGTTAGTCTCATTTGAGAACAGTATATTTAAATAATGTATGCGACAAAGATTTGCAAAGTTAGCAATTTCAGAGGTTGCTCTTGAGAAAGTGAGGGCTTTTGTCGGGACCCTGCAGTAGGCGAATGAGATACAAGTAGCTGAAAATGATGAAATTTAGATTGAACTCGGGATATTAATGAGAAATATCCAATCTTTGCAAGCTTCTGTGCCCTTTGTAATTCTTTGTCTCTATGTTCCCAAAGATTAGGATAGCATATTTTGGTTCTCAAATTTAGATGTATTTTTGTCTTGCGTCTCTTTGATTCATATGCCATTTTAGTTTGATCTATGCAATGTGCTAAATACCTAAAATGTGCGGCAGTTTTATGATGGTCCATCAGAGGTGGAACTGAGGTTACCCCTCAGTAGCCAAGATATTACTGCCAGAGACATATTTGTGGATGCGGATGGGACCTCCTTGATAGTCAGGGTACAACGATCTGGGCCTGGTGTCACATTGATGGAAACTAAAAATCTTTTTGACAGAATAAAGCCCACTGAAACAATATGGTTTGTGAGGGTGCATTGAATATTGTGTTAGCTAGCGTCTTGGTTTTTTAAAATGTTTGATGCGAGGTCCAGTTTCCTGAACAGGTTTATTGATGATAATCAACTGGTTATTAACCTGAAGAAGCAGTACCCTGATTTGAAATGGCCTGATATTATGGAGTCGTGGGAGTCCTTGACAGCAGGAGCTATGCAACTTCTGAAAGGAACATCAGTTTACATCATTGGCAATTCAACTGAAATTAACAAAAAAGTGGCCCAGGAGCTTGCAGTTGGTCTGGGGTATTAATAATTCTTCCTTTGGGTTTCAGAGAAGAAAATAAAGAAGTATGTTAATGGGTTCATAAGTTGCTGTGAATAATCATCCTTTTCTAACTAGCATCTTTTTCTTCTTTGTACCCATGTATGGCATTCAATTTACCTGACTAGTTCCTCTTTCCTGGCTGAAAACTTTTTAAGTTGATGGAATTGAATTTCATTCTAGTAATTCTAGTTACCGGTTAAATTGGCCTTGCATAAATCCAAACAAAATTTCTGCTTTCCATAGCAACATTTTCTTTTCTAACTCTGATAATGCATGTGACCAATATCTGCTTCAAGCTTTAATGGCTTAGTGGAACTAGTTTGGTTCAGCCATTGATTATGTGCAACCAACTATTATCCTGGTTCGGCTATTCATAGAATACCCAACTTCATTTTGTAACATTTATTGTACTGTCTCAATTGAAGTAGTTATAAAATTTGCTAATGTTTTTGTAGAGGAGTTTATTGAATGATATGCTTTTCAGGTATACACCACTCAATACACAGGAGTTGTTGGAGACATTTACCAAGCAAACAATTGATTCATGTGAGTTAATTTGTCTTCTTTAGATATTCATTAATAGTCATCAATACTATTTTTGAAGCTTTGTAATCTAAAGCTCAAACTGATGCTTTTGTGCACACCACATAAAGATAAAATTTCAATGTTCAATCGCTCTTTGTTTGGGAGCTTACTATGACTGTTCAATCACCCATGTTGAGGTAGTTGCTTGTATCATGAATAAACTCATTTTATAACTAAGCAATAAAAATCCTACTGGTCATTGAAAGGCTCTTGCCCTGTTTAAGCACCCTCTTTCTTGCAATTAATTTTCCATCCCCGTGTAATTGTACACCATAATGTTTTGAGCAATCTTTATTGGAATCTTCTTTTGGAGAGGCTTAACCTAACATTCTAATTTCTCAAGCTGGGCATGGTATACCTCATACATAATGATTGAAAAGAAACTATGCAAATCTTGAAAGCTACATCCTTTATAAATGTTGAAATGACTCTTACTGGACCTCTCACGGTGATCTAACAAGTCTCATTGATTCCAGGGGTGCTTGCTGAAGGCTTCGACCGGGTAGCTGCAGCAGAAAGTGCAATACTAGAGAGCCTGAGTAGGTACTACACTTGGCTTGACTTACTTTATCCAGTATTTGTTTGCTGTTAGAACCACAATACCATACCTTTTGGTTCACTCGGTTGGTCTTGCAGCCATGTCCGGACTGTTGTTTCAACACTAGGAGGAAAGCATGGCGCTGCTGGAAGGGCTGATAAGTGGCAGCATTTGTATGCAGGATTTACTGTCTGGCTATCGCAGACGGAGGCCATGGGTAAACCATTATTAATCTTTTGCATTTTTTTTTGGTCCCTTATTGATGTTTGTGGTGCTACATGCCACATTGGATGTAGGTGTAGCTACCTAATTACCAGAGACAACTCTCTGCTTAGTCTTCCTGAATGCCGGGTCTTCTCATTGTCTCTGAGTTCCCTTAGAGACAGCTGATTCTGAGCCTTCATAATTTCAGAATTCGGTCAAGAGAGGAAACTAGTTAACTGTGACTGTTACAAGATTTGAGTAATTTCCAATCACTATGGTACCATTTGATGCAGATGAGCATTCAGCAAAGGAGGCTAGAAGGCATAGTCAAGATGGTAACCTAGCTTACACAGGTGCAGATGTAGTTGTCAAGCTCCAAGGCTGGGATGCAGCTCATGCCAAAAGTGTAGCTCAGGCATCCTTGAGTGCACTCAAACAGTTGATTCTGTCAGACAAAAAACTTCCAGGTATTTATCCAAATTGTTGTTCTTGTGGAAAAATGAAACAACACGAAAATCATAACCAAGGTTCAGCAGAGAGATACAGAGACTGTATTTGAGAGATCATACGCTTATCTGTGGTATTATTACTGGCCTGTGTGCTGCTTATAACCCCTTGCTGTCCGTGCTCTCTGCTATGCTTCTCAGATAAGAAAAGCCTTTATATAAGGTTAGGATGCCGCGGTGATTGGCCAAACATCAAGCCTCCTGGGTGGGATCCATCAACTGAAGTTGATGCAACCTTTTAGTGCTTTGCACTGTTGATCTTTCATAGAGTGTACAAATTATTTGCGCTCAGATTCTTCTATGGTTCTTCTATGGTGACTTATTTTTCATAACTAGTCGGCTATGTGCTTGATGCTCAATGGTATTTGTGAATATTGGCGGTATATTTTTGTAGTTTATTAGTATGGTTGCATGTAGCCATGAACAACGTAAGAATGCAGCCTATCCCTTTGGTTAGAGAGCCCGTCACCACTTCTTGAAGAGCAGCCAGCAGACTCGGAGCAACAGAGCATTATTCACATAAACAAATGAATACTCTCCCTTCAATTAAAACACAAGTGATAGATGACACAGACTTCCTTTTTTCATGCACTCAATCGCTGTACAGGTTTAAGGGCTTTTCGGGGTTGATGTCAACTGTTCAAAGAAAAAATAACACAAGAGCCAATTAAAAAAAAAAAAACGCTAATTAAGAAAAAATAAATAGATTATAAGAAATGTTCGGGATTAAACAAAAACCCTCATCTCCATTTTTGATCCGTAAGAATTGAAAAATAATAAAATATTTTAGTAAAGGAAAAAGAAAATTTATATAATTAGCAGAATTATATAAATTTCTAAATCCGAAGCTTTGCTTGGAAAAGAGAAGAGAAAGAAAGAAGAAAGTTAAGGTATTGAAAAAAAAAATGAAAATTTTGATTAATTGATAAAATTCAATCAAAATTTTAGATAATTGAACTAAATTTTATAATTAACTAGCTAGCTGAATTAATTTGATTCACTTTTTTTTTTTTTGGTTAGGTTTTTAGTTTTAGAAAAAAAAAAGGGGAATTAAACTAAAATATTATTTTGTATATTTCTTTATTTTTTATGTTGATAATATTATAAATTATTATTATTAGAACTATATATCATAAATAAATAGCATAATCACTTTTTTATTTTATACAATGATAGTCATAATTTTTTTGGGAAAAAATAAAATTGCATTCTTTACGTTATTCTGTTTCTTTGTTTCAAAAAGATTTTGGAATATCTTCATTTCTGATACTAATCAGAATTTATGAACCACTTATACAAGATTCTAGCACTGCCGTGCTACCGAAACACCTGAAGATTAAAGGACAATTATGCTAATCGAAGAAAATGAAAATGTGTTTCCGAGAGGCTTAAACATTAATCTTAGAAATATAAGGTTGAAATTCCTAGAAAGAGATGCAATATTTTCGAGAGAAAAAAAAATCAGAATAATTTTCCGGTTAATGCGTAACAGTATTTTCGATAGGACAAGAGAAAAAAAAAAAAAAAAGAACGGATTAGCGATTTACATTTTTCCTTTCATTTTTTTCACTAGTAAAACATCACTTAAAGTCACCAAAAATTTTTCCCAGTCTAAAATTTTGATAAATAAGAAATTAAAGTTTCTCAAATATAACATCACTCATTGCATCTAACTCATCAATTAAATGGATACATAAAATAGTTTGCTAAGAATAAATAAAGTAAATTCTTTCTACCTATTAGCAAAAAGGCATGTATGTATCTTGTTATGAAGCCGAGTTATGGAATGCAATTCTTTAATTTCTTAGTTTCAAAAAGATTCTGAAATATCTTAATTTATTCATAAATGAATACCGATACCGAAACTCATTTAAGTTTAACGTCAAGCTCTGCTAAATTAAGAAGCTAAAAATGTGTTTCCAAAAAGGCCTAGACGTTGGTCTTGGAAATTTCAGACTGGAATTCTCAGCTCCAATTGGAATTCTTAGGAAGAGAATTGACCTCTTACGAGAAAATTGAGAGCAGTCTTGTAGCTGGAAAAGAAATGAAAAAAGCCCCAGACCCTTGTTTGCTTTTGATTTTTGCTCTAATTATTGCCCACATCAGTTGCGCGTTAGTCAAACCCATTGTTCATGACCAGCTTAGGACCTATGTACGAAGAACACATGAACACGAAAGACAGCACTATATCACCCAAGGTTTATAGAACAGCTGTGGACACCAATCATTCAGGCGGCTCCTTTGGTATCTCTTTCTGGGATCTGGCCAACCTGCTTTGCTCCGTGTCATCACTTCTGGGCAACCCCGCTTTGCCTCTTCCACAATTTTGAGGAATCCCATTGACCCACCTGGTGGAACTCTCACTATTCTCATTGGATGCCTTCCCCTAATTCTTGCACTGTCACTGATCTCCACCGCAACCCGATCAGGCACAGTGAATGCAATCCCGAACTTTCTGGGTTTGGCACGGACTTCGAAAAGGTCAAGCTTCAATCTTTGTTTGGGGCTTGGAGCTTCTGGTGGTGGTTCTCGTGCGACGCCCCAGAATTGCTTATAAATTTGGGTTTGCCTGGCATGAAAGGCTCGTGCCAACGCCTGCACTGATGATTCTCTTTTTCTCCTCTTGTAAAACGATCTAGCATATCCACGGATCGTGCCATTTTTGGCAATTACCTTTGATCTTCCGGAAAATCTCGCATGCCTGCGACGGGGCTGCATTGGTCAATTTTTCAAATCTCTGTGTCCATTCCACTGGTCAAATGTCGAAGTGTTTGTGCGTCATTTATCGGTGGCTTTCAGTTATTGGAAGAGGTAAAAGGGGCCAGCGCAAGAAGAGTGAAAAGAAGGAAGAGGGAGGGTAGCGTCGCTGCAACAGCTTGTTTTGAGGCGTTGGAACACGAATATAATGATAACAAGAGTACAGGGAGAGCTTCAACCAAATAGAATAGCAGTGAGAGGGTTGTTTGAAGAATCCCGAAGAAAGTGAATAGGCTTTGCTGACAATTAAGAAGGGTCTTTTGTAGGTTAGCCAATGGTTATTTAATTAATTTTCATGGACCCACTGAGTACAAATTATCTTGTAGATACGGTTTAGTATACGTTAGTATATAAAAATATAATTTATATTATGTAATATAATTAAATTACATGTAACTGTATTGACTAAAAAGTGTGATTGCCTATTATTTTTAAAATTTTCATTATGTTATAATAAGAGAAGGGGGATCCTGCGGTTAAAAGCGACAATTTCCAATGCTGTGCTGGCTAGTGGTTTTTCGCCGTACTGGCGGCGTTCAATACAATCGAGGCGACGAGGATGCAAAAAACTATGTATGCATTTCAACGCGTCTAGAAAACCATTCGTCTGTCTGGAGGTGAAACAGATAACCAGTGGGTACTTGGCGGCTGCCGTTCCTGCAGAGAAGTTGAAAGATGTAAATTTGGTGATAATGCAGTTGATATAACGCGGAGTTATTTATTTAAAGAATTATTAAATTTAAAAAAAAAATTAGTATATGGGTTAATGGATAAATTGCATGTATTTGATTGTACTGTTACGTAATCAATTCTAAAAAAAAAAAAAAATCGCTTAAAAGGTTAAAACGACTGCGTTTTGTATATACTGTACTGGGTCTAAATCACAGTGTCTCGCAATTGACATTTGTTCACTGAAAATATTATTTTTGCGTGTGGACTTTGCGGTTTTCACGTCTCTCGTACAGTACTGTACCACCCTTGTTTAGTATTTGTTATTTGCAGTTATGCATAATCATATAGTTATTGTTTAAAGAAGGTTAACTTGACCGTCAATTGCGTCTAAAATAAAATTATATTTAAAATATTATAATATAATTTTTGTAGCAATTCACATTTTATATTTTAAAATATAATAAAAAATATACTGTAACATCTACCTTTTTGCAAAATTTGTAATATTAAAAAAAAAGATTTTATATATTAAGAAATTACAAAATAAATTAAAAGTCATTGTTTTTGGCTGGAATTTCCAATAGCAATACCGTAATGAAAAAAATCAATGCAACAGATAATCAAATTCCAAAATCCAACTTAAACATGATTTGTTCTTTCTCTTAATAAATTAAGGTTAACTTAGTTTCTTCAAAATATTTATAATAATGTTTTTTATAATTATTATAAATATTATTAAATGATACATAATAAAGTATACTAACTATTACTGCACTTAAATATCAATATGTTTTTGTTATATTTTAAAATTTTGAATGTGAATATTTATCAAGTAAAAAAATGCTAAATATAAATCTTTAAAATAAAAATATATCAAATGAGTCTATTTTTACCTGAAAAAAGTTAAATAATAATATTTAGAGAGCAAAATAAAAGTATAGATTAATTTTATTTTACTTGTAGTCCTGCAAATAAATAAAGATGGAGGTAAAAAATTTCCTTTACTATTCTTTTATTCTTACCATATTGTTCAATAAGTATTATTGTGTAATGTTTTTTATTTTTATTCTTCTTTTTTGATGGAAATGAATACTATATTAATATTTCAAAGATTTGTTAGCTAGGACATTTTCATTTCAATATAATTAACCCATGTATTTTGCTACTTTAATTCTAACATTGTATAAGTAGCAACAATCTCATATTTGCCTTCAATGTGGGAGTTTAAAAACCAAGAGGAAAGTGGTAGAGAAAAAAGTGGATTTCTTAGTCTTTTTCACTAAATTAGTGAAAAAAAAAACTAATAGTTCCCACGTTATGTATTCTATCTCTTTTTTCATATCCATTTCTTTCTCATAAGATATCCAACCATAACAATTTTGACTTTTTTAACCATTTTTCTTTTTGATGCTTTTCTCTCAAGTCAAACATAAGCTTATTAGTTCTCCAATTAACAAAAAAATAAAAATAATGTAAGAAAACATAAAAAGAAAACCTCTTACTTATTGGAGAGAGATAATGATGGTTAGAAAACAAAATTTATATTTATTTATATATAAGTTTATATTATTGAAATTGAAAAAAAGATAGTAAAATACTTATGAAATAGTATTACCTAATTTTTGAAATAATATAACTATTTAATTTAAATTTTAATTTAGTATTTATTTAATAGATATACATATAATTTACTTAATTTATTTTATTACAATCTAACATATATTATAATATATTTAATTCATATTAATAATTTTTCATATATATCTAAAATTCTTACAATATAAATACTCATAATTAAAAAAATAAAATAAATAAAGGAATATAAATTCTAAAAAATAATCACAAAATTTACTATTAATTTTTTAAAAAGAATAAAATATTTTTAAATTTATCTTTTTTTAAAGCAAAAATACTTGCATTTTAAGATTTTATTTATTTTTTAAAATATTACTTTAAATTTTATTTTTTATTTTTTATAAAAAACATTCATAATTTAAATTTTTTTAATTTTTTCATTTAAATAAAACACAAACAAAATATACTTTTTAATAAATATAATAAACTTTCACATCATATAGACCTAATATTAATATAAGTATATATTGTAGAAATTAAGAGAAAATTCAACTTTTTTTTGTTATATTGTAAATTTTGCTTTTGTGGAAATTTCTCTTTAATTTTAAGATTTGTTTAATACTCATTTGATCACACTATTAACTTTTTATTGTTAATCTTTGATATTTAATATTCTAATTTTGTTATTTATTATCTATTTTATTATATTTTATTTTTTACTTTTAATTTTTGTCAAAATAATATTTTTTAAATATTTCATATTAATATATAATTTATTAGTAATAAATCACTGAAATATCATATATTTTGATTTAAAATAAAAATTAAAAAAATTACATCTTACTACAAAAGGTTTATAACTTATATAATAATAAATTTAACATTAATATTAATACATTAATTATTATACTATTATTACAAATTTTGTATAATATAATATTATTTTGAAGATAAATCATTTTAAATAATCAATTCTAAATGATAATAACTAATTCAAAAAATAAAATAAAAATAAAAAATATATATAATGAAAGATAAAGTAGAGAGAATAAAAAGAGAAAATGATAAGATAAAAAAAAATATAAAGTAAAGTGAGATAGAGAAAAGAAGTAGCAAAAATAACCATGTAGAGAGAGAAAATGATCAAATAAAGAGAGAAAAAATATAACATACAATAGGAAGATAAGTGATATAAAGATGAATGAAAAATATCAATGATACCAAAAATTAGAAATTAAAAGTTAAAAATTATTTTTTATGGTTTTTGAAGGTAACTTTTTAAAATAAATAATTTTAAAATTTGAAAAGAAAACAAAATAATAAATCAATAATCAAATATGATTTCTATTATTTATATAAAAATAAATCAAAAGTTAAAAGATTACACTAATATCAAATAAACTCTTATTAAATTCTTATAATGTATAATATTTGATATTAATTTATTAATTTTTTTAATATTTTAATAAAATTAAAAATTTTGCATCCATTTAATCTTCTTTTTTTTAACATTATAACTTTGAAATAATAATACTTTAAAAATGTAGTTCAAAAAAGTTTTTATCAAATCCAATTTTATTTTGGTCAATTAATTATTATCAAAATTTTTACATAATTAAATAAAATATAAATTTTATAAAAATAATAATTATAATTAGAAATTAATTTTTCATAATAAAATAAAAAATAATTTTATAAAAGTAATAATTATAGGTAGAAAACAACTTTAGTTCACCATATAATTTTAATCTATTTCATTTAATAACTTCAATTTAACCATTTTAATTAGGAAATAGTAATATTAAAAAAACTTAATCAAGTAAAATGTTATTTACTTCATTAATTATTGTCAAAAAATAATAGAACATAATGAAATAAAAAATATTAAATTATAAAATAATTTATTATTATTTTTAGTTATTAAATTTAGTTCAATATTATTTAATATTAATTTAAAATATAATAAAATTAAAATTTAATTTTTACAAATACTAATAAATTGAATCTAAAATCTATATAACGCATAAACTCTATATTAGTTATATATAACTGAAAAGATTAGTCTTGTCAGCAGGTTCAATAATCGTAGCACTTTGAAAGAAAATCTTTGTTGCAACTACTCGACGTAAGCAACACGTCCTTAGGATCATTTAAAGAAGAATTAAGGTTATATTTAATTTATTTCTTGTTAATTACTGTTGTTATTTGCTGCTATAATTGTGATTAAAATAAAATAAAAATGTTTGATTAGATAGATATAATATATAATTTCTTAAATAATAGAATAATTATTTGAGATATTTGATTTTTGTTTCACTATAATAAAGAATGTCACAAATAATTTATTTTATAAATTATTAATAAGTTGTTCACCCAAAAACTGGCCTTATTTATTTATTTTTTTTATTGATTATTGACAGTTCGCCAACGATTAACAGGTCTGAAAAATTAAACCAAAACTTAATCTCTGGTGCTACACATTCTAACTCCAAGTTACCTACAGTAAAAATCTAAAAATATAAATGGATTAAGTTTAAGACAACAATTATTCTAAAAAGGATTTAATAAATAGGAGGTAACCAGGCTCACTTTACAGGTGTACCTAACAAATCGGAAATAGTTGAACACAGAAATTATAATTTTGGAGCAATCAGTGAGCGACAAAAAGTACATAAACGACTAAAAATATTCCATCTATATGTATACATTAATACTACTAAAATTGAAAAAATAGTCAATAATTTTTAAAAATTTTGTTAACATAAAAGTCTGTATAACAATATCTACTTAAATTTAAAATATTTTAGTGTATTATCATAATTTATAATATTTAATATTAATTTAATAATTTATTTTTTTATTTTCATTTTAATCAAATTATTCAAATTTAGATATTAATTTTTTTTATTCACATTATTTTTCTCAGTACTTATAGTTTACAATAATATTATTAATTAAAATTTTAATTATAATTGAAAAAAATAATAAAATTTACTTAACATTTTATTATTTTTAATTAATTTTTCATAAGCATAAATACTTGATTGATTATTTTTTAACAATATTTGTGAATGGAAATCTGTTCACTAAATAATGATTTTTCTGCCTCAATTTTTTTTCTTTTTATTTTTTTATAAAAAAAAATTTCTTTGAATTTTTGTCAATAAAAAAATAAAATATATTCTTAATTATGGGTATCTCAATTCTTAATTTTACACGAACATCTCAATTCTCAATGTTTTTTCTTTTAGAAAAGGTTTCTCACAAAGCAGAAATATTCTTTCCTTATCTTTCTTTCTCTTTTTAATAACAATGGACGTCTCCGTGCACGTGGAATTGTGTCATATTCTTTGACCCCCCCCAAAAAAAAAAAAAAGAATTGTGTCATATTAAATTATTAATAAGTAATTAACAAACCAAGAAAATTAAGATATAGAAATAGCAATGTTTTTTTTTTTTTTTCCCTCTCCTTTTAGATGACAGTAGCGTTAGATATCGGAGTTGACCTGCCAGAGAAGAATATGATTATAAATTGTAAAATTAGTTTTACTATCTGCTCTTCAGTAAAATAAGGATAGACAACAGAGTTAAATTGCCTTGAAGAAATATGGCTCATAGAATCCGGGGAGCTTGCTAGTTCTATCGAAAATACCCAAAAAAAAAAAAGAAAAAAAAGAAAAAAAAAAGATATCACTTTATAGACATTTGTTTTTCTTTTATTTGTAATGATATAAAGACCAAATTATTCATAATTAATAATAACTTCAGTCTAATCTCACTTTGCTTACGTTCTAATGTCTATGTATGTAAAACATGAACCGCCTGTTGATCAAGAATTTTAAAGTTAGAGTATGCATTTTTCGGCTTTGAGAATTTTGTTAGACATAATAATTTCAAAACACTGAGAACTTTTTTTTCGTCAATTAAACTTTGAATTTTATAAATAAAAATATTATTATTTTGGTATAGAGTATATTAATATATAAGTCACACGGTAATTGATTCTAATTAAATATTTATTTATATATAGGTAATATTGTCAAATTAAGAAACAAATAACTCATGTATTTGTTCACATTATTAATTTATTTATATAATAATATTTCTTTAATTTTAAATTTTTTTATTAAACTTTTATATTTTTAATATTTAGTATTAATTTAATAATTAATTTTTAACTTTTTAAAATATTTTAATAAAATGAAGATTTCAACATGCATTAATTTCCCTCTTCTATGTTATAAAATTAAGTGCATTTTACTTAAATTATTATTTATTTACTTTTTTTTCAACTATATTTTTCAATTTCTATTATTAATTTTGTTGATTAAATTACGTCTAATAAATAGGACATAATGACAAACTGAGACCCGTTTTTCTAAAATAAACAAAAAAAAAAAAACTTCAAGCATCCCTCATATAACAAAAAACAGTTTTTGTTAAGTTGCCGTTAGTTAAAGTTTCTATTATACAAAAAAAAATACCATTGAAAGTTTCTATTATAATCATACATCATATGACCGTTGGAGACCCGAAAGCAAGAAGAACAAAAGGCAAAGGCACCAGTTCCAACGGCTGGAAATCCAAAGCTATTGTGGTTATAAAATGCAATAGAAAAGGCATTATAAAAAGATCAATTTTAAAGCTTGAGTTATCTTAAAATACGAAAATTCTACCTTCTTTACTTTTCTATTGCAACATCAGAGTCAAAGTTCGCAAAAATCTCTTTCTCTTGTGGTAACTTCGTGCGCTTTGAGGGCCTTAATTCAGAAACATTCAATGCAACAACAAAAGAGCATCAATCAAGGTATCTGAGTTAGAGAGAAACAAGAACAAGTTGTATGTATTATTGTTGTAATGACAAAAATTGTACGAAAAGCTTCTTAGGTTAGTGTCAACCAGTAGACGTGCAAGGTGAAGAAAGAGTATGGGGCAGCCAATGAACTTCACTGTGCATCATCAAGAAGGGATAACCAAGTGGACATTAGAGCCCTACCGAATGAAGTGTTATCAATTAATGGAGAGTTTAGGGAAGTCTGTGGGAAAATTCACAATTTAAAAGTGCATACTGCATGTGTGAAGAATCTGCTACTAATTGCACTATATTGCTCTCTATGTTTACTTTTTGTATTAGTCATTGTATCAATATTTAGTAAACGAATCTAAAATGCAGTAATAAGTTAATTATATATGTACCTGTAAGCTTAATGGGAAGCTTGTCAACCCCGAGGCCATGAACTTGGAGTGTAGATCTCCCTGTGATGCAGCTCCTCCAGCTTAACTCGGAGTAACTCCGCACAAGATAATGACTAAATCCTTGTTACGTAACTTGAGAATACTATGTCTCCTTTTAACTTGATTGTTAAAATTATTACGTCGGAGTTCCCCCTCTCCTGTGCCCTTGTGCAAGGTCTGCTTTGAACTCGCGCGACTTCCATAACTAGGCCTGATTACGCGTCTTCTTCGGTGTGCTTCTCATCAGTAGTATAATACTTAAAATGACTTTGAGAAATTTTTGAGGCGAAAAATAACCCCCAAAAAAAAAAA
Source organism: Bruguiera hainesii (assembly GCA_023213295.1). Taxonomy (NCBI): domain Eukaryota; kingdom Viridiplantae; phylum Streptophyta; class Magnoliopsida; order Malpighiales; family Rhizophoraceae; genus Bruguiera; species Bruguiera hainesii. The sequence continues at coordinate 3,958,275 of JAHOYR010000006.1, read as the reverse complement.
AAAAACAAAAAGGTCAATTTGTATGGATTATGAAATTTTTAACTAAACCATTTTTTTTTTTTTTTTTAAAAAGTAGTTCTGCGGATCGGTATCGGTATCGGCGTGGGCTAGTTCCTAGTTAAATAATAGAGGCAAAAGGGTGAAAATAACCCAAACCCGAGTCCATTTGTCCTTCCCTAAGATCCGAACATTAGACGCTCCTTCCGTGGTCGCCGTGCTGCCACAGTAGCCACCAGTAATACTAAGGCCGCGAGGGAGGGAGGGAGCGAGAGAGAGAGAGAGAGAGAGGAGAGAGTAAAATCGAATGGGGAAAGAAGGTGAATTGTGGGATGACTCCGCCCTACTCAACGCCTTTGATGACGCCATGTCCGAGTACAAGGTCTCTTATCTTTCTCTCTCTCTCTCTCTCTCTTTCCCCCCCCCATCTTTCTGCCTTCTTTGTTTCGTTTTGGAGTTGTAGACCATTCAACAAGTTTTATTCTTTCTTCCACTCCACTCCCATTTTTTTTTTTCTTGTTTTGGATCCGTTGTTGCAGAAAATGCATGGCAAGAAAAGGCAGGACAATGCCCCTGATGGGGGAAAAGTAGCCGGCAGCGCTTGGGAGGCTGTTTCTGTCTCTAACGCCCCAACTGATGGGACCACCATTAGGTAGTGTAAAAGCTGAAAGCGTTCTTCTCCCTGAATTTTAATGGAACCCCTTAAAAGGAAATGGATTCAATTCACTGTAAATGACATGGAGTTTGAGGGATAATTTGGGGCCCTCAGGTTAAACCTATTTCTGATTGTTTTCTCTCTGCTTTTGTTTGACGGTATTGCATTTTGAAGTTTAGACTATAGGTAGTCGATGTGAAGCATGGCAGTATAAGTTTTCAATAGTTTGTTTTCCTTGCTTGTGATCTTTGAAAAATAGGGAGGCAGATGATAATAGCAAAGCTGCATCAAATATTATGACAGAGGTGGGAGAGAGTAAAAGTTCGGTGACACTTGAAGAAAATCATGTTTCAGAGTCAATTGGACCTGGACCCTATATAGACTTGTCAACTGGTGCAAATGTGCAATCCGCCCATGGGTATACGTATGCACAAGGTGCAGAAGATTATAACCAGTTACTCAGCCAGTACTATGAGCTTGAGGAGAAGAGACAGAGTATTCTACAGCAGCTTCAACAATTTGGTGGTTATAATTATCAGGGACTTGAAAATTCTGGCTGTGGTTTACAATTGGGTAGCTCTTCCATTTCTCAAGACTATCATGTCCCTGCAAACCAAGCATCTTGCTCAACTGTCAACTGTTCATATTGCTGCTGTGCCCATCCTTGTTCTGTTCCTTCATGCACTTCTACCTGCTCAATGTATACCACACATGTTGGCAAAACATGTACTGATTCTTCTGCGATGTTGGGTCCAAAGAAATCTTGTGCCTTCATTGATGGGGACATTGTGAAGATGGCATTGGGAGCTGCAGAAAAAGCAATATCTTCCATGAAGTTGAAAACATCAGTCGATGCTAGTGTAGAAGGTAAGTGTGACTTTTTCCAAAATAAAATTAATGTTGGTATTCTTTGTGAATTTTTTGGTTTCTTCTTAGGGAGTTAGGGACAACAGCTTCTAATGTTTTAGCACTTCAAAGTCTCCTTTCTTTGACTTCCCATTTAATCTTGTGGTCACTTTAAATTCATAGTGAGTATAAATTGAATCCAAACAATATTCATCAGGTCAGAAAGTCATCAATCAAATACTTAGCATGCTCGTGTTCACGTGTCAATTTATTAGAGTAAATGTTTGTTTATTGGTAAATCTTGTGACCATTCCATGTGTTGGCACTATATGTGAGGTTGGAATGGCCAACGATGATAATAAAAAAAAAAGGTTTGGAACTTAGAGGCTTTAAAGACATTAATCGAAGGAATTACTCATTGCATGGAAGTCCTTATGGTTAGAAGTAAAGATTGTAGTTTTTATGCTAGTGGCTATATGTCAAATTAACACTATGACCATGTTTGTTGTAGTTTCTTTGTGGATACATTTACTCTGAGAATTGTGTTTCTTGGCAAGGAACATCCAAATCTCATTGTAAGGATTTGATTGGTTGACCTTGAATCCTTCAACATTCACAAAGAACTATTACTTATGCTCTTGAGAATCATGGAAAGATTTAGGGCTGTCCATGGAAGGCATAAAGCTTTTTTGTTTTTTTGAAATGTTGGGTATAGTCAAGCATCATATTTGTTTTCTCCTAACTATTTACTATTTAATTCTTCTTTATGTTTGTCTTTTTGTTTCTAGATTTCAGCTTGCAGAATAGTTAAAAATATAGAAAGATAGAAACTTGCATTTGTAGAAAATTTTCAACAATTTCACTATAGCCAAGCCGAGGCATTTCTGAAATGAGACGGCCAGGGAAACATTGATGAAGAGTTCCTAGAGATATTTTAGGCTGGGAAATGGAAATGAATTGTGGGGTAATGAACCTCTGAATAAATTTCAAGACAGAGTGAATTGTAGAAAATTGTAGTTTTGGAATAATACCATGGAACTGAATGCAAACTGACTTAATTCACTAATCTTTTTAAAAGCATAAAGGTGTTAATTCTTTTGTAATGTTGTAAGATTTTAGGGATTCTAATAACACTGCAATCCTGGGAAGCAAACTTCAAAGGGCTCTGGAACTAATTATTAACTTATAAAGCCCTGAAAACTGCAACTTTTTCTTGCTTGACACAATACTAATATTTACTACTAAATAGATATGTTCTGTGCTTGCTGGGTCATTGTTCCCATGGTGCAAATGTTATTTGATTTGTTGTACCAGCATATTCAGAAAAGTTTCAGAAAATCATGTGTAAATAGAAGATTTCCGGTGTCACTTTTCTCAAGGAAAATTTTGAAAAGTGATTATGGGACCTGGGATCTCCTTCACCTGAATATTTCTTTTGGTGTATGAATTTTACAGTCATGCTGCTTTCTGGAGATGTTGCATTTCATACTCTTTGCAAGAACTATGATTGTGGACAATTCATTTCTCAAAGTTTACCTTTGTTTTATGGGTGTTTGTGAAGATTCACAAGTCAAGCTTAATGCTTGGAGCATCTCCACATATGGATGAAAATTTTTTGGGATGCTATTCTGTTGACTATTATCTAAACTTTTACAAAGGGATATCTACACACACACACACACACACACACACACACACACACACACACACACACATGTTTTGTGAATTTTGGACAAAGCAAAAGTATTTCATGAATTTGATTACTAAAACTTTGAGGGATTTATTTTAGGATTGTATATTCTAAAAATAATCTATTCTAACAGATTGTTCTTTCTTATTATTATTTCCCTGGGCATACAGGGCAAGACAAAAGGAAAGACAGTGATGAGGAAATGACACAAACAGATATGAGCGTTGTTTTAAATGCCTGGTACTCTGCTGGCTTCTATACTGGAAAGTGAGTAAACTTTTTGTGCTTACTGAGAAAAATAATTGCTTTCTGCATTATTATTTTTGGCACACAAAAGGAATAAGGACCCTGCTATGGAGATACACTGTCTAGTGGACATAGGTGGACACAATGTAGTTTATATCACATGAGATAGCATTTGGTATCACATGGATAACATTTGGTACAACATAAATTTCACACAAAAATTTATTCTGTTTTTATTTTACTCCATTATGCAGTACCAAATGCTATCCATGCGGTATAACCACGTTGTGTCTAATTGTATCTATCAAACAATGTGTCTACTGCAGAACTCAAATATACAAGGCACCAAAGCAGTTGTCACTTTAGTACACTAGATGATTACCTGAGCTAAAAAAATCTGTTCTGAGAAAGGAAATGCAAAAGTTAACTACCATTGCACAAACTTTTCCCTTTCTTTATTACAATTCTATAGACGCCAAATCTATTATTGATGCTTGTGAGGTTAATTCATATATGAAAATATGCAACTCTATAGGCTGTTTTTGACTTTTTGTTAATGGAGAAGAATTCGTCTGCATGTAGCAATGGAGGGTTCTGCTGAAGGTGGCCTCATAAAAAGTGCCATGGATCTTGAATTGTCCAACCTGAGACCTATCATTTATATTTAGAATGAAGTTTTAGTCTGATTAGCATGTTTCTTCAATCTGCTTCTCATGTTGTGATATTGGCAACATTGTGTGGGCCTGGGCTGCATGCATGCCTAATATGGAAAATTGTCATCAGATTTGTCTATTGACTTGTAGGTATCTTACAGAGCAATCTATTGCAAAGAAATGATAAGGCTAGTCATTCAGCTGCAACACACAGAAAAGATGAAGCACATCGATCGTGAATTTTGTCCAATAGATAGAAGTCGCTTTCCAGCAGATGCTTTGTCGTGGTTAAGTCCATTGCCAAATCAGTTACTGTTTTGGCTTTTCTTTTTATCATTGTTTCTACCTGGTAATTATCCTAAATGAGGAACATGTTTTTGAAAGACCAATTGTCGGTGTCAGCCTCAGAGGCAAACGTTAGGCCAGTGGTCTTGGTGGCTAATCATCTGATTGCAAGGTGTTGTTGGAGAGAGTTCTATGTTATGTCCCAATTCTGGTTGTTGAGTGATTGTTCTTTACATTGGTTTCTTCCAGGATAGTATTTTAACTAGTTACAGTGGTGAAGTGATGAACTACATGAATTTAAAAGAAAAAAAAGGGATCAACGTAAGCCCTCTTGGATGTGTGAAGTTTCTACAATTTCTAGGACTTGAGTCCCTAATTATCTACTGTACTTGTAGGACCGGAAACCTGACCAATTTTTGGTTTTCACAGTCAAACTGGCCGGTCTGGTTGGAAAACCTTTGACCGAACGAGGAAGGCTGTCTGGACTCTTAATGTTTGATTGCTTTAACACTGGATTGTGTGGCAAGCGAGTTTCCGAATCGAATTCTCTGTATACGTAGATTTCTTATTAGAGCGCTCCAGAATCTGAACAGCTTTTCACCTTGATCCACAAGTATTATTGCTTGATTAATCCGGCAAAGTATACCGGGGAGTTCTTGACTAAGATATTCCTTGATGCCACGCATATATAATATGGGTGAAGAGCAGCTTTTGGAGAGGTTAACAACGGGCACATTTCCACCTACTTTCTCAATAATGGTTATGGTAATTCAAATATGAAGTTCATCGTTCTGTAATAAACATGTTTGCCATCAAATCCACATTTTCCAAGGCAAAAACTTACAATTTGATATTTGCCTTAAAATTGCATTAGTCAGTTAAGATGCTTCAGAGTAGCTTGGTGGGCAAAATGCAGGTAACATATCACGTATGGTTACCTAGAAATCTAGTGAAACTCAGTCCTAGGACAATTTTGAAGAGACCACTTCACACTTTCACCTTTGCTGCGGCTTCCTTGATTTGTTCAATTGTAAAGACGCCGAAGATGTCATCATCTGTTACTGCATTTACCACCGCAAATGCAACATCATCGACGCTGATGGGGGGTGCCAAGAGGAGATCTGATGCTGGAAGAGAAGCTAACGGTCTGGTGAAGTTCTCGGTAGCACGGAGAATTTTCTCTATAGGCTCCCCAATCAAATCTAGAGGAATCTCTACTCCATCAACCCTCCTTTTGCCATAGATGAAACCAGGTCTCAAGACAACACCTGAGGAAAACTCAGTTGAGGAACAATAGAAGATGAGACTGGGTGGAAGAGTAGGGAGATTTTTGGAAGGATCGGTCTCTTTGCTTCAATTGTTGTCTTTTAGGTGGGGGAGGACTCAATGTGAATCTAAGTCTCAGAATACAGTTGGAAGTTTTGGACAGTATTGATCATTCCAACCCAGCTTTTTGCCATTCAATTGCGCAAAAAGGGGTTCAACCAAAGTGCAGCAGAAACAAGCTTTTTCAAACCCGGTCCAGTTTCATTGGTATGCTTTATTTCGAAGATTTGGAGTAGCATACTGATTTGGATGCAGACGAGAGAGTTTTGACCAAAATACTTTTTAAAGTTTCTACTTTCCATTCCATGTTCTTTTCTCACAAAGGCACCAGTAACACATCCCAAAACTTGGCACAGGCACATTAAAAATTTCTAAGAGATGACCAAACTCAGAAGGGGAAGGTATGAATTACCAGAATTTGGATATTTAGAGAGAACCTCTGATTCAGCTTTTCGCTTTCCTGTAAAGTATCCAGAAGAAAGTAAAAAGGGTGGTAGATTGTAATCATGCACTGAGATCAATATGAACTTCGGAATTCCTGCATGAGAAAATAATTAATCAGAAGTTAGGAGTGACTAATTTCCGGGCAGAGAATGATTGATTAACAGATGCTTACCAGAAATCACAACAGACTGCGAAAAAACCCACATTATGTATATATGTGGTTTATATGCTACATCCATGGAATCATGACCTCTACGCTATAACAATCACTGAAACACTATTCAATCATGGATCTTGGATGGATTTGCTCAATGTAGTCCCAGATAAAGCAACAAATTTTCATTTCCCATTCTTCCTTTCTTTTCATCCCCATTTTGTTTGCAGTCCAATTAGTGACACTTCCAGTCACTTGCATTTTGTAAGCAATGAAGAAGAAATACACAAAAAAAGCATGCTTAATCATATCTTGTTTCAAAATCAGTTTTAGGGCAGTGATTATCTTTGAAAGCATTCCAAAGGATGTACACGGTTATTTGTCAAAGGCAACAGTGAGCTACTGCAATATCTTAAAACATAACAAAGAACCACATGATATGTGAATGGACACCCATAGGATAGCATACATGCATGCTTCACACCCTTGTAGAAGTAAATATTTTCAATTAACATAAGCAATCTAACTTTTAATTGATCTATGATAATTCCTACCAAACTCCTTTGCAGCATTCACTGCAACAATGTTAGCCTCGCCATTTATCCTTTGCATCTGCTCCTCATTGCCAAAACCTCCAAGGGTTGAAACCACAGCAGTGGCCCCAACAAGAACTTCATCCCAATTTACATAGAAAATGTCTCCTACAAGATACAAAAATAATCTTAACATTTAGGATCAATAATGAAACTATGTAAATGTGAGCCAAAAGTTATGAAGGAGCAGATAAAGAGAAGCCAAACCTTAAATAGTACAAACATATAGCATTTTTAAAAGCATCGAATGGCTCATGAAGTGTTTCAACATCTGGTTAAGGAGTAATAGGCATACATACAGAGAGACGTAGAGCCTAAATTTTCACAACCATGCTAAGAATGGTTAGGCATGCACCAAGTCTAAAAGTCTAGACAGAAAAGATAGCTGGATCTGACAGTTTCATATTCTTCCTTAAAAAATGGTACCAATCTTAAGTTTATAGCAGGTAAATAATGTCAATCATATTGAATGATGCTCATCACAGCTTTGTGGTAGCTGTGTAAATAAACCAGCACTAAGGCAAGCTCTATAGTCACAAGTGGTGAAGGCATGAACCAAAAAAGAGAAAGAACAACTTCTACATATCACAAATGCAAAGGGTAATGTGGGAAGGAGATGAATGAATGAATGAGCAACTCGATTATTGCCCCAAATTGATCACAGGGTCAAAGAGGTCTCTTATATGGTTAAAAGTTTTTATTAAAATTATGAACCTAAAGGCACTAGATAATGCTTAATGGTTGCATTGCCATAGTGGCAAGGCAATCATGCTAATATTAGGCCAATAGTATTTCATACCAGTTTGTTAAATTTTGTTATTTCATTGAACATGATAATAAACAATGAGTAACTAAAAATTCCTATAAAGATAATGATTCATGAATCAATTTGGTCATCTAATGAACAAATGAACAGTTAACTAAATGCTTACTGAAGACCTTTGTTTTATCCAGACAATGACACATTGTTGTTTGCCGGCAATAATTCATGGCAGCTATTAATTATTGACAAAAATGAAATAAATTTTCTTTCAGTAAAACATGGATTTTCATAATGAATTAGCTTCTGAGATTGACCATGATAGACAATGGAAATTGACACAGTTACATGTTGTCCTAAGGATTGGTGGGCCAAAAAGAGAATCATAAACAAAAAAGTTACTTTCAAAGATGAAATTATGATTCTCCAAACCACATATTTCTTCTTCTGCCATTGCCACTAGAATGTTTGCAAATGAAGAGCAATATTTCACCATTTAATCTTCAGCATAAAGTTTCAAATAATGATACTTGTCTACTTGATACTTTGTTCTCCTTCCAGCATTACTACTGTCAATTTTCAATTAAAATAACCATATTTCAATAGTTAGTGCAGAATATGCATTGGATCTAAAAATATTTAAAGCTTCAACAATGATAGCCAATCAACTAAAACATCCATTATAAATAACACATGCCTGGCATCCAAGTGACCTGATCCACCCAAGAACCTGGGTAAGTAGGGCGCCCAGACCTGAAGCATGACAAAAGTTACAGGCTTCAAACCAAATAAGAGAGAGAAAATGCTAAAGAAACACAAGACATACAATGTGTAAGAATGTACGCATAAATACATGAATAACTTGCATGCTGCCAGTTGTTTGAATATAGGAACATATCTTGCACCTGCTGAGACTTATAACTTCTATGCCCTTAGATACAGCAGCCTTGCAAATTGCAGAACCAACAAAACCAGTGCCTCCTAGGACTACAACCTACTAGAAAAGCATGTTGGTAAGATTCTTTCTCCAAAAAATGGCCAAAAAAGAGTAAAAATTGACAACTGGTCTGACTGATTTGTACCCGCTCAGGCTTAATGTCAGCGACAACATCAATTGTTGCAGATTGGTAGTCATCCTTTACACTTGCTTCTGCATAGCTGCATCTGACACGACACTTGCAAATGCTGACCAAGCATATTATGCCATTAGTTTCAGCGTAGAACCACCATGCAGACAACGGAAAGAACACAAGGTGGTCCTGTAATTTGAACAAAACAACTAGTGGGAGTTTAACAGAAGCAATAAAGCATTGCATTTCTTTGGTCTATTCCATGGTCTACATGTTATAGTCCAGGATCCTCGGTACACTTTCCAGTAAACGTTACAATATGGAAGACACTCAACTTGTTTAAGAGTTAGGACATGATTATTTATTTCAACAAGGCAACATGCCAAAGGAAACACAGACACACAATACTCACCAAGGCATCCCAAAGGAGCATGCCATTACTACTAAAACTGGTTAGTTTGGATTAACACAGAAATCTTTATATAGGGTAGTGCTTAAGACTTGACTTCAGAATAAGTTTACTGTAAACATTTGTATCATTAACATTAGTGGTTCTATAACTATATGAGACCCAGTAATGGATTCCAACTAATCTAAAATGTGCATGATTTGGTGAACTCATTACTCCTGCAACACGAGATACTACTAAACATGAAAATTGAAATCACAGAATCAGAAACATGTTCGGTTCCAATCTTAGCTCAAAAAATATAAAATAGTTCTTAAACAGACTGCAGAGACACTAATCAATACCAATTGGAATCTGGGTTTGAACTAAAATTTGAAAGGCAAACTCCATCTCAATTAATTAATACAGGGAACCCCCAAAATGCCATCTTAATCAAATTCTTTCATTAAAAGAAGCTTTTTTCATTAAATTCATCAGAATTTCGGGAAAACAAAAAAAAAAAAAAAAACAAAAAGAAGGTTCAGAGAGAGAGAGAGAGAACCGTTGCTTAAAAAGAGAGGAGGACAGGCGAGATGAAAAGGAAGGCGAAGAAACAGAGAAAGTGCGAGGTCTAGAAATGGCAATACAACTTGCAAACGACGTCGTCATTCTCTGCAAACCCCCCCGAGTTTAATTACAGACTCTTTTCAGTTTGTTCTTCTTCTTCCGATTTTCTCTCTGTGTCCGAGTTCCGACAAGTGAGCGAACCGCCAGATGTTTTACGATGAAGGAGTAAAATCATCAAAATGATCCGCTACACACGACCCCATCAGCAGGGTGGATTATCATCAGATCAAACGGTAGTAGCACTCTTGTGTACAAAAGTAGGACCCACAGACACAGAGCCGTCGGCGGATATACGCCATCCATGATACGAAGCTTGTGGCGTTTTCAATTTTAATCTTGGTCAGTCTAATCGGGTCGAATGAATTTAATAGTTTCATGCGGACCCCAAATAAATCTAACCGTGGGTTGATTTCAGATTAGTTTTGGTTCATATTCAAAGCAAAAGTGAACTTTAAACGAGTCGTTCGAAGGACAGCTTTAATTTCAGTTCCGTCGACTAATAGTTTTGGTTATGGGCCGATTCTAGTTCCAGTTCAGCTGCTAGTTTGGGTTCCAGTTCTAGATCCATCATCAATTTTGATTTGATTCAGATCCATTTCAATCTGATCCGACCTTTTTTTTTTTTTTAAAAACAAATAAAAATTTAAAGTTTTTATAAAATAAACGAAAATTTTGATTTATTTTATTCAAAAAAAATTCAAAAGACTATTTGCTTTATATATTTCTATTTTTTATTTTATGCGTAAACTGTCTATTAATTGCCCTTTAACTTTCGGTTAAAATTGTAGATTAAGTGGTTTTAGAATAGTTGAACCACAATTGGTCTGTCTCCCTAGTCGATTACAGTTCAGAATCGAAATTTGCCAGACAATTTAGGTTGGCTTCGATTTTTTGGCAAATCTAGTTCAAGGTCATATCGGCTAGATGACTAAGTCTAACCCCAAGTTAGCATGAACTAATATAGAAATTTATATCAATTTAAGTCTTAAACTAGTTTTTTAATCTTTATTTTGGTATTATTATTATTCATTAACATCTAATCTTTTGTTATCTACACTGAGAAATATACATGTGACAAAAAAATTCAAAAAAATTATGTTTAAAGTTTGAAGAAAATATCAATTCTTATTATTATCTTGTTGCTTAGTATAATAGAGACAAAAAGAGTGATTCAATTTTTTACTATAATTTTTTTTAATTGAGTAATATGAAATCACTAAATAGATGATTTGGACCAATAAAATCATCTCTTTTACCATGTAATATTTCAATGTTTATCTTTTTAAATTTATCTACATTAACATAATTGTAAAATTGGGAAACATTGTCACACTTACTCATAAAGAAAGCAAATCGTGATTTAGACAAAAATTATATAGTTAATTAATCTACTAAAAAAAGGCTTAATACTCTAGGTAAGTTTATATTAATTTTACAGAGTTACAAAGAATTAAATATTCTACACAAATATGTATAATTCCAACTCATGAGACTTGAAAAAACTATATAAGAAGCAAAATTTATATAATTTAAATTTTAAATAGTTTTAATAAGATGAAATTAGTTTGAGAACATAATTAAATTGATTAACTCTTGTGCAATATTTAAAGAGGTTTAAAGCCATATAACAACAATAATAAAAATAATAAAAAAACTTTAATCCTATGTTGCTCCTCTAAGTTTATCATACTTATAAGGAGAATTCAAATTATAAAAAAATTGTTATCATATATATAATTAAAAATATATTTAATAAAATAACTAATTAAAAATTTAAATTATTTTGTTATAATTCAAAGTTGAAAATATAAAATTTATAATTTTAAAATGAGTCACTCAAGTTTTGAATGAGTTTTTTTTTTTTTTTCTAGTTACTCATGATTCTTATATTGTGTTTGAAAGAAGAGAAAAATGGAGAGAAAGGATAGAATATAACATGAAAGAAATCTCATTATCTTATTTAGATTATGTTTTATGGGAAGGTGAAATTTTAAAATTTTCATCCACGACTCACCAAACTCATTTATTTGAATTTTTGGAAAAATATTTTTAATATCTCTACTTCATTTATAAAATCACTAATTTAACAATCTTAGCATTTTTTTCATTGATACCCCTTAATTTTATTATAAGAGTAAAATTGATATTAAAAGACATTATTTTCTTTTCTCTCATTTTACCTTTATTTACATGAGTTAGCTTATGAACCAACTTGTTTGCATCATTGTTTAGGAGAAAGTATGCATAATAAGAATATGGTTTATAGTACTTATATATATATATATATATATATATATATATTATTTATGTAGGTATAAGTGCACTTTTATATATTACCACTCATTAATTATATGTAAATAATCACTTTTGTTTTATTCATGATGTTTATATGAGAATTTTAGGATGATAATGTTAAAAGATAAAGTAAGTGTATTTTATCATTTGTAATTATAATACAAGGCTATTATTTTTATTTTAAAAAATATTTATTGCTTATCAATTTGTTCACTGAATAGAAAAATCAAATTGAATTTATTTTGTCAAAAAGGCTACCTATTTTAATGTGTACTAGATATGTAAAGACTTATTTTTGAAATGACTTGCAAGGAGTATGATTAGGTAAGCACTTAATGGAGTCGAATAAAAAAGGGTTTGTATTTAGAAGTTTGGATCAGATTGGGGAGGGCTTGAATTTGGACATTTAGGCTAGATTAGATATATAACCTACAAGACAAAAAGGTGACAATATGGTGTCAGGTTTTAACACAATATTGACACTTTAATACTTAAACTAGTAAAAGGTCTGATTATTTAAGAGTTGATAAAGTTAAAGAATAATTAATGTGTACTTCAGAAATAACATTTATAAGATATTTATAGTAAGGTCTAAGTGTATGCGTGTGGTTTAAGGGGTGATGTGTTTATTTTAAGAAGGTAGAATTTTCTTTAGGCTAGGCTAAAAAAAAGAGTATCGGGTATTATTGGGTTGGGTCGAGCTTGGGGCTTATTAATATTAAGGGCCTAAAAGAATTATCCTTATCACTTACCTTTTATTGAAAGTCTTAATTTCTTTAGGAAGCTTGGACTTTGGAGCCATTTCTTTCTTCAGGTGTTCCTTAAGGACTAAAAAGGCATCAATTATCACCGGGTTTTGAACAACACACCCATTTTGAATTGTGATTATCAGATTTGTTTGGGTTGACTTCTCATTTTCCAACTTATTGTCTATTTAAGAGTTATCTTTATGCTTACCTTATTTAATTTCTTGGAGAAAATTGTCTAAAATAGGACTTCCTTTCTTCCTACTTATATCCTATAGTACAACTTTTTTCTTCCTTTTTATGGTCACATTACTTGCCATGACATTAGGTGATAAGGTGAGTATCTAACACTCTTTTAGATCTTCCTCCTCTTTGGAGGACACTTATTCAAGATCCTTCAACAACACCCTACTTGTACTAGCCTTTCCCTAAGTCTTCTGAAGTAAGGGTTCTGACATAATCCTAAGAGGTTACTTCTATTATGGTGATTACTCAGGGTGATGAAACTAATGAAAGTGATATTCATTTTGTTGTACCTTATAAGCTTTTCAAGTATGGCAGAAAACCTTAAAAAGATGTGACTTAGAGACCCAACGCACATAAGGAATTAAAGAACAACCAGGAAAGATAAATCATAATTTAATAATAGAAACCCTAGACCCAATATTCGAAAAAACATGAACTTAGGGTATTCAAGAAGGATGAACGCCACACTCTAAAAAAGAAAGGAATTAGGAGTAATAAGTCGATTTGAACACCACAAAAAGAAGTACTTCTTGATAAGTTCTTTAGTTCTCAAAAGAACCAAAGGAAAAAAACCCTTGCTTTTTATTTCACTTAAAGCAATCTAATTTTTACGTATGATCTTACAAGAGGTGCCTATTTATAAGTTAAGATAACAATCTTAAAGAGGTACAAATTCCTACTTAGGACAATTCCTTATTTAGGAGGAATTCCTATCTAGGTACAAATTCTTATATAGAAAATAAACTTCTAATTTGAAGTGATTGTTATTCCTTAGTCCTAACACTTTAAGTACTCTAATGATATTAATAAGGAATGAACTCTCTTCCAAGTTTAAATTTGCACCATTTGAAGTTTCGTTGGCCTGAACGTTCTTAATCAGCCCATTTAGTGTTTTTTTCATCTTTCTCGCTCTAACTCGTGTTATTAGGCTTTCTGGAATATGTAATAGACCCCTTGTATCGAGTGAAGCCTTCCACCCTTCATCTCTGCGGTTCTCATCAATAATGCTTGCTAAGTTATAGTTGAGCAAAAGGACTTGTATCATCGTAAGGGTTATCTCTTCAAATGCTTAGAATAGTTGGGTGAAAACCTTAATTTTTTTTGAGACATCATGTAATTTTTATTTTTATTTTTGTAATAATTAAGCGAGCTAAGAACATTAGACTCTTTTACCAAACAAATGAAGTCATAACTAATTGAATAAAGTTTTTGTTGTACATTTTTGCCACACCTCTTTTTTTAAACAAGGTGCTTTTAATGCAATGTTGTTAATACCCTTATTTATTGTAAGTTAGTGGATATTGATTTCCATTTGGTCTTTCTTTCTATATATACTAGGGATAAAGCCTTTCATTATCCATCTAATTTAGATTTGAAACCTATTACACATTTTTACTATTGATGCCATGTGTGTAATGGAAGGTAACGAGAACTCTTAGTGGCAAGGAGATGTATCTCTTGGTATCACAATCATTTTAGCATTTAATAGCTTACCACGTCTAAGCATACAAGATGGTTATGTGTCAAGAGTTATATTTCCCACATTAACTTTATTTTTGAGTGATTATGATTTCAATAGAATGAAGTTTTTATCGTAGGGTGTTGGGAAACATAAGAGCTCAAAATTAAAGAGAAATCTGAGCAGGGTCCAAGTAAGTAATAGAATTATAGGCTTAACACCATATTTCAACTCAAAACCTTAAGGTATTAGGTTTATAGGTCTTTCCCTATTTATATGTTACTTATTCCTCCATATCACTTCTAATGTAGGATTTTTAACACATGTTTACACACTCACACTTGAAATCCTAACAATCTTCACTTTAAGTATGATTCTTTTCCATATTAAGTGTACTCTCCTTGAATGCACCACTCTATTTAGGCCTACCCCTAGTAAGTATAAGTTGTTTCTTCCTTCCTTATAGGGGTAGTAATCATAAAAAAAAAACATGTGTTATGTGTACTCATCCTTTATTAAATCATCAATTCTGATACCAATTGTATGAAAACATGAGAGCCCAAAATTGAGGAGAAATTTAAACAAGCCTAAAATCAAGGAGAAATTTAAACAAAGTCCAAGTAAGTAATAGACTTGTGGGCTTGATATCACATCTCGACCCAAAACCTCAATGCATTAGGTTTACAGGTCCTTCTTATTGATATATTACTTACTTCTCCCTTTCACCTTCAATATGCAATTTCTAACACATGCTCATATACTCACACTTAAAATCTTAATAAAGAGGGGAAAAGGACTTTATGGAGACCTAAATGTCTATCATTCCTAATACTTATGAGATAATGGGGTACCTTCCTATGCTTTTAATGAGGTTTTCCTAATTTTAAGGAAGCCTTTTTTGTAAAATTTCTAGATAAGACTTCTCAGTTGTTTTAGTCGATTTTTGTAAGGGAATGCATGTGTACCATATCATCCTTACAGTGGATCTACTTGTTTTTATAGTGGCAAGTCAAATCCACTATTCTTAGAGGACTTTATTAGATACATGACATGTGTCGGGGAATGTTGGTCATGTTTTAAGGTCTCTTTTTAGCAATTATATCAACTTCTAAGTATTGCTTATCTAAAGAGAGTTGTAGTTATATCCTTAATGTGAGCTTAGGGTGTGATTGTAATGTCTACAAGCCTCTATCACAACTTTGGTCCTTAATTTGGAGTTTTTTGTGCCCAAAGTCATTGTTGGGTTTTTCTTGCATATCTTTGTGCATTTATCATGCCTAGAGTTACTACCTGGTCTTTCTTACCCCTTTTTTTATGGGTCTTTCTTGTGCCCTCTTTATGGATTTTTGTTTCCCAGAGTGATTGTCTAGTCTATCATGCCCCTCTTTGTCAATCTTTCTTACTCATATTTATTATTAGGTCTTTCTTGCCTATGTTTATGGGTCTTTTATCCTCAAAGTCATCACTAGATCTTTCTTTCCCATCTTTGTAGGTCTTTCATGCTCGAAGTCATTACCAAGTCTTTTTTACTCATTTTTATGGGTTGTTTCAAGATGTTTTGGTGGGAATTATTTTTGTTGATTGCACTTTTAGGAGAAATGATTGCAATTTTGAGGAAAATGTTGGAAGAGAGATACTAATAATATTGTTTTTGAACCTATAAACAAAGAAAATTATAATGCATTATTAATAATAAATTTTTAAATTGGCTAAGTTCTAAATCCTAACAATTAGAGTTTTATCTACTTTCTTTAACTTATAACTTTCGAGCTGGATAACCTTGGTTACCTTATAAGGTCCTTCCTAATTTAGTGCTAGTTTGCTTATTTTTCTCTACTTGTGGTAGGTTCCCATTTATAGAGGACTAGATCTCTTGTCTTGAAAAGCTACCTTTTAACCCATTTGTTGTGGTATTAGACCATTTTCTATTGATATACTATCATGTTAATCATGGTCTATTCATATGTTTCTTCGAGTAGGTCGAGGCTTGTTATAAGGTTATTTTCATTGAAATTCCCTTGAAAGTAGAAACACTTATGGCTAAATTCTCTTATTTCTGTCTGAATCACAAGTTTAACTCTAAAAACTAAGGCAAAAGGTGTTTTAGTTGTTGCAATTTAGGGTGTAGTCAGATAGTCCCATAAAATAGTTGGCAACTCATTTGCTTACTGTTCTTTTATCTTGCCTAGTCTGTTTTTTTTTTTAGCACTTAGATGATAAACATATTAGTAACCTCTATTTGTTTATTAAACTAAAGATATTTGATTGCTACAAACTTTAGATGGATTCCCAAGTTTTTGTAAAAGTTTGTAAACTTAGAGTTTTCAAATTGCTTGCCATTATTAGTGATGATGACTTGAGGAATACCAAAACTACATATGATAGATCTCCAAACAAACTTTCACACATTGACCTTAGTTAAGGAAAATAGAGGTTCAACCTCTACCCATTTAGTAAAGTAGTCCATTGTTACAATGGCAAACTTTCTTCCCTTTGTGGATATCAAAAGCAAATCGATGAGGTCAAGGCCATATTAAGTGAAGGGCTATAGAGTTAAAATTGAGGTTAGTTGGGTGGTTGGTATATGGGGTAGGTTTGCAAACCTTTGACAATTATTGCACTTTAAGTCAATTTTATTTAGTCCTATATTATTGTTGACTAGCAAAATTCCTGTTTTAGTACTTTGGCTGCCATTACTTGAACTCTTCTGTAGTTTTCACAAACCCCTTCATTAATATCCTCGAGTACTTGCTCACCTTCTTCTTTAGTCAAACACTTTAAAAGTAATAAGCTAAGTGATCTTTTATATAATCTTCTGTTAAATAAGGTATATCAAGTTGCTCTATACTTGACCTCTCATGCCTTTATTTGGTATTTTAGGAGTTCCTTATATCTAATGGATTGGACAAGCAGATCCATCCATGTAGGATCATTATAGACGAGAATAACATTGACTTTAATCTTTATATAATTAGGCTACTTTATTGTTTTTAGTATGATAGGTTGTTTAACTCTTTTATTCTAAGCCAATTAAAAGCGAGATAATTTGTTTCCCCTTGCATACTCTGTCCTAGGAATCTTAACTAGTTCGAGTTGAACTCCTGCTTTAATTAACTCATCCCAGATCTTCCTCACCTTTTGGAGTTAACTTGCCATATCCCTTCTTTTGCTTTAAAATCTCTTGCAACTTGGCCCATAACCAACTACAAGTCATTATGCACTTTTATCCTTTTAACGTTTAATCCTTTAGTAATGTGAAACCTTATAATTAATGTCTTATACTGAACTTCATTATTGAACATTGTAAACTAGAATTTGAGGAGTAGATTTTAAAACTCCAAATGGTAATTTCCATTCCATTTCCCTCTTTAATGAAGACAATTTTTTTGCATAAATAAACTAAAGGAACTACTTTAAATGTTTTGAAGTTTGTGCATTCGTTAATGAAATCAATTAAGACTTAGCCTTTTATTGCCTTTCTTAGTTGGAAAACACACTAAACCCTTCAAATTCTATTAACCATTGTAAAATCTTTCCATTACATTTGGTCTTTGCAAGATTAATCTTAGGGGTTAATTTATTAGAACAATAGTCTTGTGGGTTTAAAAATATGACATGACCTTCCTTATTGATATGATGAAGGCTAATGCTACTTTGTCTATTTTTGGATATCAAAGTTCTGCCTTTTATAAGACTTTGCTAACATAGTACATTAGTTTTTGCATGAAATCTTCCTTGTAGATGAACATGAAGCTCACCATCAAATCACTTATAACTAGATATAAAAACTACTCCTTGCCTAGAACTAATATATTGAGGAGTGGAGCAAATGCAAGATAGGTCTTTAATCAAGCAAATGCTTGTTCACATTCCTCACTCTACTAGGCACTGAGGGCCTTCTTAAGTATCTAGAAGAATAAAAGTTATTTGTCGTTAGATTAAAGAAACTTGAACTTCTCTAATACTTTTTGGCAATGACAAGTTTTGGATAACTGCGATTTTCTTAGGGTTAGCTTTTATTCTTTTTTGAGAAACCATAAACCATAAAAATTTCCTAAATTGCACACTAAAGGCGCACTTTATTAAGTTCAACTTCATATTTTATTAATTTAAAGTGTTAAAGATTTCCTAGAGGTCAGCTACATACACTGAAGAAGACTACTTTTGACTAACATGTTAACCACATAAACTTTTATATTCCTACCAATTTAATATTTAAACATTTTATTGACCAAATATTGGTAGTTTGCCCTAGCATTTTTTAGCCCAAATGACATTATTTTGTAGCAATAATTGTCTTTACTAGTGAAAAATGTGATCATATCGTAGTTTGGCTTATACATTAGGATTTAGTCTATAGATGTTAAAAGCTCCTGTCTAGAAGACTAATCAACTAACTGGTTAATGTATGGAAGTGAGCATCTATCCTTAAGGTTGACCTTGTTGAGGTTCATGAAATCAACACACATTTTTCATTTACTATTAACCTTTTGTGCCATCACTACGTTGGTTAGCCCGATCATGTAGGATACTTCTTTAATGAATTTTGCAATGAGCAACTTATTTACTTCCTCCTTAATGGTGGCTTGTCACATTGAAAATAAGTTTCTTTTTTTCTATTTTATAGGGGAAAATATGGGTCCATATTGAGTTTATGAGATATGACTTTTGGATGTATTTCCGACAGGATAGCTGGAACTCATACAAATACACTTGCATTACACCTTAAAAAATCAATTAGTGCCTCTTTTGTTGAGGGTTGAGCCTTTCTCTTACGTATATTATTATTTTTTTTTTCCTTTTGGATTAGCTAAATTTTGAGGGACTTGTTTTAGTTCTTTTACAATGATAACCCCTCCCCTAAAAATGCTTTTCTTTTTGCTTTAGGTTAAAAATTTCAAAGTTGGTTAGCTTTCCTTTTCCCTTGATCCAACCCACTTAAAGTTCCTAGACCTTTTATTATTATTATTATTATTTTTATCTTATTAGACTTCTCTAATGCCTACCAAAGTTAAGGAGTTCATTTTGAGATGCTTGATAGATAAGACAATGTTAAGAGCTCTAAGGGCTAGTTTGCCCAAAATTCATTGCATGAGGATGAGGTGTTAACCACTAGAAACTCAAGCGCTTTATCGACCATTTGAGGGGAAAGACCTAATATGACCAATATATCAATTGCATTTTTTAGGATAACTATTTCTCCTAAGAAACTGTACAATAAATACTAAACATTCTTTAACATATCCTGTTGGAGTCTTATTTTGACGAAGACATGTAATACAATATGTCTATTAAACTCCCCGTATCCACCAACATTTGCTACACATTAAACTCATTCAAGATGACCTTGATTACTAGAGGTTCCTTGTGCGGGTATTCAATGCTTTCTAAGTAGTTGCTAATGAAAGTGATAGGAGTGTCAAATTTAATGATCTATTTCTCGTGCACATTTAGAATGCACCTTGTGTAGGATTTTCTTATGGTGGTGGTGATACCAATGGTTGGACCTTTAACAATCACATTTATCATTCAATGATTCATTGGGTTGTAGTATCTTTATCAATGTTGTTGAGCATTCTTTTTTCTTTCATTGGTAATAAATTAGGTTGCAAATTGTTGACTCAATATTTCCACATTTGTAATCGACTGGGGCTGGAGTTTGGAATACCATATTTGTATCAAGCATTTAAGGGTTATAGAGAAAGCCTTTTCTATGGTAGCTTCAAAAGCTTTATGTAAAGACATGAAGGTGTGAAACTTAGTCTAATAATCAACAGGGTTTATAGCTTTGTCTTAAGAATCCATTGGGTTGTTGTTGTATCTCTATTAGTGTTGTTAGGACCTTTTTTTTTCATCTCTTACTAGGAATAAATTAGGTTTCAAATTGTTGACTCAATGTTTCCACATTTGTAATCATTTAAGGCTGGAGCTTGGAATACCATATCTAGGTTAGGCATTTAAGGGTTATGGAAAAAGCCTTTCATATGGTAGCCTCAAAATTTTCATGTAAAGACATAAGGGTGTGAAACTTGGTCTAATAGGGTTTATAGCTTTGTCATAAGAATCTAGGGTAGGCATTTTAAAATTCTCTTGGACTAGTGCCTTTTAAATCTGTATGGTAAAAGTAGAATCCAAAGTTATCTTCTAAAAGGTTTGTTCTAGGCCCTGTAAAGTAGAGCAACCTGAAACATTAGTTTATGGATTTGCATAATTACTTCATCTTTACTTAGGGTCACTTATAAAGCATTCTTAGTTAGGGTGTATCTCTACGAAATGCTTCCATTAATTTCTTACCTTAAGGATGTCAAAGAGTGTTCCCAGTAATCCCTTGGTTGGAAAAAGGATAATCTTCTTCCTTTAAGACATCTAAGATAAGCTAAATCGAGATGTTGTTATAAAGTTATCAAGATAGTGTTGTCGTTGACCATAAGGTACAGGTTTTGAGTGTCATAGAGACTTTTGGGAGTGTGATTCTCAAGAGGTTATCTATTTTGGTCAAGAGTGGATTCAAAAGTCTAGCAAGAAAAGCTCTTTTTTTCTTTTAAAAAGGAAGCTATAGAGGCATTTAGTGTCCTGATCTATTCTTGCATGAGGTAAAATTGTTGCTAAAGATTTAGGAGTGATTAGTCATTGCCCATGTTTAAAAAAGAAAAAAAAAAAACAAATGAGATTTCATTTTAGGAAGATTAAGCAGTGTTATGGAGTTGTCACCCATATCTAAATGAAGAAGAAAAGGTGGTAAAGGGGAAGAGACACATAACATTTTTCCCATAAATGGTGCTTTTATGATTGAGCAGGAACTTGATAAAGTTGATTCGAGTAGGGCTCAAATTTGGACATTTGGGCTAAATTGGGGAGGGCCTAAATCTAAAATTTTAGGTTGGATTGGATTTACAATCTATAAAACAAGTAAAGACTATGGGGATGTGTTTTTTCAAATTAAAAAGAATTTAAGTAAAGAACTGTATGATTTTGCTAAAAACAAGTGTCAATTCATTATTAGTACAGGTCATCCTTGGGATGTGTTTTGTGTCATGTCTCATTTGAATAATTATTTATCCTGGATTATAGTCATTCTTCACTAAAAGATAAACATGCTTAACTCCTCTTACCCAAGAAAACTCTATGATATACAAATTTTAAAGAATTTTTCTTTCCTTAAACTTAATTTTCTTATTTCCATTTTAGTAAACAAATCTTCATCTCTAAGACTTCAAACCCTCTATCACTGAACAAAAATTGTCTTTATGTGTCATTTTCTTTGGGATTCTTTTTCCTTTTATAATTCTCTTTTGTATTTTGGTTTTGTGGCTTCTTTAGGGTTCTTCACAAGTAACTTTTTCCATGTGTTTGTATTTAGACTTGTAATTAATACTTCCTTTTACTTGGAATGCTTATAATTTTACTTTATTGTGCAATTTTCTTAACACTTATTCGTATATTATTATATTATGGTTGTGATATCAAGTAACATATTTTTCTTTAATTTACTTTTAGCTATATTGTATTTTTTGAAAATTTCATACCAAAAGTACTTTTTCTCTTATATTTTCCTTTTTCTTTCGCACAAATTTGGTTGTTTGCAAAACTACTACAATGACTGCCAAATAAAGCTATCTTTGTTTAAAACTAATGTAAGACATGTTATTTCATTTTAGTATGATTTAATAATTTTCCTTATCTCATAATTTTTTCAAATTAGAGAAAGTAGTTCACATAATTCTATTTATTCTTCTATTTTTATTAAAATTTATTTTAGCTTATATATATATATATACATTATTTTCTTCATCTAAATTTGTCAATAATCTATCTTCAATGTGATTACATATTTAACAGATAGTTATACAATGAGAAAATTTAGTTAACAAATTACTTTTTATATCTTTTGGTGAGACAAACCCAACCTTTATTTACATATATATTTGTTTAATCAACATTATTTGTTGAATCTTCTTTTTCTTGTTTAAGTTATTATGCTTTTTAAGAAGTTATTAGGTTATATAAAGGGGAACTTGCTTTAAGTATTCATATATGTAAAATTAAAAATTGATCATATAAGTGTCAACAATGACAATATACATTTAACACTTATATGATCAATTTTTAAATCTCTATACATAAATTTTGAAACCAAATTCTCCTATACATGACCCAATAAAGCCATAAAAAAAAAGCACAAGAATTTAGACAAAAAAAATTTAACAAATAACATTGATTGATCAAATAAGTTCTTGAAATACATATTGACTTCTCCTACCATAAGTGATTTTTTAACTTATTGAATTCTTATTGCATAACTATAGTACTTTTGGTGGTGGAAGCTTAACATCTATTTAGGTATCTATTTGTTTAATAAATGTTATTGGTTAAATTTTCTTTTTCTTGTCTACATTCTTTTGCTTTCTCTTTTTAGGGCTTTATTAGGCATATGAAGAAGAATTTGGTTCAAATATTCATGTATATGGATTTAAATATTAATCATATATGTGTTAATAATAATAATGTACATTTAATTTGAAGTAAATGCGATTGAAATTATTTTTATGAAATAATTATACAACTGCAAATTTTTATTTAGGATTTATGTGGAGTAAAATAATATGTTGCAAAAGACCTATCATATTTGATATGTTTCTTTTATAACATGGATTATTAACACTAAACACCATCAACTTTAATTTTTTTAATTTTTTAAATTTTTGGGAGAAATTCAAAATAACTTGGAGATGCAAAAGGTTAAAATTGATGACATTCACTTCCAATTGTCATATTGAGGAGGAAAAACATCAAGTGTGATAGATCCTATAGGATTACACTCGTACTCCACATAAATCATTAGTAAGAGTTTTTTAATTTTCCATTTGCTACACAAAATTAATTTCATTTACCTTTGCTTATTTTCCAATTACATGTATGTTGTTGTTAAGACTTATTCTAATTTGCATATATAACTCCTTCAACTAAATTTTGTATTACATATCCTAATCAAGTCCTAAAAAAAAAAAAAGAAAACATAAGTACATAAACAAGCAAAATAAAATTGTATAAATAATATTGATTGAATAAGTAAGTACTTAAAGAAATGTTGACTTTTCTCACTAAAAGTAATTTTCTAACTCAATTATTATCATTGTACAATTATCTGGTAGATGCATAACTAACTTAAGAAGAAAAATTTATTCAAGATTATATATTTATTTTACGTTTTCATTTCAATTTTTCATTAGTCTTTCTTAAAAATGTTGCTTATCTAGTGCATGGTTGTACAATGAGAAAGGTTGAATTAGGAAATCACTTTGTGTATTGTTTGGTGGGAGAAATGTGATATTTATTTGGGTACTTTTTGCAATTTTATTTTCTTGTTAGAATCCTTATGTTTTTTTTAGGGTTTTATTAGGCCAATTAAAGGAGAATTAAGTTCAATTGAATATCATCAATTTTAATCTTCTAATTTTTTAGAGTTTTTGGAGAAAGCCAAAAAAACATAAAAAAAAAAATGAAGTTAAAAGGCTAAAATTGATGATATTCACCTCTAATAGTCATATTGAAGAAGAAAGACATCAAGCGTGATAAAACCTTTGAATTTTTAGTAAGAATTTTAACTACCTTTACTTATTTGTTAATTAAATGTATGTCATCCTATAGTTTATCCAATAGTTCTAAATTGTTTACTTGTTACACTAAATATGTTTACTTCTTTGCCGATTACATAACAAACTATTTTCTTTGCACTTAAGACTACAAGAGATAATTAGAAGTGTGATGTAAAAGAGGTAATGCATAAAGGGACATAAATTCATTTAACATTTGTACTCATTTTAGTGTATTGTTCATTTAACATTTACTCATTTTAGTATATTGATGGCTAAGGCTACTTTGATTTTTGATGCTTACTTCATCATTCTATGTTAATGTATTTGTTTTAATGAAGACATTATTGGATTGGATCATCTAATGTGGAGGCCTAATAATTAATTGTGTGGCTTAAGAGTACAAATGTGAAGTATTGGTTTAAAAGACCAAACTTAGTATTGAGGAGTGTGTTGCAAAATAAGAAAGAAAAGAAACAGACTAAAGAGAAAAAAAAGTGTTAGAGAGAGAAAAAAAGAAGAAGAAAACTCTAAGGTTAATCATGGATCAGATGTTTGGATATAATTTTGAGATCTAATTCTCTTATAATTTTAGTATATTGTCCTAAGTAACACAAGGTTTAGTTTGATTGGTATATTGATATACTAATTCATTTATAATACAATCAACTTTTTTAAGATATTTTTTTGATTAGTTTTACTTATGGGTGACATTATTGTTAGTCAAGATTTGTCCCTTAGAGGACACTTCAATGATTAAAAATTCAAATTTTACTCTTTGAAGTTTCAATAACTAATCCTATAAAGAGGTATGAGTTTTATGAAAATGAAAAAACACTATCTTTATTATATAGCTCTCTACCTAATAGATCCTTTAATGAACCATAAAAATGTAGTTATTCTTGAGAAAAATATCATTATTGTTACTTCTAAGTTATTTAAAGAATAATTAAGTTGCTAACCCATTATTGTCGAGAGTAAAAGATTTACTAGACTTGGTTATGCTGTTTTTAGCATCATATTAAGGATTTTTTTTTCCATATAAATTCAAATGCATTCTTTTGGTGTTGATTAATTATTAGATTAATATACAAATAAATCTATAACTTTGAATGTTTTACTGAATCTCGTCTAATGTTTAAAAAGTAATAATTTGTTAATTATAGAAATTTTCTTAAACCAAATCTACATGTTGTTAGTAGATACTAATAGATTCCATTAACTTGTACATATGGTATGCTTAAATCTTTTTTGCCCATTTTCCTTTTTCCCCTTATTTTTTATATTTCCTCCAACAATTGGTAATTAAAAGGTAACATTGCCAAATATTTTCTTTTTGTTGTTCTATTGTTCCCCCCTTAAGATTTCAATCAAGCTACTTATATCATGTTATATCTCACTTATTTCTTTTTTAGAATATTGTTGATGGACTTTTGCATGTATTAACACACATCACTAGATCAAAGGTTAATGTGGGACTTCAAGGTCTCATAAGTAGTCCACTTAACATGGAGGTTGAATAAGTAGTGAGGCTAAATCAAGTGTGCCATGTAAGTGTAAAGGTTATTTGCCTCAGTCATTGATATCGCTAAGGAAGTGCACTCTAACATTAAGGCCTTCCTCAAGCCAAGGCCACCTATAAGGCACATTATGACAATTCCTAATTAAAGATTCTTAAGTTAATAAAGCTTATATTATCTATCCCTTCATGTCATCTACTAGAATTTGGTACCCTCTTAATCAAAGCATTTGTAAATTCAAGTTGGTATGTCCAAACTAATACAAATGTTATCTCTCAATTTTTCTCCAATCAATACTATATTATTTTATTATAAATATTTTTATTTTTTATTTAATTCTTTTTTGAGTGAACATAAATTGATCTAAGTACTTTGATCTCAAACTCATTTTTTGCATGTGTAAATAGCCTATTTACTATTTTGTAGAATTTATCTTTTAACCTAGTAACACATCTTTAGTGACATATCTTTATTTAGTCATTTAATTATGAAGAATGTCCCTTTATTAATTTATATTCCTCAAAATAGTAAAATCTAAAAAGATAAATCTGTCACATTAAGGGACAATTATCTAGTATAATAGTATATCTTACTGCTCTCTTAGCATTACTAAAATTATAAGGTATATATTGTTTATTTGTGTATAATCGAAAATCCTTAAATTCTAGGATAACTCTTCATACTTTTAATTTGCAGTCTAGTTTCTTTCTATTCTCATCTATCAAGATAATATCATTTGTAAATAAACTATACTATATTATATCACCTTGAATATGAAATGTCTTACATCTATAAATAATAGAAACAAAAAAGGACTTAGAGTTGACCTTTAGTACAAACTATCTATGATCAAGAAGTCTGATATCACGCATCCTATTATTCTTAAGCAAATCATAACTCTTTCACACATGTCATTCACTAGATTACTAAATAATATAAAAATTCTTTTCCTACTCATTGTCTACCACAACATTTACTTAGGAATTCAATCATAAACTTTCGTTAGATTAACAAAAACTATGTGTATATCCTATTTCTTTTCTCAAAAATTTTCTATCATTCTTTTAAGGTGAAGATAGTTTTTTTCATTGATCTACCTAATGTAAATTTAAATTAGTTGCATGAGATTAAAATAAGCTTTCCTGGACATTTTTTAGTCACCATTTTGCATAACTTCATAGTATGAATTATTAGTTTGATGCCACGATAATTAGTAAAATCCTAAATGTCACCTTGGTTTTTATAAATTGGAATAAGTGTCACATCTTCCACTCATTTGACATCCTTTTCTTTTTAAATTTCTTATCAAAAAGCTTTGTAGATCAAATTATTCCTCTTTCCCCTAAGGACTTTAACTTTCAATCGATACCCTATCTCACTCACTTACTTTTTTCCTTTTATCTTCCTAAGTTTCAATGGATGAAAATCTTTAAGGTAAATTACCTTTTTCATTGGATCACTAACTCATTAACATCACCTTAATTATTTTTGTTAAATAATTTGTCTAATTATGTTCTTCATATGTCCTCAATAATTTTCTCTATAAAGGACTTTGTGCATATCATCCTTAATGTACTTGAATTGTTTAACATTTTGATACTTTTATTTTTTGATTCTAGCCATTTGTTCAACATTTTGATCCTTTTATTTTTTGATTCTAGCCATTCTCTAAATTTCCTTTTCCCCATTTTCATTTTCCAAGTTGCTATACGAATCATTAATACATCTACTCTAACAACTGTAACTACATTATTTGCCTTATTTTTAACTAATTTTTACCTCTTATAAGAATATGCATCCTACACTTAAGGAATTTTTTATAGTAGTCATTTTCCTTTTCTTAGCATCTTGTACCTACTAACCCCAAAACCAAATTTTATTTGCCAGTAAATTATTTTCCTTGGTCTCCTTTTAAGGTTTTCGCTGCTATCGTATAAATGTGCTTTGTCATTTCCAACCATATAACATTTGCGACTGTATAAAACCTATGATCCCTTCCTTTGATGTCAAATTTCATAATGCTAACATTTATTATGGTTTTGGAAATTCCATTATTTAGGCCTTACACTATTTTGTTCATGTTCTTGTTCTCATTGCTTTAAAATAATCATTAAAGACTGTTGACCTATGTTATGTAGTATGTGCTTCTTTTAGTATGAACTTACAATTCTTGCACAAAATATGGTGCATATATCTTGTTAAGAAAGTTAATTGGATTATTGTTGTACCCATATTTAAACATAATTAAATGTGATTCCTTTCTTCAAAAGTGTATGGCCAATTGTTCCACCTTTATTGTTTTCTTGTCCATACCTATACATTCCATACATTCTCCCATATTTTTCTAGACCACTTCTTACATGCAAGTTTAAATTTTCTCTGATAAAAATCCTTTTTTCTAAGGAAATTTACTATAGTAACTTATGTATATTACACCAAAATATTTTCTTTTTAGTTTCATATAGTCTCATTTGTGGAACATAAGCTTTAGTGATGTTAAGTACTTCTCTACCTATCATTAATTTCACCACGATTATCCTATATTTAATCTACTTTACTTTTATCACCTTTTCTTTTAGTTGGATATTAATAATAACTATTACCCTTTTCTTATTATTAAAACTCTCGATAACACTCCCTATATGTCAAAATATATCGCCCCACATTTTTTTCCCTCGTTCATCTTGCCTTTTATAAGTACGCTATGTATACCCTTTTTATAGTCACAACATTTACCACTTCTACTTTTTACTTGTAAAGGTATTAATATTCCATATATTAAAACAAAACCTTTTTTTATGGACTAATTTCTTTACCTACATAGGTTTATAAAAGTGTGTAAACTCTTGCCTATTTTTTGTGATGCTAAGAGGAAAAATGGTCCATCACTTGTAAAATATGCTCTACATTTTTACCCATCTTTCACTACACATGAGCTTAAATATAATACATTCCGTGTAGAAAACATCCTAGCAAAATCACTTGAAAGACTAAGTTATAATGGTTCGTTTAAATTTAAACTAATTGTTAACCTATTTTAGCCTTTATCTTTGTCCAAGTTTGGATCAATAATGGAAACATCACTATATGGATTCATGCATTATTTGTGTTGCTCCCAAAAATACCTAAGAAGGGGGTGAATTAGGTTAACAAAGGATACGTGGCTACAATACATGTAGTGTGATAATTAAAATAATTACAACAAATAAAAATTTAACGTTATGCAAATGGATTAATGCAATTACAAAAATGCTTATATTCGATAAAGAAAATAAAATAAATAAATCAAATTTAATTCATAAAACAAGCAATCAACTTGTGCAAAGAAAAATTGTAGAATAATTAAAATGTACTATGATAAAGAGCTTACTAATTGCATGATTTTGTATAATAAAAATAGTTGAGAGTAAATAGAGTAAGATATGATAATTTACTAAGTTTCTTATGTCCTTTTCCTAGGACTATCGTCTTGGGAGTTTTGAATTTACTATTAAGTTTCTTACTAGGGAGGAAACCAATTACAACTATAAAATACTCTCAATCACAACTACACAGAGGTCTACAACCTTTTTACAACACACTTACATAAATGTGTTTGTCAAGATCTTAATCTCACAATTTACAACCTTAAAAAGTTCACATAATTTTCTTTAGAGTTTTACTTGTTCCTAATAATTTTTCTCTCTTGTGCACTCTAGATTTTTGGATAAAAAAATAACTCAATATATGCCTTTTCTTATATATATTTTGCTATTGAAAAATAGGGTTATTTATAGGTCCAAAGTGACCAAGACCCCATTTATTAAAATAAAAAAAAAAACAGAGAGAGAGAGTCATTGTAAATGAATCAAGAATTGAATGCCTATAAGAATTTTAAAAACAAGAATTTATTGTTCTTTTGGTGCATTTTCCAAATCAAGATTGCATTGTCCTGTTAGTGCATTTTCCAAATTAAGAATGGTTCAAGATACTTCAACTAAGAAACCTACCTTGTGTGACAAAAAATTGAACATTGTTTTGGTTTTTATGTCATAGGACACATAATCTTGAAATCCAAAACTTTCAAAATTGGTTTAGGCAAGATTCCTCTACTCTAATTTCCTTCCTTTTAGAGCCAAGAAGTGAACGTTGTGTAACTCAAAAAAATTTCAGCAATGAGATCTTAAGTTTCTTGCTAAAACAATTGTTTTTTTTTTTTTTTTTTAAGTTGGAAAGGCATTGCTCTAGCTTTATCTTGGCCCATCATCATCTCCAATTTGGACTAAAAAATTATTTCTTTGTAAGGCCTTTAAAAGAATGAATTTTTTTTTAATCTTTTAATATATGTGTGTCAAACTGTAAGCTAAAAAAAATAAAGGTTTGCTAATGCAAAGAGTTATTAAAAATAAGTTTACCTAGTGCAAATTTATTTTTCAAATTAAATTTTACTAGCACAAACTTAATTTTCTAAAAATTGGTTACATCACATAAGCTCTAGATTAATTTTACTCAGTTATGTTAACATATCAAAATTAAATAGCACATGATTTAACATTCTTCCTTTTTTTGATGATGACAACATAATTAATTTTATGAAAGTGCTACGAGTGCTCTTTTTCAAATTGTGCATTAAACAAAAAAAAAAAAGACAACATATGTCATAAATTAAGAATTCATAGTATTAATCAATGAAGATGTTAAATAAGCAATGAACAACTTGTCCAAAATAAATTAAAAGTCAAAGACAACAAGTTGTTCAAAATAAATCTAGGCTAAGCTAAGCACAAATTAAAGTGAAATAACACTACTTCTCCCCTTTTGATATCATCAAAGGGAAAGCTTGCATTTAACTCCTTTTTGCTTCATTATAGCTTAAAATGAACACTTATTAATGAATCTATACTGAGTAGCATAGATCTCATTTAAGACCTCGCAAATGGTGATTATGTCTTCATATAAGAGTTCAATTGCCATTCAAATATTAGTTAAATTATAAAGGATTAAGCCATCACTATTTGAAATAACATAAGGGTTCATTATAAGTCCTTTATTGGTGAAGACGATGAGTTAGAAATAGGTGAAAGGGGTTTAGTAAAGGATCTTTGGTTAGAGATGAAGTTTTTTTAAGTAAGGACAATGAGTTAGTGTAATCGAAAATAAGGATAAGTGGGGAAGTCCTAGCCAATTGTTTTTGGTTTTTAAGGATTTTATAATTTCTAACAATGAATGGGCTTAGTTTTGGCAATAAATGTGCTTGTTTCATAGTGCTTGATTGATTATGTTGATGATGGATTAATTTAGAGAAGTGGAGGCTTGGCATCAATGTATATATAAACTAATAAGATGAAAATTAAATAGGAAAATTTTTGAAAGAACATGAAACATTTTGATTAAATGGGATGAAATAAGCCAAAGTTGGGATATGAGAAGAGTTTCATTTGTACCCATAATAAAAGTGGAGAGCAAATACACTAAATGGAAATTTTTTATGGACAACTATGAGGGTTAAAAAATTCTTATATGATTTGTAAAGGCAGAAAATCTTAAGTATAATTGATTCAGCAAAAAAAAAAAAAAAACACTTTTGAGCAAAGAACCTAAATAGCAAGACAATTTTATATAGAGCAAAAGAAGCAAAGAATGGGACAAAAAAACATAGGATAAGGATGGAATGCATTATGCTAGTTTGTTAGCCATAACATAATTTAAAGAATGACTGTATTTATAGAGACTAGCATAATTTAAAGAATGGAAATGAATAACCATAGTGGTTAACATAATTTATATAACTATGGAATAATTGGCAATTTTCTAAATTTGCAAAATTTGCTTTTCTCACTTGTCCAAGATGAGTCAATAAGAATTATAAAATTATGAAACAATCAACAATTTTCCAAATTGCTAAGAATGTGCTTTTCCTAATTTTCTAAGAGGAGTTAACAAAAGATAAAATAAAACAACTATAAAGATGAAAAAAAAAAAAAGCTTGGGCCTAAAGGAACCAAAAGAAAAAAATGATTTAATCAAAGTTGCTACAATTGTGTTTGTGTGATAAATAGTACTAAATTGATACAACAAAAAAAAAAAAATGAACACATCTCACATTGCAAGAAATATGTATATGAACCAAAAATCCATGAATAAGAGCTTAGGCCACGTCTACCATTCCCAAACACTCTTTAACGTTTAAGAATCTATCCTTACTTAAAGGCTTTGTAAAGATATCTACAATTTGGTCATTTGTACCTATAAACTCAAGAATAATATCCTCCTTTAGCACATGATTTAAAATAAAATGATATTTAAGATCTATATGCTTGGTTCTAGAATGATGAATAGGCTTTTTAGTGAGATTTATAACACTAGTGTTGCCATCTAAAATAAAAACTCTAGAAAATGCAACTTAAAATCCTCAAGAGTTTGCTTGATCTAAAGGGGTTGTGAACAATAACTACCTACAACAAGGTATTCAGTTTCAATTGTTGAAAGTGCTGCAAAATTCTACTTCCAACTAAACCATGACACCAATGCACTACCTAAGATTTAGCAAGTATTAATGATACTTTTCATATCAAGTCAATCACCAGCCCAATCAAAGTTTAAGTAACCCACAAGGTTAAACATCTTTCCTTTAGGGTACCAAAGGTTTAAGCTAGTAGAATTTTTAATGTAACAAAGTACTATTTTCAATGCAACTAAGTATGATTCTTTAGGTAATGATTGAAAACGAGCACATAAGCACACAATAACCATAATGTCAAGCTTATTAGTAGTAAGGTAAACAAGGTTTTTGATCATACCTCATTATAGTTTCTTATCTACTTGATTACCAATTTCATCCATACGAAACTTCGTGGATGTTGGTATTGATGTACCATAAGGCTTTGAATCCTCCATTCCAAACTTTTTCAATATTTCTCTTACTTACTTAGTTTGGCTAATGAGAATTCCATTCATTTTTTGCTTGATTTGTAGGCTTAGGAAGAAACCAAGTTTCCTCATCATGCTCATTTTGAATTTCTTCTCCATTTAAGAAGTGAATTCCTTGCATAGAGAATCATTAGTGACACCAAAAATAATATCATCAATGTAAATTTGCATAATTAATAAATCCTTTTCTTTTACCTTTATGAACAATGTGGTGTCCATGTTACCTTTTTATGAAACATTTTTAAAACAAAAAAGAGCTAAGTCGCTCATACCAAGTTTGAGGGGCTTACTTTAATCCATATAGAGCTTTAGAGAGCTTAAACACATTATTAGGAAATTTCACATTCTTAAAACCTAAAGGTTATTCAACATATACTTTCTTAACAATAAAATTGTTAAGAAATGTACTCTTTACATCCATTTGATATAACATGAAATTCATAAAAGATACATAAGCTAGTAAGATGAAAATGGTTCTTTTATAAAACCATAGCTGGAAAGGTATCATCATAATTTATGCCCTCTTCTTGATTGTATCCCCTAGCCATTAGTCTAATCTTGTTTTGGACTATTTTTCTATTCTCATTTAGTTTGTTGTGAAAAACCCACTTAGCATCAATCATAAGATCATCTTTAGGTTTAGGGACTAGGATCCATATTTGGTTCCTCTCAAATTATTTTAACTCATCATCCATAAGATGCACCCAATGCTCATCACTTAATGCTTCTTCTGCATGTTTAGGCTATGTTTGAGAAATGAGTGCTAAGTTGGTGTTCATATGCCTAAATGATGATTTATTCCTAATAGAATTGAAAACATCGCTAATAATTTGATCTTAGAATGATTTTTTGACATTTTCATTCTCTTGGCACCTTATGAATCACATTTTATAAGCTACTTGAATTTTTAAAGTTTGAATTTCTTGGCTTAAGTTGCTATTTTTTAGTGTTGTCACCATTGCTTTGAGCCTCCTTACCTAGTGAATCAATGAGATTTTCCCTTTTATTTTTTGAAGCATTTTCTTTTCTTAAGTTAAAAAGGTTTATTCCATTAAAGTTAAATGCAAGGACTATTCTACTACCAATGATTTCTTATTCAAAACTTTATATGCCTTACTTGAGGAAGAGTATCTTAAGATGATACCTTTATTAGCCTTTGTATGAAAATTTCCAAGATTATCTTTAGTGTTCAAGATGAAACACTTGCATTTAAAGACTTTGCAATACTTGATTTACAACTTTCTCTCATTCTACAACCTATAGGGAGTCTTTTTTAGTAAGAGATGGATTCAAACTCAATTTGACACATAACATGTTATATGGATAGATTTAGCCCAAAAATATTTAGGTAAGCTAAACTCATTTAACATTGTTCAAGTTATCTCTTACAAAATTCTATTTTTGTGTTCAATCATCCCATTTTATTAAAGGGTTCTCGAGGTTTAAAAATTATGAAAAATTCCTTAGGTATCACAAAATTTTTCAAAGCCCTTATTCTTGAATTTTCCTTTATAGTCACTTCTAATTAAAGTGATGGAGTATTCCTTCTCATTTTGCAATTGCTTGCAAAGCCTCTTAAATACTTTCAATGCCTCGTCCTTATATGCGAGGAATAAGACCTATGCAAACCTAGTGTAATTATCTACCATGAGAAATACATAATGTTTATCAACTAAAGTGGATACTTTAGATAGCCTAAAAAGATCCATATGTAATAATTAAAGTGGTTTGAAAGTAGAAAATACATTTTTGCTCTTAAAATGAATTTTTATTTGTTTGCCTATCTAACAAGCATTGCAAACTTTATCTTTCTCAAATTTTAGTTTGGGTTACCCTTCTTTAAGATTATGGTTGTTTAGCTTGGATAATATTTTCTACTTGTATGTCACAAAGACCTATGCCATATCCAAGAGACTTCATTTATAAAATCATAATCACTTAACATTTTGGTTAATAAGGGAATGAAGATTAATAATATAAATATTATCATATCTATTTACAATGAACAAATTTTTATTTGTTCAAAATCATGAGAAATTCATTAAGTATCTAAAATTTTTTTGAAGCCTTTATTCTCCAAATTTTCCTCCATAGTCATTTCTAATTAAAGTGATGGAGCATCCCTTCTCATTTTGCAATTGCTTGCAAAGTCTTGCAAATACTTTCAATGCCTTATCTGTTGTATTATTTGCGAGGAATAAAACGAGAAAGGATGCTCTTAAAATGATACATTTTTACTCTCAGAAGGTTTGAAAGTAAATAATACATTTTTACTCTTAAAATGACTTTTTATTTGTTGGCCCATCTAACAAGCATTACAAAGTTTATCTTTCTCAAATTTTAGTTTGGGTTACCCTTCCTCAAGATTATGGTTGGTTAGCTTGGATAATATTTTCATACTTGCATGTCCCAAAGACCTATGCCGTGGTCAAAAGACTTCATTTATAAAAGCTAATCATTTAACATTTTGGTTAGTAAGGGGATAACGATTAATAATATAAATATTATCATATCTATTTGCAATGAGCAAAGTTTTATTTGTTCAAAATTATGAGAAATTCCTTAGGCATCTTAAAATTTTTTAAAGCCTTTATTCTCAAATTTTCTGCCATAGTCACTTCCAATTGAAGTGATGGAGCATCCTTTCTCATTTTGCAATTGGTTGCAAAATCTTGTATATACTTTCAATGCCTTGTCCTTATGTGTGAGGAATAAGGCCTATGCAAACCTATTATAATCATCTAACATGACAAATGCATAATGTTTACTGCCTAAAATGGAGACTTTAGATAGACTAAAAAGATCCATATGTAGTAATTGAAGTGGTTTGAAAGTAAACAATACATTTTTGCTCTTAAAATGACTTTATTTGTATGTCCATCTAATAAGCATTGCAAAGTTTATCATTCTCAAATTTTAGTTTGGGTTACCCTTCCTCAAGATTGTGGTTGTTTAGCTTGGATAATAATTTCATGCTCGCGTGTCTCAAACACCTATGCCATATCTAAAAGACTTTATTTATAGACATTAAGCTCTTAACACTTTGGTTAGTAAAGGAATGAAGATTAATAACATAAATGTTTTCATATCTATTTGCAATGAACAAAGTTTTATTTGTTTTGCAATCAGGAAGAACACATACATTGGGCTTAAAAAAACTTTGCAACCACTATCACAAAGTTGGCGAATGTTAAGTGAATTGAATTTAAGACCATTAACTAAAGAAAGAAACCTTATCAATAGTAAGAAAGCTTTTACTGAAATTTTCAATATCAATTATCTTACCTTTGGCATTGTTTCTAAACATTACATTTTCCCCATTAATTACCACTATAAGAATTTCTCATGCCATGAATTATATGTCCAAATCACCGTAGTAATGCATCTAATATGATATTTCTCATACGAGAATGAATATGATGCTTTGCTGGCTATACCACTATATGCATAATGGATATGCCAAGATGATTTTCTAGTCAAACTATGAGATGCTTTATACTCTTGTAAGGTATGTCTATACATAATGCATGATTTTTACTCCTAGATGACGAGGATGCATGTGATTTTGTATGGGTAGCTGTGACTTGAATTTTATGTGGATGATATAAGTGATTCAAGCCCAATCTAAATTTATCATTGATTGGTCTTTGAGAACAGAGTAACCAATCAAGCTTTTCATCCCCCTTTATAAACTTTAAAAGAAAATTTTGGAGGTTTTCATTTTCATTCTTTAGATGAAGATTTCCTCTTTAAACTTGTTAAAAGCAACATCATGTGCTCCTTATAACGACTTATTTTCTCATATAAGTGATTTATTTTTGCTTTTCAGGATCTCATTTTCATACTTTATTGTTTTAAAGCAAGCATTACGATCACTAAATTTAGCTACTTAATTAAACATTTCTTTGTTCATGCATTCAAGCATACCAATCATCTCATTATCATCACACAAGTTATAATTAAAGTTTATCTTATCATTTTTTTCCCATGAAGCATATGTAGCTTACTTGAGCACTAAAGGATTCATCATCTAAATCATTGGAATTTTCCTAAATGGCCTTATACTTATTTAAGGATTTTTCTTGCTAAGATAATTTGTCGTAATGTGTTTAAGTTTGTTACACTTGTAACAAATGATTTCTATATTTTATTATACATCATTTTTAATGGATCACTTGAATGAGTTTCTACCATGTTACTTTTTCTTCTTTAAAAATTTAGCAAATTTTCATGTAAGTATCATAAACTCTTCTTGATCTTGTTCATTGAATGAACTATTGTCATTGTTGTCTTCTTGATCATCTTTGATTACTCTTTTAGTCCAAGTAAAGGGCTTAAACGTCATGCCTTTCTTTCTTTTCCTGGCTTTCTTTTTGAATGCCATCACATATGTAAGTAATGAACCCATTAATTCAATTAAGGATAACATGTTTAGGTACTTTGATTTTGAAATTGCAATAGCCTTTGGGTTCCATGATTCCAAGAGTGAACTTAATGACTTTTTGATAAGTTCTGTATTATCGAGATGTAGTTGTATTCATTTAGAGTCATGGTATAATAAAGCAAGTATTTGACCTTGGAGTTAAGATTTTGGTTTTTGAAATCTTTTGAGGTGTACTAACTCTTAGGTTTATCAATAGTGACTCCATTCTCAGGTTTAGTGATTCTCCTAAGACCTTGAAAAATGATTAGCCAAACAATAGAGTTATAATATTAAAGGTGCGTAGTCATTTTATTTTTCTAATAACTAAAATTTGTGTTATTAAAGATGAGAGGTCTAAAAGAGCTATCACCCTCAAGGTGACACATAGGTAGGAAGGAAACCATAGATTAACTATATATAATAAAGCTAGTGATTCAAAGACCAAGCCCTAATACCACTTATCGATCTTAAAAATACCTAAAAGGAGGATGAATTGGGTTAACAAAGGATATGTGATTATAATGTGTATTCAGAATAAATAAAACGATTGCAAAAAATAAAAATTTAACATGGTATGCACATGGATTAATGCAATTACAAAAATACTTATATTGGCTAAAGAAAATAGAATTAATCAATCAAATTTAATTCACAAGTCTAGTAGCCAACTTAGATGAAGAAAAATTGTAGAATAATTAAAATGTATTATGATGAAGAGTTAATTAAGTGTATTGGCTTATACAATAAAAAAAATTGAAAGTAAAGAGAGTAAGACATGATAATTTATAGAGGTTTGGAACTTTTGCTCCTATGTTCTCTCCTTAAGACCATTGTCTTAGGAGTTTTGAATCCATTATCAAGTTCCCCAATAAGAAGGAGACAAACTACAATTATAATATGATCTTGGATCGTAACCACATAGAGGTCTATAACCTTATCACAACACACACAAATGTGTTTCTTAGGCTCTTAATCTCTCAATTTACAACCCTAAAAAGCTCATAAAGTTTTCTTTAGAATTTTACTTGGTCCTAACAATTTTTCTCTCTTATGCACTTTTGATTTTTGGATAAAAAATAATTCAATATATGCTTCTTATTCTATATATTTTATTATTGCAAAATGAGGTTATTGATAAGACAAAAGTGAGCAAGATCCCATTTTTAAAAAAAAAAAAAAAACAAAGAGAGAGTCATTGTAAATGAATTAAGAATTGAATGTCTATTAGAACTTTAAAAACAATAATTTATTATCCTATTGGTGCAATTTCCAAATCAAATTACATGTCTATTGGTGCATTTTCCAAATCAAAATTACATTGTCCCATTAGTGTATTTTCCAAATCAAGATTGCATTGTCTTATTGGTGCATTTTCCAAATCAAGAATGAGTTAAGATACTTTAGCTAAAAAACCTTCCTTATGTGACAAAAAATTGAACATTGCTTTAGTTCTTATACCATAGGACACCTAATCTTGAAATCCAAAACTTCTAAAATTGGTTTAGTCAAGATTTTTCACCTTTAATTTATTTCCTTTAAAAGCCAAGAAGTAAACGTTGTGTAGTTCAAAAAAGTTAGAGTAATGAGATCTTGTGTTTCTTGCCAAAATGAAATTTTTTTTTTTTAGGTTGGAAGGGCTTTGCTCTAACTTGATCTTGGCTCACCATAATTTTCAATTTGGATTAATAAATTATTTTCTTGTGGGGCCTTTAAAAGAATGATTTTTTTTTATTTATTTTCTAGTATGTGTGTATCAAGCTATAAGCTATAGATTAATGAGTGTTATTATTATATAATTTGGCTAATGTGAAGAGTTATTAGAAATCAATTTAGCTAGCACAAACTTAATTTTTTAAAAATTAATTGCATCACATGAGCTTTATATTTTTTATATTCAACCTCCCAAATCAAAATGTAATAAACAAACAAACACTTTATGGTGTATGATAATAATCTTATGTAAATAAACATGGTCAACTATGTAATCATTTAGTTATATTGGCATAACAAAATTAAATAACATATGATTTAACAATTAGAATTACTAGCCAAGAAACAACAAAGATTTGACAATCTAATTAGTCTAGTCGCTAGCATCTTAATGTTTCTTCAAATTGCTAGTTATAAGCATAAATTGTGCAAGAGATAGTGCTACGCTCATAGTTTATATGGTTGTGCATTTTTTATGAAGACTATGGTGCATTCCATGTTGAGGAATTAGATAAAAGGTACAAAAATGGTAACCTAATCAATTATTATCATAAATAATAACTTAGGTATGGTTAATGATGTCTATCATGTCCTTAGCTTTAAAGGTTTTGGTTTTCTATTCTTTTTTGTCAAGAAAAAAAAAAAAGAGGAAAACACATTTGGTTTGTGCCATTGATTTATGTTTCATCATCTCAAAAATTGCAATCACTTTCCCCTTAAAAAAAATAAGTTAGGAAAATAGAAAAAAGAAGTTTTCTTATATCTAGTTTTCCCTTGGTTGTGTCTAACAATAATGCCCCTTATCTCTAGCTTTATTTGCTCTCTTGCATTCTTACTTATTGTGCATATCCCTCTCATCCATTTTCTCTCCCTTTTCTGCATACTCCTTTATTCTCTCTCTCTCTCACCTTTTCTCTTATAGTTATCCTTCTCTCTTTGTCTTAGTGTGTCTCTCTTTACCCCTTTATCACGTCTCATAGTGTTGCTCACTTTAAAATTTTAGCAATTGCATGGATTAAAGTTGCTTCTATTCATCCTATCTTAGTTGCATGCTTCATAAAATAAAAGGAGCCATATATATCAAGAACTTTAAGAGATTTTAAACTCAAAATAATGTTATTTAGAAGTTTCTTAAGCTTATTGTAGTTTCTAAGATCTAATTTTGCTAGACCAATAAAATGTTCAAGGTCAATGGCTCTAATACTACTATTAGAAAATTATACGAATGCTCTGTATTTATTAATCTGATAAAAAACCATACACTAATATAAAAAACACACACATTAATATAAACACTGTGTTTTTATATAATAACAAACACCTAAATCTACCTAAATGATAAAACTCAAATAGGATTCAACTAAATTGACTTTTATTGTAATTCTAATAATCTCTTAATGTGAATTAATATCAACATTCTTCCTTAATCTTGATTTAGTGATACTTTTAATTCTAACATCTGCTTAAACTTGACAAATGCTTCATATTTCAATGATTTTGTAAGAAAGCCTACCACTTGATCTTCAAACTTGTAATTTGCTGATTCAATCTATTTTTTATCAACTTAATCTCTCAACAAATAAAAAAGAGCATCAATATATTTGCTCCTCCCATATGTCACTGGATTCTTAGTCAAATTAATTGTAGAAATATTATCAACAAATATCTTTATAGGACTTTAATTAAAACATAAATTTTACTTAGCAAATTACGTAATCAAATGGCTTGACAAGCACTTAAAGTTGTAGGTAAATACTTTGCTTCATAGGTTGAAAGTGCCACGATAAACTATTTTTTGGATGACCATGAACAAGCAGTATCTTTGAAGTTAAAACAATAACTAGAAGCATTTCTACAATCATCATCTCCACCCTTAGCACTTTTAAAATAACTTACAAGAGCATAACCTTTAGATAAAGAATAAAGTGAACCATGATCATAGGTCCATTTTGTATACTGTATAATCCTCTTAGTAACTTGCTTATGAGGTTAGTAAGGAGACTCTATAAACTTATTGATCAAACCAACTCTATAAGATATATTAGGCCTTATGTATGTCAAATATCTCAAATTCCTAACAATTTACTTGAAATGTGTAAAATTAATGGGTACTTTACTGCCTTCTTTAGACAATTTAATGTCAAATTTTATAAGAGATCTCATAAACTTGCACTCATGCATTTAAAACATCTTTAAAAGCTCAATGACATACCTCTTCTGATAAATAAAGATTCCACCATCACCATGAATCACTTTAATGCCGAGAAAATAAGACATTAAGCCCAATTTTGTCATCTCAAATTCATGTATCATAAACTTCTTAAAGTCATCAATCATTCTAAGATTATTGCCTATAAAGATTAAGTCATCAATATATAGACAAACTAATAAGATATCACTAAAATCATTGACTTTTGTATATAAAGCATGCTTAGAAAGACACTTTTAAAAGTTAGCCCTATAGGAGAAAGAATTAATATGTTTGTTCCACACTTTAGGCTTTTCTTTTAAGTCATATAGTGCTTTCTTCAACTTATACACCTTCTTTTCACTTCTTTTCTTCACAAAACCTAGTATCTACTTAACCAACACTTCCTCTTTAAGAAGACCATTAAGAAAAGTTGACTTCATCTCCATTTAATAAAGTTTATAATAATTTTATACAACTAAAGCCATTATAAGTCTGATATTCTCTATTTGAGCAATAAAGAAGAATATCTCGTAATAGTCATGGCCAGATTGTTGTTCAAACCCTTTTACGACCAATCTTACTTTATATCTCTCTATTTCTTTATTTGACTTTTTCTAAGTATTAAAAACCCACTTCACATCAATAGCTTTCTAACCTTATGGAATTTTATTAAACTCTTATGTATTATTCTTCTTAATGGCCTTGATTTCTTCATTAATAGTATTCATTCACTTTGTATCCTAAATTGCCTCATCGAATAATACAAGTTCACAATTTGAAAACATGGAAAAATGCACCAAATCTCTATCATCATTAATGGCATTATTAAGGATTACCTCATAATCTTGCAATCTAATTAATTGTTGGTAATTTTTCCTTGGCCTTCCTTTATATAGAGCTTGTAGTATGGGATTATGTGTAATAACTAGTAAAACTTTCCCACTTGCATTGGGGACTACAGCTTAAGTTTTTTCTCCTCTAAGAATAGCAATTAAATGTCTTTAAGAGTTATTAAACTCCTCAACATCAAAATTTCAAACTTGATCTTAAGCAAAAGTCATATCTCTATTCATAATCTCCATCTTTGTCATAAGATTGAACAACTTATATTCTCTTTTTATGTAACCAAGAAAGATTGTCTTCACTTTATGATCATTTATCTTTATCCTTGTCTTTATTAAAACATGAGTATAAGTAATAAAACTAAAGACTTTTGGGTGCTTCACACTAAGCTTGAAATTGCTCTATGCTTCTTCAAGATTGATATTCTAAATACTTGTTATTAAAGATCTATTCAACAAGTAAACAAAACACAAAATAACTTTTTCCTATAAGAGGTTGAGTACTTCTTTGGCCTTTAACAAGCTTATCTTTATATTTATGATTGATTTGTTCTTCCTTTTAGCAACTTTATTATGTTGTGGGGTGTAAGGAATTATGACTTCATCCTTGATTCCCGGTGTTTCACAATACACCTTAAACTTATTAGAAATGTACTCACTACTTGCATCAATTAGCAAAATTTTAATATAGTACCCACTATATCCTTCAACATAGGCCTTTAACTTCTTAAAACAGTTAAACACCTTAAACTTCCTTTGAATGCAATAAAGTCATTTCTTCCTTGTAAAATCATCAATAAAGGTAAGAAAATACCAATTGTTGCTATTTGATGAACCGCTCATTAAGCTACAAACATCATAGTTGATTAGTTAGAGTTGTTGCCTTGCATGCTAATTTCTTATTATCATGTTTCCTTATGCAAGCAATTTCAAACTACAAAAATTCAAATGACTAAAATAAAGATGTTATAACTAAGACTCATTTTTTATAATTGCTCTAAGACAAGTGTAAACATCAATGAGAATAGCAATTCAAAACATTTGGTTCATTTTTAAAAGGAATTTAGGAATAAATGTACCTTTCCAATCAATAATTAAGAG
This sequence comes from Bruguiera hainesii, assembly GCA_023213295.1. Lineage (NCBI taxonomy): Eukaryota > Viridiplantae > Streptophyta > Magnoliopsida > Malpighiales > Rhizophoraceae > Bruguiera > Bruguiera hainesii. The sequence goes on along the minus strand of JAHOYR010000006.1, from coordinate 3,915,506 downwards.
ACATTTATCACATAATTATATATTATATCCTTTTTCAAGTGATTGACCCAAGTTAAGTTGGTTGCTCTTCATATCTAACACATAAAATACAAATGAGATATAATTATGATTTTGGTCCTTTAACTTGATGAGAATTTGCCCCTTTCCCATCATTGGAATATTGCTTTTATTAGTAAACTTAATTATAGAGCAAATTGACTCATCAAGATTAACAAAAAGCTCATTCTTTTGCACATATGATGAGTACACTCAAAATTAAAGAACCATGTATTTTAACTTGACATTTTAGCAATTACAATAACCATCATGAGGACTTAATTTCCATTATTTATTTCTCCCTCTTGTGTACAATAAGCTATCTAATTATTTCCTTAAATCTGCACCCATTAGTATAATGGCCACACTTGTGACATGTGTAATACTTACCATTGGATTTGTCATACATTCATTTGTTATTGCTTCTTCTTTAACCTTAACCTCGATCTTTGTACATCTAGTCTAATCTTCTTCGGTTATTATATTAATTATCATCATTTCTATAATTGTTGTAGTAACCTCCTTGACCTTGATTGTTACAGTAGTTACCACTACATCCTTTTCTTCTATCATGAGAGGAACCTCACTTTTACTTTAATTGATCACTTTACTCAATTTTGGAGTACTTGCTCTATTGGCTTCTCAATAGGCTTCTCATTCATACATTATTCATGATGTTGCAACATGCACGTTGGTTCATTAATTGACATTTAGGACAAATCATGTGTTTCTAGTTTGACCTTTTTTGGGTGATATACTAGGGTGTCATTAAGAGAAGAAGGTAGATTGGTGACTAGGAATGGGAAAACAATGGTCTGGTGTTGCAGCAGCAACTAAAAAGTTGCATTGTACTTTGAATGACGACAGAGGTAATCTCAGATCTTCATAGATTTACGGCTTTTAGGTTGTTGCAAGGTGCGTGGTGGCCGAATTCAAGCTTATCAACATCCTACAATGCAACGGATGACTTCTATCAAGGTTGGTGGCAACTCAAGCGGCGTCTATAATGGTGACTGGTGGTCAGCAATGGCACTTTGATGACTGTGAGAGGCAGTTTTGGCGGCTTCTACATCTTCGGCGACTTCTGTTGCAGCTCTAATGGCTGTTATGGTAGTTTCAGTGAGACATACACTTTCTTTCGATTTGAATCAAAATACCTAGTTTGATACCATTGTCAAAGTTCAACAATTCTAATACTACTATTATATCATTATAAAAATATTTTGTAATTTTTATTAATATGATAATATATTACGCATTTATATAAAAAATATATATATATTAATATAAATATTATATTTTTATATAATAATAAATTTTTAAATTTATCAAAATAATAAAATTTAAATAAATTAATTTTTACTATAATTTTATCAATCTCTTAATTTAAATTATCATTAATACAAAAGGCCATGGAATGATAAGTAATTTTATTGCAAACACAACTAAATATAGATACTCGATATTTAAGGGAAGTTCAGCAAATTTCTCGAGATTTTAGCAATCCGAGACATCAAGGTTTTGGAACGAGGTGATGTGTTCAACCGGCAAAATATCAACCAAATTTGTGCAACCTTTGAGAGTTTATACGCTTCAGATTCCGGGCCTCAGACAGATCAAGAGTTCTAGTAGGTTTGGAGTGACTCATGTCAATAAATCTTTAACTTCACCGGGTTCCGTAAAAAGAATAAGTAATAGGCAAAATGTAATAGCTTGTGATTGGAGTTTCCAATAAAAATGAAAAGGGAGCTCAAGATTAATCCTGTCCACCCGGTTAGCATATATATATACCTACTTTCTTGCCCATAGTTGCTGGATAGTGCTTTGTGCCAGGCTAATCTTAAGAATATTTTCTACACAAAAATTTGATGGCAGTGATTTTGAAGGATATGCTGGCCAATGAAAGTGGCTCAACTGACTAGTTATTAAGGTGAATATTTGGTGGCTGAAATTTCAGCTATCTTGTATATATTAGTATATATCTATATTTGGTAATTAGGTAAATTGGGACTAAAGTTACAGAATTTTGGGATGTACATTATATTTATATAACATAGTAGATTGCAATGAAAAGTACCGACGAAAACTTTTCCTTTTTTCTTCTCAGTTTAACATGGTATCAGAGCCTAGTTGAGAAGCAATTCAAATTCCTTGTGCTTGGTGGTCATAGTCCTCCTGTTAAAGATTTGGCTCACCATGCTTGGTATTATAGGCTTCCCCATTCGAAAACTGCAAGGACTGAAAGGCCGGAGTACCGCCGGCTGGAGGTAAGAACGATGACGTGGTTCAGGGAGAAGAAAAGAGAGTCGGCGATGTGGATGATTTTGCTCCTTTGGTGTCGGTCAAGGTGCTCTGAAACAATACCAAACCCTTAAACTATAAACTCTAAGACGATGGTAGATCAAAAAGCCTCAAGTTCGAGGAATAATCCGCCGTTCTTATTGAGCGCGAATGACAACCCAGACAATTTAATTACGCAGACATAATTCAAAGGACCAAACTACAAAGAATGGGCTAAGGCCATGAGGATTTCGTTGAGGGCAAAGAAGAAACAAGGTTTCATTGATGGCACCATTAAGGAGCCGAACCAGAACTCAGATGAAATTGATGATTGGTGGACAGTAAACTCCATGATTGTGTCTCTCTATTTATAATGGCGCGCGAGTTCATCAATTGAAAATGGAGGTTGCAAATTACAAACAAAATGGGGATTCGATCATGACTTATTATGGACGACTCAAGAAAATTTGGGATGATTTGAATGATTATGATCCTGTGCCTATTTGTTCTTGTAATGGATGCAAGTGTAACTTCGTTACACGGCTTCAGCAGCGTCAAGAGGATGAGCGGGTGCATCAATTCCTCATGGGGCTTGATGAATCATCTTATGGTAATGTTCGCTCCAATATCATCGCTTTAGACCCTCTTCTAAACCTTCATAGGGTTTATTCTCAAGTTACGGAGCAAGAACAAGTGCAGGTGATGATGCGAGCAGCTCCCATTCGGTCTGATCCGGTGAGCTTTGCCATGAAAACAGTTAGCTCAGGTCCTCAGAATTCAGGGGGGGACCGAAAAGATAATGGAGTAGTTTGCTCTCACTGCCAGAAACCAGGACATAGCATGGACAGGACATAGCATGGACACATGCTTTCGTCTACATGGTTATCCAGACTAGTGGCCAGGAAATTCGACTCGAGGAAGAGACAAAGGACGTGGTAATCAGGGACGCGGTCGTGGTAGAGTAGCACTGGCTAATGTTGCACAGGGGGCAGAAGGAGCGGTTGTTAATGCTCCTCATGAGGGACCACTTAATGATTCTGATAAAGCTGGGTTGGAGACCCTGAGTAAAGATGATTGGGAGACTTTGAAGTCTCTCTGGAACACTCACACGAATAATACATCTATTGCTTAACCAAGGCTCAATAGTAAGACATATTTACAATGGCTATTTGACACAGGTGCGTCACATCATATGACGAGCGAGGAAACTGCATTTGTAGAGTTTCAAGGAATATCTCATTGTCCCGTGAAAATGCCGAACGGTGAATACGTTATGGCAACAGGAGAAGGAACAATTATTGTAGGAAAATTATTTCTCAAGGGTGTTTTATATGTCCCTAAAATACGATGCAATTTGATATCTGTTTCAAAATTAGTCCGAGACAAAGTTCATATTTTGAAATTTACTGATCGTTTATGTGTTGTTCAGGACCGCACTTCGAGGATGCTGATTGGAGTGGGTGAAGAGCTTAAGGGGTTGTATGTTGCACGAGGGGAGCTTCTGGTCAGTGCTCATGGAGCCGTTGCAGTTAAGAATATGGGTCTATGGCATAAAAGATTAGGACATCCCTCTATGCGAGTCATAAAAAAGCTTCCTACAATAGAAGGTAGTACCGAGATAAATAAAGAGGTTCATGAACCTTGTGATGATTGTTTCAGGGCAAAACAAACTCGTATTCCTTTTTCTATTAGTGACAATAAAGCTGGTGATATCTTTGACTTAATTCATTGTGATTTGTGGGGAGCTTATTGAGAGGCTAGTTTTTGTGGTGTTGCATATTTTCTGACTATTGTTGATAACTGTTCTCGTAGTGTATGAGTTTATTTGTTAAAAGGGAAACATGAGGTCCTATATATGGTTAAGAATTTTTTAGCTATGACCAAGAGACAATTCAATAAACAAGTCAAAATTATACGCAGTGACAATGGTACAAAGTTTACTTGTTTAAGTGATTATTTTAAGAGACGTGGGATTATTCATCAAACCTCCAGGACTGAGACACCTCAACAAAATGGAAAAGTTGAGAGGAAACATCGACACATTTTGAATGTTGGTAGGGCGCTCCGTTTTCAAGCTAACTTGCCCATTCAATTTTGGGGAGAATGCATTCTCACTGCAGGATATTTAATTAATCGTACTCCATCATCGATTTTGGGTGGAAAAATTCCATATGAAATTTTGTTTGGAAGCCCTCCATCTATTTCTCATCTTAGGGTATTTGGTTGCCTATGCTATGCTAAGAACATTAATCGGGACAAGGATAAGTTTGCAAGTCGAAGTCATAAGTGCGTATTCATGGGTTATCCTTATGGTAAAAAGGGGTGGAGGGTGTATGATCTAGATAGGAAAGTTTGCTTTGAAAGTCGAGATATAGAGTTCGTTGAGCACATGTTTCCTTTTACCCATACGGACTCTGCCAGGCAGGCAACTCCAAATTCCTTGCCTGCTGTCATTGAGTCTACTATATTGGAGGACGTGCCTGAGATTGAGGCACCTCTACCAGCCTCTAAATATGATGGACAGTCCGTGGAAGAGGGTGTGACAGTAGATGGGGTCGTACCAGTATCGGAAGTTGCAGAGGTTATGGGTGCAACGAATGATCTTGGACGTGGCAAACGGGCGCGACAGCCTTCAGTTCGTTTGCATGACTATGTGTTGCATACAGTTGCCCTCAATCCCTTGAGCTCTCCTTCCTCTTCCTTGGCATCCTCAAGTACGCCTTACCTCATCACAAACTATGTGAATTGTACTAAATTTTCCTTATTGCATCGTCAATTCATGGCTACAATGACTACAGGGATTGAACCAACCAGTTTTAAAGAGGCCATGTAGCATTCATGTTGGCGTGAGGCAATGAAAAAGGAGGTTAAGGTATTAGAGGATAATGAAACATGGACAATTGCTACTTTGCCTAAGGGAAAGAAGACTCTTGGTAGTAAATGGGTCTACAAAATCAAGTATCATGCAGACGGAACCATCGAGCGATACAAGGCACGCTTGGTTGTTTTTGGGAATCACCAGGTTGAAGGTTTGGATTATAATGAGATGTTCGCACCTACTGCAAAGATGGTCACGGTTCATACCTTCTTAGCAATAGCAGCGATCCGTGGGTAGGAATTGCATCAGATGGATGTGCACAATGCATTCTTGCATGGCGATCTTGAGGAGGAAGTTTATATGCGTTTTCCACCAGGTTTTACGACACCCAGAACGGATAAAGTGTGTCGTCTATGCAAGTCTCTCTACGGGCTGCGACAGGTACCGCGGTGTTGGTTTGCCAAGCTTGCTGCGGCTTTGGTTCAATATGGATTTCAGCAATCTAGCTTAGACTATTCTTTGTTCACATTTCGGCATGACAAAGTTCAGTTGACCATTTTGGTCTATGTGGATGATCTGGTGATAGGTGGGATTGATAGTGATGTCATTCAAGTGTTTAAAACTTACTTGAATGCTTGTTTCCACATGAAAGACCTTGGTAAATTGAAGTACTTCCTAGGTCTTGAAGTAGCGTGAAATTCGACTGGGATTTTCCTTTGTCAGAGAAAATATGCTCTCGATATTATTTCTGAGACTAGTTTGTTAGGTGCTAAACCTGCCGGCACACCAATGGAACAAAATCATCACCTCGCTTTGGCTAAGGACGCGCCTCTTCCTAATCCTATGTCTTATCGGCGTCTTATTGGTCATCTCATCTACCTAACAATTACTCGACCTGAATTGTCTTATTGTGTGTATATCTTAGCATAATTTATGCAGGAGCCATGACACAGTCATTAGGAGGCAGCCCTTCGGGTTGTTCGTTTCTTAAAACTTCATCCTGGGCAAGGTCTTCTGCTCCGCTCTGATTCCTCTCTTCATCTTACGGCTTATTGTGATGCGGATTGGGCGAGTTGCCCCTTGACTCGACGTTCTTTGACGGCCTATTTTGTCTTCCTTGGGAACTCTCCAATTTCCTGGAAAACGAAAAAACAACATATTGTATCTCGATCTTCGGCTGAGGCAGAGTATCAATCTTTGACCTCTACGACTTGTGAATTGAAATGGCTCAAGGGTTTGTTAGTCTCTCTTGGCATCCCTCACTCATCTCCTATGCGGAATTATTGTGATAGCCAGTCAGCTCTTCACCTTGCTCACAACCCTATGTTTCATGAACGCACCAAGCACATCGAGGTTGATTGTCACTTTGTTCGTGATGAGATTCGTCGTGGTATTATTCTTCCTCAATCTGTATCCTCGTCTCACCAACTAGCTAATATCCTTACCAAAACTCTTGGCAAACATTCGTTTGATATCATTCTCTGCAAGTTGGGTATTTCCGATCTTCATGCTCCAACTTAAGGGGGGTATTAGGGTGAATACTTGGTGGTTGAAATTTCGGCTATTTTATATATATTAGTATATATTTATATTTAGTAATTAGGTAAATTGGGACTAAAGTTACAGAATTTTGGGGTGTATATTGTATTTATATAACATAACAAATTGCAATGAAAAACACCGACGGAAACTTTTCCCTTTTTCTTCTCGGTTTAACACTAGTGATAGATTTGAGGCCTCCGTTAGGAAGATGGATGTTACCAGTGTGCCCAAAATAATAGAATTTCAGCAGTCTAGGATTATGCATTCCGGTAAAACCTTTGATCGTTTAAGCGTATTTTTCTTATTTCCGACAGATTAAGGAATATGTCTTCAACTTTCTCAGTCACTTTAAGCAAGACACGGGAGCAAAAGAGAACCATAACTATTTACGAATAAATGTGTAGCAAGCTCCACATGCTCAACATTAAAATGGGTCCATGCCTTCCATCTAAAACTGCAGTCCCTGTAAAGTTTGTATCGCTATATGTTGTTTTAAAAAAAGAAAAAAAGATATGTATTTGGGCCTTACCGAATTTGTTGTCAATACACGGCGAAGGTCCTCAAGATCCCACAATCGACTACGTTCCCCAAGTAGTTTAGATTCTTGTCTTACAATTTCGCAGCCCGTTTCTTGTAGCAATCCATGCATAGTCAATATGTCGTTTGAAATGCTTATCATAGCCTTGTCTATGAGAACTCCAGATGTCCTATCCATGAAAAAGCCACAGCCATCTAGAATATCTCTTACAATATCTTTGCGCTTCCATTGAAGAAGCATGCAATATCCAGAAATACATCTTTCTCCATGTGTTCCAAGCCATCATAACTTATTTTCAACACATGTTGAACATCCAAGTTTGGAAGTTTTTGCAATTTTTTCAGTTCACTTCTACACGCTTCTACCATAGAGAAAAGAGCCCAAAACTTTCCAAGCTAGGGGAAGCACTACAAAGACCATTTTGTAGCAGAACCTTTTGTTACAAAATTAGATTTCTATCATGTTAATCTGCACAACACTTAGTCAACTTGTAAGTAAAAACGAACTAAATCTTATAAAGTTTGAGAAAATAAGTGTAGAGCATTGAGAGCCAGAGGGTACAAGAGAATTTAGTAAGTGAGAGAGAGGTTTACTCAATGAACAATCTTGCTTCCTTTGAGCAACTTGCTTGCTTTGAGCAACTCGTTTGTTTACTTTACAAATGGGAGGAGTGGGCCATAAACTCACAACATTGCTCAACAACATTGGGATCACTATTCAAAAGCCATAAACTCAGGTTTTGCTCCTTTATAGTCTTCAAAACTAGTTCCAATTGCAAAGCAGATTTACCATGTTTTCTAAACTTATCTTTAATATCTGCCATAAAGCAATGAACTTCAAATTGAAGGGAGAGCTTATCATAAAGAACTTTAGGAACGATTGTCTTTCCAGTCCCTCCCATTCCCCATAGTTCTATCATTTCAACAGCGTTGCAGTTGAGATCCAGTAGCTGATCCATTTCCTTTACATGGGAGCCAATTCCAACTAAGTCCCAAGCATCAGATGATGACTTTCAAACTAATTTATCGGGAGTATCTCTTAACAATTCGCTAAATCGATTTGGCTCCATCCCTGTTAAGTCAAAAAAAGGAAAAGGAAATTATCCGAATCATGGCGGAAAATCTTAGCAACAAAAGTGGACGTTAATTTACATAGATACTAGAATTCCACAATGGCCAAAATCTGAAATTAGAAAACTTTGGCTATGATTTACCAAAATTTATATATATATACTGGAAATGCAATGCTCGTTGTAGTTTGGTTGGTTTTAGCTTTGCCATTAAGAAGAGGTTACCTCGCATGCATTAGAAAGTGGCGGGCTGTCAGCTCCCACAAGATGGTCACTTTATTCCATATCAAGTCTCATTAGCATTCCCCAATTGATCGGGCTCTGGAAATTCCAAATTGAGCTACGTAAAATAGGCAAACAAGAACTGAAAAGTTGGACAAAGCCTTTTTTTTTTTTTTCAGACAAAAATCCTTCCTCCGAGTAGATACTACAAATGACTCTAATTTCCGTGATTCTAAAACTAAGATAAAGCAAGAAAGTTGGATTGCTTTACTTGATTAAAAAGAAGGATAAATAGGAATTTTACTGAACCCAATTATGGGCTTTTAACTTAATCTTGGATTCTGATAACAATTACAATAGGCAAGCGTACTATAATTACATGAACAAATAGAAATCTTTTATCAAGTTATAACTCACTAGTATTAAAAGTATTTTTTGAATGTTAATTGAAGTCAATTAAAGAAAACGAAATATTGTTAATAGATGAGACAAAAGCAAAAAAACATGTTCTTAATTACTTAGAATTTTCTTTCCTAAAGTTGAACGCTAAACCTTGAACCATACTTATTACCAGGCTAACAATCAGACTCATCCTGATTGGCCACCTCCATCCTTACTAGTCTATCTCCTAATAAAGGTATGAAACTGTTTAAATACATAAAAGACTTGATCTTTAGTTTTTAAAATATAAACCCAAAGTTTTCTTAAGTGATCATCAATAAAAGTTCCAAAACAAAGGGTACCATCAAGTGAGTGTACTTTCAAAGGATTACACACATCAGAATGCACAATTCAAGTAATTCTGATTTCCTTAAAGACAAGTGACTTTTAAATGTAACTTTATTTTGTTTTATAGCAAGATAGTGAGAATACTTTTTTAAAACTATACTCTTTATATTTGAAAGTTGGTTCTTTCTTACCAAACAATTCATCCCTTTTTCACTTATGTGACTAAGCCATTTATACCATACTTCAATGCAATTATCAGTCTTTACTGCATTTACAACATCTTTGAAAATAACAACTTGCATGAGATATAAACTTGAGAATTTCCTAACTCATGCCATAAGTAGAGAGCCTCTGGTAAGCTTCCACTAGCTATCACCAAAGGTATTGCAAAAACCTGCATCATATAGCTTTTCCATTAAAATCAGATTCAAATGAATATCAAGGACATATCTAACATCCTTTAATGTCAATTATGCTCTATTAATGGTATTTAAGTAAATATCACTAATGTTAATGACCTTTACTAACTTGTTATTACCCATCTTCAAAACTCTAAAATCACCGAGAGTATATGTTATGAAGAGAAACACCATTATTTATGACCCAATCAATCTTATGAGATGTTAGATTAATCACATCCTTATCACAAATAATAATAAGGTCACTAGTACCAAAAGTGGATGTAGTAACAACATAATCATTACTCATATTCTTCTTTTCGTGTTAATCACTGTCATCTTTATTTTCTCTCTTTCACTTGTAACACTTTTTCTAAATATGACTCATTTTTTCGTAATAATGACATTGGACATTATTGTACTTAGATCTTACTTCTACCTTTTTACCATTTCCTTTTTCTTGACTTCTCCCCCTATTTTCAGTAATTAAAATCTCTAATTTAGATGATGATGAACCCTTAGATTTTCTTTTCATCTCCTTATTCAACACACTACCCTTTATAAGTTCCAATGATAAAATACCACCAAAGGCAGAATTAGTGAATGAGATTCGAAAAGTCTCCTAAGAATCAGGTAAGGTAATAAGTAAGAATAGCTTAAGAACCTCGTCATCAAACTTAATACTCATGCCTGAGAGCTGATCAATGAGACCTTGAACCTCATTTAAGCGGTTAGCAACTGAACTCTCTTCATTATATCTCGACTATATAATTTTCTTTAACAAGAACAACTTATTATTACCAGACTTTAAAGCATATCAAGTTTCAAGTTTGCTTCACAAAGTCCCTGTATGTGTCTCATTACAAATGTGATTATAAATATTATCATCAACAAATTGTCGTATAAAACCATAAATCTGTTCATACTTAAATTCTCATTCTTCATCAATCTTAGACTCAAGTTTTGTAGTAGTAAATATTGACAAATGCAATTTCTTTACAAATAGGAGATCTTTCATTTTACTTCTTCATAAATGATAATTTGTGTCATTCAAACAAATCAATTTATTCACATTTAATTTCATCATTCAAACAAGTCAAATACACCAACACCAACCTCTCTGATACCACTCTAATGAGATAAAAGGGCAACAAAGTATAAATAGTTTATGAAACTTCTCTTACTTGTTTAAACTTGTGAGGAGATGATTGAATAAAAAAATAACAATCCAAATAAATTACGTAGGAGAACACACCAATTTTTATATGGAAAACCCCTCTAAATCAAAAGGGGGGGAAAATCACAGAATACTTTGAGTCAGAAATCAACTCCACTATAATCAAGTGAATATAATAGATGTTACATTAAACAAATTAAACAAAATTCAATTTGGATTAAAAGAGAGACTAATGAGTTGAACAAAATAAGTTAATCACATATTGTCAACTTCAACTCAACAATTAAACCTTAAGGCAATAATCCAATCATTCAAAATGAACTTCTAGATATCCCCTACTAGTTGTCCAAATTTCAACTTAGTTGGATCATAGGTCAATATTCATTCATATGATTTACCAACTTTACCATAAATGAGAAAACAGAAAATTACCATAATTAAGAGGTCTCAACTCTAATGGAAAACTTGTCTTTGTAGATCATAAAAACACAATCTAATTATCCACAAAGAAGATATATGTATTTTCCAACTATTGACAAAAAATCAGCTTGATCGAACCACCAATAATCCTTCAATTATATGATTAATCAAAACTACACGTAAAAATCACTTAGAGTATAAACCTATAAAAATTAAAGACAAATAGGATTTATTATGCTCGAAATATAATTTCTACTATTCAAAATTAAAAATTAAATATCTTTTATCAATTATCTAAATTTTAATTTAATCAAATATTAATATCTTTTTCAAATATAAAATTAAAAAATATAACTTTTTTTTCTCTTTTTATAAATGATCTCCCTTTTTTTTTCTCTCTCTTTTGACAACTATTTTTTTTTCTTTTTTTCTCTCACCATTGGCTAGTCAGGTTTTCTACTTAAAAGAGGTATTTATATTAATTTTAATTATTTTAAGTTGTAACCTCTAAAAGTATTAAAATAAAATAAAAATTTTTAAATTATATATTTATATTGAAAAGGATCAATGAGTGCATAAGAAGATGCTTTGTGGGTGAGCTTCAAAGCCATGGTAAAGACAAGGAGAAGTAGAGAACTACCTTGAACTTGAAATGGACTTTTGAGTCTTGACAGCAAGCTGCCAAACTACTCTTTTTTTCTTCTTCTTCACTAAAGCCCCTGCCTTATTTTGTTGAGGCCATGAAGCCCGCTTTTCTCTTCCATTTGCTCCTTCTCCTCAACGTGTTCGTGTTCGGATTGAGTGCATACTCGCTTCATATAAGCCCATCGTCGGCTCTATTCAGGACCTGCATCGGAGCTACGAGCTGCCTGTTGTGGGCTAGATTGTAATTGGGGCAAAGGGGCACACAGAAAAGTATTAGTGAAATTGGACTCGGACGTTTGAGTTATGGGGGTTGGTGGTCCCTTTAATTGCAACCATTTTTTTTTTTGGGGGGGGTCTTGTTCTAAAATGACACAATTACCCCCCAGAGGATTTTTTTTTTCTTTCCGAAGACAAAAGAAAAACCTCTGTGACTAATCCGCAGAAGTCAAACGCCGCCGTTTTTGGTTTTTTGTTTTTTGTTTTGTTTTCTTTTTTTTTTTTTTTTTCTAATTTTTGGGCTGGGTCCATAGAGTTGGAGTAGCTCACGGGGAACTCATGCTAGCATAGCCAGACGAAACAGAGAGAAGCTAGCGGGCAGTGGGGAGGAGGAGAGTTTTTAGGTTTTTTGATACAAAAAAATGGGGAGATCGACGAGCAGGGACGACGCCCAAGCGCTTCTCCAAACCCTTCGCGCAGCTTACGCTGCCACTCCCACCAACCTCAAGGTCTCTCGATCCTTCCCTCCTCATCATATCATATCATATATGCGCGCATTTTCTTGTTATTTTTTTTTTCAGATGGATGGACGAATGGATGCATCTGCCGGAATTCGGATTTGTTTGCTGATTATGAATTTCTTTATGTCTGTATTTGACGCGCAGATCATCGATCTGTATGTGGGTTTTGCCGTTTTCACGGCTCTGATCCAGGTAGTTCCTACTATCCTTCATCATCACTCCTTTGTCTTGTTTTTCTTTTCCTGTGACTTGTTATTTCGCTGGCAGTGTCCTTCACATACATTAAATTGGTAGATGAAATCGGGTGATGGTGGGGTCTGATAATGTTTGGACGATTTATTAACTGCGAACTCCAATCGGGTTTAGCACTGTTAAGACATATGTCCAACTGTCCAAGTGCTTGAATTCTGGCTTTATGTTTTGACTCCTAATTCAAATTGGTCCATAAATTTGTAGGGTTGGTTTTTTAGATGGCTCTCAACAGCTTCAAAAAGAAAAAAAAACCAGATCTGTTTCTGTTTTGTTTTTGTGGAGTCACTTCTGATGTGATTGATGAGCTTGTTTTAGGCGAATCGTTAGTATATTTGTTAGTAATTTTTAGCAGCAGTTTGGGCATCCATGTTATTCAACCTCATGGATACTCAATTCCTAAACCAGATTATGCTTAGTGGCATGCAGATTTGCTAGATGCTTTCTTTCATGCTCCCCTCATTAGTTTTAACATGCCCAATCCCAAAGAGGAGTTCTTGGTGGGTTCTACTATGGATACTTTGTGAACAACTCAAAGGACTTTTGAAGGTTTCTACCAATACCCTCCTTTTGCTGTAGCATTCACAAAGCAACCTTCTAGAAGGATATTTGCAAAAGTTTCTGTTTTCCTCTGCCATTCTAGCCTTGCTCCCTTTGGTAATTACCTGTTGTTCAAAACCTGATTTGACTCTCACAAATCAAAGTAGTTGTACCATCTTTTCGCTGTTGCATTCACAAAGCAACCTTCTAGATGGATATTGGCAAAAGTTTCTGTTTTCCTCTGCCATTCTATGCCTTGCTCCCTTTGGTAATTACCTGTTGTTCAAAACTTGATTTGACTCTCACAAATCAAAGTAGTTGTCTGGTAGATGCCCGTAATTAGGAGATTAGCCTATGTTACATCTCTATATAGCTATGTCAATGCATGTATGTTCCTGAAGACCTCAGACTAGAAATCCCCTTTCAAATGTATGATGAATGAGCGAATGTTTAACTCTCTCAGCAATATATTGGCCCACTGGTGCATTCCTTTTCTTTTAATGATTTATGGGTTAACCACACATCTAACGTTCTTGGATTATGTATATTTCCCATGCTTTCTCATTGGATCTAGAAGCATGAGAATAAGCATGCTGGATGGTAAACTTTTGAGTTAACCCCTTTATTCTTGGCTTTACATCATCAGAGGGTTGCACAATACACAATCTGTTATTGTCAACGCTTGATGAAGCAAAATGATAGGTGATTGATGAATGCAAAACCCTATCAACAGCAGAATGCCATGTGTTTTTGCATAAAAATGAAGGGCTTCAAAATATTTGTTGGGGCAGCCAAATGCCTGTGTAGAATCCATCCATATCTCACCACTAGCATATGGTTTGAGCCATGTTGAACTTGTTTGCATGTAATTTATTGTTTAGGAGCATGCTTCTTCATGTTACCATTTTCATAATTTTGTCACTGACCATTTTGTCAAGACCTGACATTTTCAATTTATTTTTGGATGAGCAGGTGGCTTATATGGCTATTGTTGGATCATTTCCATTTAATTCTTTCCTTTCTGGAGTACTTTCCTGTGTAGGGACAGCAGTCCTTGCAGGTAAATAGGCCAATATAAGTGCTGCTTGTGGGTAATGATTCGTAGTACATTTTCCATTGAGACTGCAAATGACATTTTGGAAAATTTATGCTTGTGTTGCAGTTTGTCTCCGTATCCAAGTGAACAAAGAAAACAAGGAATTTAAGGTAAAAATAGTTGAAAATTTTGTTTGCCTTATACTTAATTATTTGTTGAGAAAATGTGGTTATGGGAGGTTCAAATTGGAGCCTTTCCAAGTTTTAGTAGAGTCACTTCCTCCAAGCCCATCCAACTCGTCCTTTTTTAGCAGGACTAAGGATGAAAGTAGAAATAATATCCATTTCTCTTTTGCCCATGTTGTCTTACTGATACAAGTCTACTTCTGCCTAACAATTAAATCTTTGTTCCATTATAATGCAGGATTTGCCACCAGAGCGTGCTTTTGCTGACTTTGTTCTCTGCAATTTGGTGCTTCACCTGGTGATTATGAATTTCTTGGGTTAAAGTTGAGCCATTTTGGTCTACCGGATAATTGTTTCCCTCAATCTTTAACCACGAGATATAATCATATAATTGAGCTACTGTATGTCATCAAAGCTACAAATCTTTGTAGTTTATCACTTACTGGATTCACAACATACTGAACTATGAGAAGTTTGTTATTTAGTTGATTGTAGTGATGAGAACTTACGCTATGGACATAGACAAGTTTCTGAACTATGCTAACAGAAGGGATGGCAATGGTGCGAGTGACTCGAGAGTCATCTGGCCAAACTGCGGGAGCGCTCTGTTTGCGATGGGTAGGTTGGTGACTTTGATCTCCTGGATAGGAGTTGGATTTGAGTTTTTCTATCAAAGCTTTGAAGCAGGGTCACATGCTGGCAGCTCCCCCCAATCATATGATCGGTATTATTTGTTTACTGCTTGAATGGAGTGCGTGACGTTAAAATATTATCCTGAAACTGATTGACATGTTTTTCCAACCAGTGAACCACAACCTCTTTTTTGTGTTTTTAATGTTGTCTGAACAACAGTGAGCCCTAACTAAGGGCCGTAATATTTACCCTATTTCTCGGTATTGGTAGAAACATGAATAAAATTAATGTTAACCTGCTACATTCTTCGGTTAAGCAGGCTTCATGTAGCTGTAAATAATTTGAGTGGGTACGGGAGTAAAATTTCTTAACAGGAGTAAATAATTTATATATTATATATAAAATAATGTTATATTATATAGAATGTAAGGTATGTAATATAAAAATGCTTTTATGTATACCGAAACTTACAATTCACGTAATCGGACTCTAAAGTTAAATAAGAGTAGGGCGGGAGAAGGCAAAACGTGCTTCCAGTTTCCGTCTCTTCTTCGACCTCTAATTCTTCTCTTGTAAGCTTAGCTATCAAGACGGACACGAGCAGCCATGATTGACTTTCTTTGGAGCTTGGAAGTCTGAACGAGGAGACGAAGCAGTCAATGGTTGATGTTCTCCGGATAACTTACTGATTATATTCAATTTTATAGTTTATTTATATTTTATATTATTGTGCTCACTCAAATTTTGATGTTGTCTTCATTCAAATTTTTATTTTGCTCTTACTGACATTTTATTTTATCTTTTACGTACTTTTTTAACCAAAATTGTAAATTTGAACCGAAGTAGGTATTACCACAAAATAAATTTTGTTAGCCTAATTGGTTTGGTTTTCCCACATACAATAACCAAACAAACAAATAATTATCTCCTCTCGAAAAAAATAAAAAGGCAAATCCGCAAAGGCAAGCTAGAAGTTAAACGGAGCAGAGCATGCCCCCATGCCTCTCTCTCTCTCTCTCTCTCTCTCTCTCTCTCTCTCTCTCTCTCTCTCTCTATGTGACTTAGGTCTACAACTATGCTCCTGTTTTAGTTTTTCTAGTCTCTTAATAGGACTGAGGTAATTACAATTCTCTACTTCCAAGTTTTTATAATTTGTCTTTTATTTATAAATTCTTTTTTTATGATGTTTCTTACTCAATTGTATTCTTCCACGAAGTTCCTTTTTCAATTGATCGGATAGAACTAATTGCTTGTGATCCTAGGAAGTTTGAATTGCATTGCATAATCAAGATATAAGCAAAAAAATATAAAAAGATTTTAGAACACGAAAAATTCCCAAGGAAGTAATATTTATATTAAAGTTTGAGAACTAATTATTTTACAGTCTTCCAAAATCATCGAGGCAAAAATTTATGGATATGCCACTGTTGAAGAGATTCGAGATTCTGGGCAATTAAAGGTGTCTGAACACAACAAAAGGGATAGATCGATCTGGGAGTAATAGTTGTAAGGACTTTCTACTGTGACAACAAATATTCTATTCATTCTGTCCCCGTATTATTTCCCTTTTTAGAGCTCTCCTCAGAACCTACCTTGATATATATATATTGAAAACGACTGTTTTACAACTGGGTCTCCACCTGTTTCTTTTGGATGCTCGTTTCATGTGCAAGAAGAAGTTAACCGGCACTATCCCCATTGCATCTCGACCAATTGGTTACTACCCAAAACCCTAAACAGACACTAACTGTTCATCTTTGTGTTTGTTCTTTTCGCATAGATTACAACAAGCTAAAGTTTGGGGGCTTAAAAGAAAGACAACGCCGACCCCAACGCCCCTAATTAAATATTTGTATTAAACACTATAAAACTCGAGTTCCACATTCCAAGGCATGGCTTTGTTTTATGTATTTGGGTTTAGTTGGATTAGTGGGTTTAGATTATTCTATTTGTGGTTCATGCACGAGGGTTTCGAGCCGTCTCACATTCTCATGCAATCGAGGCTTCATCTTTAAGTACTTATTTTATTTATTATATTTCTTTTAAGTCCTTAATTTAAGATATCAATATTTGGGACTCCACATCACGCACAGCGAGGAGGAGTGCCATCGCCTCCTGGTCACACCCTGACCACATATATATAAATATGCTGCTTTCTGCTTGCCCCAAAAAGTGAGGGCTTTTGTTGATTTGGTACGCTTTTGATCTGAGCTTTGGTGCACTGACGATTTCCAAGTTCTGGTAAAGCCACTCCCTGTTGTGCAACAGAACGTGACACACTGTTTCATGCAATGCAATTAAGTGACCATTTGTTGCATTTTGTTTCATGGAAAAATAAATTTATTGATAAATAAGTTGTATGACATCGAGGATACAATACAATGAGGAATTTACTTTTGAAATGTTTTATGAATATTGCTAATCCTCCCGACTAAAAAAATCTCGACATCTACCGATACCCGTGAATAAATGATTGACGTGAACAATTTTTAAGCTAAGGTCAATTAACAGGCAAAACCTCCGTCCGGCCTTTTTGTTTTTGTTTATTTTTATTTTTATTTTTGAGCAATCTATTCAACCTTGTATATCTAGCTTAACATTTTCAACCACAAATTTTTCTCTAAGTCACTTTTCTCCCACAAACCCCCCCTCTCTCTCTCTCTCTCTCTCTTAAATCCATAACGCGTCAACTACTTTTCTACATCCCAAGCAGTCCACTGAAATTAGGTCGAAGTTTTAAGAGCCAAAAGCAGTACTAGAAACTCCTGTGGCCTTGCAAATTTTATAGTTACCGTATCCTGGCAAGAAACTCATAGTGATAATTATATAGGTACAGTATTTAGGCACGAATCTGCTGGTGAGAGCGTGTAATTTATTGTAACATTTTTATCCCTGCAAATTTTCTTTCTCTGTAAAAGAATTAAATATAATTTCGGCATTTTGTTTTGTATATACATGAGCTTTGTTGCTCGTTTTCCATCATTTTTATTTTCGTGATCAACGACTACTTTTCTTTGCTAAAGCAATATCTAAAGAGGATTAAGATTTACCGGATGCTGTATACGATTCAATTTTTTGTTAGGCTTTAGTATTTGGTTGTGATATTATGTATCTTTACTAAATTTATAATTTCTTGAACTTTAAGAATAGGAGCTTATGATGAAAAGTGTTAATTGCCTCTAGTTCGGGATTAGAATTGTAGAGAATTAGTGCATAAAGGACATGGGAGGTTGCTGCTATTGTTTCTCCAAGGGAGCGGAACCAAGCAGTGCATTTGCTAATTATTATATTAATACAAATCTTTGTTGCCTTTATAATATGATGCATTTTTATGTCATATCTAACGGTTATAGTATATAGCCCTTGGGCTGTAGAGCAACTATAGAGCACAATTGCACTTTTGTAATGTGCTTACTCTAAAAATATTGATCATATTATACACATCCTCTACTTACAAACTAAGCAAGCAATCAATCAATTTTTGTTGGTCTCTTGAGCATGCATTGATACATGTTTTACTTTGCTAGATATCTATGTCACCTGTAAAGTCTTGCTGCAATAAGTAAATATGATCATCTAGCACACACTTGATTTTTCAATTTAGGATCGCCTTCTTGTCATCTCTGTGGTGGTTGAGAGGTCAAGTTATTATTATTATTATTATTATTTTAATTTGCTCTACTATTCATTGCTTAAGTGACTCACTTTTGCTGCAGTAACTAAAGCATTAGATGAGAACAGAGAGGCATAGGAACTCTTTAAGAGAGAAATGTAATTAGTTTCATTCATAAAAAAAAAAAAAGAAAAGAAAGATAATCAGTTTGCTATTATCCACCCTTCCGCTACAAAAGATCCTAATAATAGGTTTTGATACAATCAATGCAAAGGTCAGCAAAAATGCTACAATTGAATGAATAAACCTCAGGAGAAAATGGTTAATGCATTTAAACAAATAATGGGATAATGCAAAAAAGAAGCTTCAAAGCATGATCATCACAGAACATTTTGGGAGAACATATTTTTAGTACAGGATCCAATACCTTATGCTTTGATCACAATATCTACAGCTCGAAACTGCCTTTATCTGCTCAATTTTGCCATAAGTGGTAAGGAATTTATACCAATCCCTGTGCTTCAATTAAATGATGAACAAGTGGTAAGGATAATCAAATCACTCATAAAGAAGTAATTTGATAACGACTCTATTAAAACAAACAAAAATAGTCATAAAATTCTCACCTTTTACATCATGGAGTAATTATTAAAATTATCAATATTAGTCAGAAATAAAATCTCCTATGATAGTGTTTGTATCAAACCCTCTATAGTACTATTAAAATTAGAATAAAATTTTGAGATTAGATGAAAACTAGATTAAAAATTCAATGTAAATAAACCTACAATGGATAATTGATGTTGAAATTCAAGGCATTGTTATCATTCCAAACATAACTCAAATTAGTTTGTTTGACATAAAATAACAATTCAATAAAAAAAAGTATGAACAATAGATTATGATCATAATGGTATCAATTAAAAAACTAAAAATTTGAACGATACATATACTCATACCAATCCACTTTCTTAAGTGTCAAATTTACTAGGACACTATAATGCAACCAAAACCTTAAGAGGTATGTTACTTTCCTATTTAATGCCCTTATACTCTTGACAAGCCTATATATATGTGTGTGTGTTTGTCTTCATGTGAAGGAAAAATTTGCAATATATTTTTACTAAATGGTTAATTAACCAAATCAATATCTTTTGTCTTTTTTTTTCTTTTTCCTTTTTTTTACTATTACCTTCACTTTGTTCATGCTTTTGTTTTTTCCAAAACCTTTGTACAAAAAAAGGTTTTTCACATTCAAGAAAAAAAAAAACAAAAGAATATGTTAATATTACATGTATTAGTTTAAATGAAAGTGTGTGTATGTATATATTCTTGAAAAATTACTCAGACTCATCATACAAATTTGGTTGGATAATATAAGTTAGTTGATATTGGTATAATCATTACAAAGTAAGCTTCCAAATACTACATTTATAATACAAAAATCTCATGCAGTAATCCTTTTATCTGCAACCTAAACTGAAAAAAATACTTTATAATAATACAATAATTATTATAGTTTAAAAATTCTTAAGAACAAGATTTGCCTCATTTTAAAAATAATGAACCCATTTCTCTCCAAATTCTACAAAATAATCAAAATGATTGTTATGGTATATTTCCAAAAATAAAATATACTAAGGATAACCAGCTATAGAATATACAAAAGTCTTTTGGTAGCCTTAAGACATAATGTTCAAAACTACCAATTTTACAAAATCAACTTTTAGTGGTTTCAAGAAAGAAGACTCATAACTATTAGTTTTGCAAAATAACAAAATAATTTTTGATAGTTTCTAGACAAAGTGTTCATGACTATTGACTTTCCAAAAAGTAAAAGTAGTTTTTACAAAAGTATAATATTACTTTCAGTGATTGATTCTATTTGTCTACCCAATTTCTTGGCTCTTCAATTATAAGAAGGGAGCTTAAAAGATTTCCAAACCAAGCTTTCAGAATTTAAAATTTTCTTAGACAAACTCTTATTCACTAGTTTTAATTCCTCTCTCTTTTTTTCCCCTTTGTATCTTGTCTTCTCCTTTTCCCATTCTGTAAATCTCCTTTTTATACTACTTAAATTTTATCAATAAAAGGTTTTGTTGTTACGTGTCCTATATTGGTATCAAAGTTATCTTTAATTATTTTTATTACATTGAAACATTAGGTATTTTCTACATAAATCATTCATATTTTTGTATAATGGTGTCAAGCATGTTACATTTATAAGTGTTCTTTCCTATAGCTCGTTTGGTCATGTTTGCCCATTAAGTCTGGGTTGGGCCACTGGGGTGTTAAGAGACCTGTTAAGAGCTTGTCAATTGTAAGAAATTTATTATGTTTAAGCCCCAATTCTCTATAAAGTTACTTCTTGTTCCAATTATTCTACCTTTTATTGCTTTGAAAATTGTAGAATATCCAACACAAAAGAGATAACCTTAAAAAACTTCAATAGAGATGCTAATGATTGGGAGATTCCGAAAGTCCAAAAGACTAGATTTACAAACTTTAAAAATTCAATATTTTCAAAAATGATTTTATTATCAAAATAAAAGAAAGAGATGTTCAAGTCTTTACAAAATCACAAAAATAAGTATTATAAGTACATTTATATTAGTTTGCTATAGGTAGACATCAAACCCCTAACAAAAAAAGATTTAAACACTTATATTCTATCAGTTTTTAAGGATATTAGATTTACAAATTTTTAAGATTCCTTTCTCTGTCCAATAAAGTCTAGTCTTTGTAGTATACTTATTTCTTTCAGTTGTTATCCAAATCTCATTATTTCTTTGAATGACAAAAATATTTTACAAAGTATGATTTTACAAATCAAAATACATAATTATAATATGTTGGAAGGATCAATTCTAATTGCATTGTTTTTCAAAATTCATTACAAAACTATGATTTTTACATTTGCATCCAAACACAAATTCTAATCCTAAAAAAAAGAAACACTTCTCTTATAAACAAGCCTTTCACATTTAAACACTACTATCCTTACTTCCATTTAATGGAAAGACATTACCCTTCCTAAAGACTAGATCGTAAAAGGAGCAATTAAACCCTAACCACCAAAATAACTTGAACCAAACATAAAAATCTCTAAAATAGATCAATTCCAAAATGGAAAAGTCATCCTACCTTTGATAACATATCTGCAAATTTTAGATCTAGCGATAAAGTTATTGTATCTTTAACCATAGAAGAGTTTTTATACTACAATAGTTGTTGTATTATTATAAAGTATTCTTATTCAATGTGAGTTATAACTAAAAGTGTTGCATGGGATTTTTGTATTAGAAATTTAATATTTAGAGGCTTGGTTTGTAATCATTATACCAATATGGGTTGACTTATGTTATCCAACCAAATGTGTATGACGAGTTTTGAGTAATTTTTTGAGGATCTCAAATGAGTCCCACCATTTATTTTGAATTTTGTGATGAGGACAAGAGTATCATCTTAGGTGTGATAATTAAAGTACTAAGCTAATACCTATAAAAAGAAGAATTTTGTGGAGAAAAGGAAAAAGAGAGAAAGCCTTTTCTCATTTATAGAAAGTTTGTATTTGGTTTTGAAAAAGACATAACTTTCCTTGACTTCTAGAACAAAAATATCTAAAATAGAACTAAAATAGTTCCATTATTATTTAAACCAGCTAAAAATTTTGTTGGAGTTATTTTTTGTGTCAAAATAGAATAACCATAAATGACTACTTTTATGGTTTTGAATGAAAAAAAGTATAATACCAAGTTTATTGGTACCTAGTAATCCAAGTATGAAAAGGTTTCAGAATGGTTACTCTACTTTTAAAGGAAATAAGGAAGGTTTTAAAATTTGAAAGGTTAGTTCCGCATTCTTGAGGAGGGATGATTTATAGTATATCACAAGTTGAATAAGTAAAATTAGTGTGAGATTTATCAAAGTAAAAATGTTTAAATCTTATTGACTCTATTATTTAAAAAATGGTCACTTAATAAGCTAGAGTTTGTAAAAGTTTTAAGGTTTGAAGTACCATTTAAAGGGAAATATTTTTGGGATGGTATTAAAAGGATTTTTACTATAAAATCCTACTTTCATGAAAAATATATTTTGAAGAAAGTTTTGAAACTCTTTAAAAATTGGGTCTTCTTTGTAGAGTTCCTACAAGATAGATAAACCTTATAGGTTTGTAAGAACATCTAAATTTTTATAAATATTTTCCATCCAATTTTGGATCTGCAGTTATTCTCAAGAATTTTGGAAGATTGAGCTTCTTGGTTTGTAAGTTGTTCAATCCATGTTCTTATGGGTAAACTTGAAATGGGCTTTAAATCAGTTTTTGCTTTGGTTTGGATAAATTTTAAAGTGAAGGCTAAACTCTCTTCTGGGTTTTGAATATAGACCTTACCTTTATTCTTTGATTTCCTTGTCATCTTTGGTTTTATTTTGAAGGAATTCTCTAGTCAAGAAATCAAGAATAGAGTTTTTTTCTCTTTTTATGTACTCAATTTCAAAATCAAATGCAAAAAGTATACCTTGTCATTGGGGAAAAATCTATTTTGATACAATATTTTAGACATCTCTTTGTAAAATTTTTTTTGTAAACTTACAGTTAATGTGTAAAAGAAATTTTTTATTAAATAAATCACTTTGAAATTTTGTAATTCACATGACAATGGATAAAATCTCTTTTTTTTTTATGATGGAATAAATGTTTTGACAATCATTTTAATGTGCGAACACAAATTGAATTATATCTTCCCTGCCCTATTTGAGTTGTTTGAGAATACCTCTATATTCTAATTTAGAGACATATGTTTCCATTATTTTTTGAAGTGAAGGGTCTACAAGACGAATACAAAGAATTTAATAATCTAGAGCTTTGATGTATTAGATAAGAGTAGTATATTGAGTAGTCTAAGGAGTTTGGTTTTTCTTAAAACGATCATCTAAGGGTTTTGCAAGGTAATTTATATTTGGAATGAAATACAAAATATAATTAAGACTTCTTAAAAATCTTTAGAGTAGGGATTTTTCAATAATTTTGTCATAAAACTTATTAGCAAAGATTAAAACTCTTTTAGAGGAGTAATAGTCCCTTGAGAAATGTAATGTCTAAAGAATCTTACTGTAGTATGGAAAAAATATATCTTAGACTAAAATATCACAAGTCTATTTTATTTAACAATATAGAAAAATATTTATAAATGTTTAAAATGTTGTTCAACAAAATTTGAAAAGATTAAAATATCATTAATATAAATATGGTTGAAAAGTTTCATTCATAATTCTTTGAAAATTTAAAGGGTATTTTTCAAACTGAATGACATAACATTTCATTCATACTATATAAATATAATAGTAAAAGTAGTTTTATTCCTCTCTTTTGGATCAATCTAAATTTGCAAAAATCCAGATTTTATGTTGCGAATTTAGAGAAAATGAAAGCATAATGGAGTTTTTAGAAATAAGTCTTTTTTGTTGGGAATAAAGTACCTAATCCATTTAAGGACTTTATTAAGGGGTTTGTAGTTGATAACTAATTTGAGAGTACCTCTTTTAAGTTCTATTAACTTATTGACATAAAAAGCAGTACTTGATGAGGGTGATCTAAATTTGGAGATAAGTTTTGTGGATTTTAAATTATGAATCTCTTTTCTGTAGTAACTTTTTAGTTCTGCATTTATTTGAATAAGTTGAGTTTTGGTAGAAATTTGTTTTTCATTGAAATATAGTTCATAAGGTAAATCAACTATATGTTATTTCTTATTCCAAAAAGCATTTGTAAGTTCAAAGTAAAGTTCATTTTGGAGTGTATATTTGAAAACATAGATTTTTTCCACAACTGCAAGGTCTTCTAACTAGTTTTAAATTTTTTTAAAGAAAAATTTTTTTATAAACAGAAAAGATTTTGTTATTTGGCTTGAATAAGAGTATGGATTTGTTCTCATAGATAAAATAAACTTTTATGAGATTTAAATTTATAGTTTTTGGAGTTTCAAGAAAAGTAAAATGCAATTTTGGAAATTTTATTTTAAAAATAATACCATCATAATTAACAGTATAAAGAGTAATAAGATTAATGAAAAGTGTTCCTAAAATCACCATAAGATACATATTTTCAATAAGAATGAAAGAAGTTCTAATTTAAAAATGTTGTTTTAGATGAAAATAGTAATTTTGTTTGTAATGGTTATTTTTAAATTGTTTGCAACTAAAAGTTTTTCATTGGTTTTTTCTTAAAATGATTTGGAAAATTTTCTTATTTTATACAATTCAAATTTGCACTAGTATAAAAAAGATCAATTGTATCAAGTTTAAAATCATTTGAAAAAATTAAAATAATTTTGATAAAATATTTTTTTGGAAGTAATTTGTTTCAAAGTAAAAAGAAAATCAGTTGGAACTTTTTCTAGACTTTGGAGGTTTTGTGATTTCTCATCTAGTTTGAGGTTAGGGTCACCATCCTAAGTTTCTTCTAAATGTTTTGAAAAAAGAAATTATAAGGTTTTGTTGTCTTTTTATTGGTTTTGCTTGAATTCTCTAAATTTTGTTTTTATGGTTTTGATTTTTATTTGAAGTTCTTGTATGGTAAAGGTTGATTTTATTAAGTTATTTTTGGTTAGAATTATAATGAGATCATAATGTAGGTCTAAAGGTTAATGGTATGGTACCAAGTTTTGTCTCTTGTTTTTGGAAACTTTTTAGAAGGTTTTCCAATTATTCTTTTTAGAGGTTGAGATTAATAATGCATTGAATGAGATCAACAAAGGTTTGCTAATCTTTTGTAAGAGTACTAACCTTTTTGGTTTCTCATTCAATATTTAAATAGGTTATTTATTTGAATAATCATGAGAGGGGTTAAATTTAGAACAAGAATAGGAATTATTTTGGAGAATAGTTTTTAGCTTAGAAATGGTTTCTAATTCTAAATGTAGTTCTTGAATTTTTCAGTTAAGTTTGTAGTATTTGGATATGTGTCCTTTCTTTTGACACTTGTACCAGGTAATGACTTTAAGAGGGGTTTTAGAAGTAAAAGGATTTGATTTAGGTTTTAACTTGTATGTTTTGGTTTTCTTGGGTTTGCTATAATAGGTTTGTTTATTGGATTTTTTGAATGTGTAGTAAGATTTAGTATAAGGTTTGGTATACTTATTTCTATTAGGGATAGTTTTGGAATTATAAGTTAAATTACTAACAAAAAGTTCTAGCTTTAAAATGAGATTGTTTCATTTCCCATTTGAGGTGTTTGTAGTGTTTAAGGTATTAACAAATTTTTAATCCTTCTTAGGTGAAATTGATTGATTCTTTATAAGTTAACTGATCGTAAGGTATAAGGTTTACTTATATGGTTTTAAGAGTTTGTTTGGTTTTTTCTCCTAATAGAGTTGAGAGTACTGCAAAAAAATTTTCTTTCCAAAAAGTTGGTTTAAGTCTTCCCTATGCATGACTCTTATGAGGAAAGTGCTTTTGCAATTTTAGAACTCATTAAGTTTCTTACATCAGAGATTTATAAGTAACTTAGCATTTTTGTCTCTGAGATGAAAGGGATCTCTTATGAAATGTAAGGATATGGTTAGAATATGACAAGTTATATATCTTTTATAGTAACACCTAAACTATTGAGGATAGGTACACTATTTTCTTTGGTTAGGATGACTTTAAGGATTTGATTTTACTAGTCAATGATAATAAGATAAGCTGACTAGACTTTGAGTTGTCTTGAAAATCCTACTACAATGAGTTCAGTAACAATTTTGTTTAGGGTATTGTTATGGGTTTTATAAACATTGGTTGTCATAGTCATCTATTATAGAAGACTAAGTATGTAGTATTTTAACATGTCATTAATATTTCATTTGTAAATGGAAGAGGCATTGAACTTGTATTGGTTCAATGTATTTGTTTATTTGTTTGCTACATCTTAATAAGGAATTGTGAGTTCAGATATAGGTTTTGATTAGAAAATGTGGTTGATTTGAGGTTTGAAAACTTATAGTTATGATTTGGAAGGTTATGTTTCTAGGTTTGAAGAGTCTTTTTTTTATTTGTTTCCTAAGGTGTTAACTTCCCTTTTTGTAAGTGAAAAAGGTTCCAAAAAAGCTAAAAGGGTTTCCTACCACATCATAGGAGATATTTGTATGTTAATTTGATATTTAGAAACAGAACTTAGTATGTTTGAGGTAGAGAATCTTAGAGATTTTGAAGGTAGATTTATTGTATAAAGGATGTTAGAAACATGCTCTAGATCTATGGTTAAAGATCTTTATCACTAGATTTGAAACTTGCAGATCTATTGTTGAAGATAAGGATGACTTTTTTATCTTTGAATTGATCTATTTTGGAGATTTTTGTGTTTGGTTCAAGTTGTTTTGGTGATTGGGGTTTAACTGCTCCTTTTAACATCGAGTCTTCAGGATAAGTGATGTCTTCCATTAAATAAATCTAAAGATAATAGTGTTTAAACAAGAAAAGCTTGTTTGTAAGAGAAGTATTTCTTCTTTTTTGATTGAAATCTATGTTTGGATACAAATGCAGAAATTATAATTTTGTCATTAATTTTGAAAATCAATGTAACTAAAATTAATCCTTCCAACATAATGTAATTATGTATTTTGATTTCTAAAACCATACTTTGTAAAATATTTTTGTCATTTAAAGAAATAGTGAGGTTTAGACAATAATTGGAAGAAATAGGTTCATTATAAAGATTAGACTTTATGGAAGTAAGAAAAGAATTTTGGAAATTTGTAAATCTAGTATACCTAAAGATTGCTAAAATAGAAGTATTTAAACTTTCTTTTGTAAAAGTTTTGATGCTTACTTGTACCAAGCCAATATTAATGTACTTATAATATCTGCTTTTGTGATTTTGTAAAAATTTTTGAGAAAAAAGATAAATAGTTTCAAAAAGTCTTAAAAGTTGAATATCTTTTTCTTTCATTTTGATTGTAAAAACATTTTTGAAAACATTGAATTTTGAAAGTTCGTAAATATGGTCTTTTTAAACTTTCAAAATCTCCTGGTTGTCAATACCTCTATTGAAGTCTTTTAAGGTTATCTCCTTTGTATTGGCTATTCTATGATTTTTAGAGCAATATAAGGTATAAGAATTAGAATAAAATGTTATAGAGAATTGAGTTCATATTTTGGAATTGGGGTTTAAATACAATAAATTTCGTACAATACACATGCTCTCAACAAGTCTTTCAACTCCCTAGTGACATAACCCAATCTTAATGGACAAACATGACCAAACAAGTTATAAGTAAGAATACTAAAAAATATAATGTACTTGACACCATAATATAAAAATATGAATGACTTATGCAAAAAAATACCTAATGTTCCAATACAATGAAAATAATCAAGAAAGCTTTAATACAAATTTAAGGTACACAACAACATAAAACCTTTTATTGATAAAATTCAAGCAGTGGAGAAAGGAGAGTTATAAAGTAGGAAGAGGAGAAGACAAAATATAAAAAGGAAAAGGGAGAGAGGAATTGAAATTGGTGAAAGAGAGTTTATCTAAGAAACTTTTAAATTCCAAAAGCTTGGTTTGGAAATCTTTTGAGCTCCTATATTTTTAAGATGGTATTAAAAAGATTTTTACCATAAAATCTTACTTCTTTGACAAATATATTTTGAAAATGATATTTTATGGTACTGGGTTGTCTTTGTACTCGAAAGAGGTACTTTTAGGTGAATTATCAACTGTAAACTTCTTAACAAAATCCTCAAGTGGATTAGGTACCTTATTCTTAACAAAAAGAACTTATTACAAAAACTTCAGCTCTAAATTTAACATAAAGTTTGGATTTTGGTAAATTCAGATTGATCCAAAAAATAAGTATTAAATTACTTTTACTATTTCATTTGGACAGTATGAATGGAATATTATACCATTTAGTTTGAAAAAATCTCATTTATAATTCTTTGGAATTTTGAAAAGGCATTTTTCAAACTAAATGACATAACATTTCATTCATACTATCCAAATAGAATAGTAAAGGCAGTTTTATACCTATCTTTTGGATCAATTTTAATTTGCTAAAATCCAGACTTCATGTCAAATTTGGAGATATAAGTATAATGAAGTTTTTGTAACAAGTCTTTTTTGTTAAGAATAAGGTACCTAATCTACTTAAAGATTTTATTGAGGAGTTTATAGTTGATAATTAATTTAAAAGTACCTCGTTTAAGTTCTTCTAAAGTAGTACATGACTAGGGCGATTTAGATTTGGAGACTAGTTTCTTGGATTCTAAATCATGAATCTCTTTTTTACAGTAACTTTCTAATTCTAAATTCATTTGGATAGGTTGAGTTTTTGTAAAAATTTGTTTTTCAGTGAAATTTGGTTGATAAGGTAAATAAATTATATGTTGTTTCCTATTCTAAAAAACATTAGGAAGTTTAGAATAAAGTTCATTTTGGAGGGTTTGTTTGAAAATAAAGATTTTTTCTAAAATGGTAAGATTTTATAACTAGTTCTAAATTCTTTATAAAGAAAGATCTTTTTGTAAATAAAAAAGGTTTCGTTCATTGAATTGAATAAGAGTATGGATTTTGTTCTTATAAATAGGATGAACTTTTATGATATTCAAATCTCTAGTTTTTGGAGCTTTGAGAAAAGAAAAATGCAAATTTTGAAATTTTGTTTTAAAAGTAATACTATTATAATTAACAGTATAAGGAGTAATGAGATTCATGAAAAGTGTTCCTAAAATCACCATATGATGCATAATTTCAACAACAAAAGAAGTTTTAACTTGAAAATGTAATTTTGGATGAAAATAATAGTTTTATTTATAATGTTTATTTTTGAATTGTTTGTGGCTGAAAATTTTTCATTGGTTTTCTCTTAAAAAAAATTTGGAACAATTCTTTGTTTCATACAATCCAAATATGCACTAGTATCAAAAAGAGTAATTGTATCGAGTTTGAAATCATTTGAAAAAACCAAAGTGATTTTGATAAAATAATTTTTGGAAGTAACTTATTCCAAAGTAAAAAGAAAATTATTTAGAACTTTTTCTAAACTTTGGAGGTTTTGTGGTTTCTCATTTGGTTCAGGGTCAAGGTCACTGTCCTAAGTTTCTTGTAAATGTTTTGTAAAAAGAAATTGTAAAGTTTCATTGTCTTTTCATTGGTTTTGCTTAAGTTTTCTAAGTTTTGTTTTTATGATTTTGATTTCTGTTTAAAGTTATTGTATGGTAAAGGTTGATTTTTTGGAGTTAGTTTTGGTCAAAATTGTAGTGAGATCATATATAAGTTTAAAGGTTAATGGTATGGTACTGGGATTTTTTCAACCAAATTCAAAATTTTGTCTTATTTAAATTAATGGTATTTTAATCTTTTCAAATTCTATTGAATAATATTTTAATATTTATAAATTTTTGTCTATATTTTCAAATAAAATGGACTTGTAATAACTCAATTTAAGATATCTTTATTCCATAATAGAGTAAGATTTCCTAGATGTTACATTTCTCAAGGAACTATTACTCCCATAAAAAGAGTTTTAGCCTTTATTAATAAGTTTTGTGACAAAATTACTGAAAAATCTCAACTCTAAAAATTTTTAAGAAGTCTCAATTGTATTTTGTATTTCATTCTGAATAGAAATCATCTTGCAAAACCCCTACATGATTGTCTTAAGAAAAACCTAACTCCTTAGACTCCTTAGACTCCTTAGGATGCTACTCTTGTCTAGTACATCAAAACTCTAGTTTACAAAATTCCTTGTATTCATCTTACAAACCCTTCACTCCCAAAAATAGTGTAAATAAATGCCTCTGAATTAGAATATAAAGGTATTCTTAAGTAACTCAAAAAAGAAGGGCAAAGAACAAATCATTTGATTTGTGTCTGCATATTAAAATAATTGTCAAAACAATTATTCTATTATTGAAAAAGAGATTTTATCATTATCATATGCATTACAAAATTTCAAAGTAATTTACTAAATCAATATTTTTTTATGCATTTACTATAAGTCTATAAAAGAAATTTTACAAAAAGTTGTCCAAAATATTGCATCAAAATAAATTTGTACTCGATGGCAAGTCATACTTTCTACATTTGATTTTGAAATTAAGTATATAAGAGGAGAAAGAAACTTTATTCCTAATTTATTAACTAGGTATTCCTTCAAAATAAAAATAAAGACACTAAGGAAATAAAAGAATAAGGACAAAATCCCTATTCAAAACCCAAAAGAAAGTTCAGTGTCTACTTTAAAACCTATCCAAACTAAAGTAGAAAATGATCCAAAGCCTATTTTAGGTTTACCAATAAGAACATAGATTGAACAACTTACAAATCAAAAAACTCTATCTTCCAAAACTCTTGAAAAATAACTCTAGATCCAAATTTAAATGAAAAACATCTACAAAATTTTACATATTCTTACAACATTACAGTGTTTATCTACCCTGCAGGAACTTTACAAAGAATACATAAGTAAAGTATTAATTTCTGTCTCTAAATGAGTCTTAAAACCCTCTTCAAAATATTTTTTAAAAAATCATTTTCAAAACATATTTGTCATCCAAGTAGGATTTTATGATAAAAACTCCTTTTAATACTATCCTAAAAATATTTCACTCTAGATGGTACTTCAAACTCCAAGATTTTCTAAACCTCAAGCTTAATATATAACCATTCTTAATTCAAATATTTCTACATTGATAAATCTTATACTGACTTTTCTTATTCAACCTGACATATATTACAAATCATTCATCCTTTATAATGGGGAATTGACCTTTCAAAACTTAAAACCTTCCTTATTTCCTTTAAAATCATAGTAAACCATTACCAAATCTTTTCATATTGGGATTACCAATAAATTTGGTATAATACCTTTTTCATTCAAAACCATAAAAGTAGTCATTCATAATTATTCTATTTTGACACAAAAATTAATTTTTCCAAAATTCTCAATTGGTTCAAATAATAGTAGAACTATTTTCGTTATACTTCAAATATTTTTATTCCAAAAATTAGGGGAAATTAAGATTTATTCAAAACCAAATATAAATCCTTTATAAATGAGAAAAGGTTTTCCCCCCTTTTCCTCTTCTCTACAAAATTCTTCCTCTTATAGGTATTAGTCTAATACTTTAATTATCAAATTCAAGATGATACTATTGTCCTTATCAAAAAAGTTAAAGTAAAATGGTGTGATTTATTTAAGATCCTTGAAAAATTACTCAAACTTGTTATACAAATTTGTTTGGATAACATAAGTCAGCTCATATTGGTACAACCATTACAAGCTAAACCTACAAATACTACATTTTTAGCACAAAAATTTCATATACCAACCATTTTAGCTATAACTCAAACTACAGAAGAATACTATGCAATAATGCAATAATTATACAGTTTAAAAACTCTTTAGAATAGGATTTAACTCATTTTAAAAATAGTAAGTTAATTTCTCTCCAAAGTCTACAAAGTAATGAAAATGATTGTTTTGGTATAAATAAAAAAAAAAGAAAAACCAAGGACAATCAGTTGTAAAATATACAAAAGTCTTTTGGTGGCCCCAAGACATAATGTTCAAAACTACCAACTTTACAAAAGAAACTTTTGGCAATTTCAACAAAGAAAACTAGTGACTACTAATTTTGCAAAATAACAAGACAACTTTTGGTAGTTTCCAAACAAATTACTCATGACTACCAATTTTTCAAAAAGTAAAAGCAACTTTTACAAAATTCTAAGATTACTTTCAGTGATTAATTCTATTTATCAATCCAAGCTTTTAGAATTTAAAATTTCCTTGGATGGACTCTCATTCATTAGTTTTAATTCCTCTCTCTCTCTCTCTCTCTCTCTCTCTCTCTCTCTCTCTTCCCCTTTGTATCTTGTCTTCTCTTCCCACTCTATAAATCTCCTCTCTATTCTACTTAAATTTTATTAATAAAAAGTTTTGTTTTATTGTTATATATATATATAAAGTAAATTTTTACCTTTTTTTGGTTTTTCTTTGTAATGTGCTTTACTTTGAATTGTTTTCTATTGGATGGTGGTCAACATTTAGTTCACACATTTAAAGGAGTTTGCCACCTCTTATTTGAACATAATTATTGGGATTGTACCTCAACAACCTTGTGTAATAACATTGATGTGTCTAGTCTATGATCAATAATTTGCCAGATTGATTCATCTATTAGCTTCCCTAACACCTTATCCACACATAATTTTCATTGGAATTTGCTCCAATTTCCACTACATTAAACAAGTAGGATGATAATTGGTGGTATCGTATCTTTAACTCACTAGTTTCAACATCATCATAGCAATTTTTAACTTAAGGATGCATATGCTTAAAATCCTTTCTCCAATGTGCTAATATGTGTCGATAAGGTATCTCTTTCATATTCTTCTCAATCAAAACCTTTGCAATATGTCAAGAAATAATTCCTTTAAACTCAAACAAAAGGTATAAGCATCTAATATCATACTCAATATCATTATAGTATACATGATAAGTCACTTGCCTTTTGTAATTTCCATCTTTTCCTTTTAGCACATCTGCACTTGAAATGTGGTTATTGATCCATATACTTTAACAAACAAAAGGTTACAATAGGATAATCCTCGCAGCTCATCTTAAAATAGTTTGAAAATCTTGTTAGCATAGGCTTTTTCCAATTGTTTCTCAAAATAACAATCAGTTATTAGATGCATGCTTGAATTGTAAGAAGCAAAATCTGCCAAGTTTACATTCACAATCTTACTTTTTAAAGCATTGTCATGTTGTTCGACAAATTGTTTCAAGGAAATTGTAGGACCCACATAACCATCAAAGAAAGCATTTATACTTTCACTTCTTTAAGTTGGTATTCCAGCGCAAAAAGTTTTCCTAACATGGACTAGAACCTAACGATTGTTATCCTTGTACAAGGAATTTAGCCATGCATTTTCCTTCGAGTTGTAATCCTTGATCATTTTATCCCATGTCTCTTCAAATTCATCAATGTATACTGACACATGTACAAACCCCTTCAATATCTCCTTGATAGCTTTGTATTGGTTTAGCCCACCAAACTTTTCTGAAATTTTTCTCATAATATGCTAAAGACAAAGACGATGCACCAATTGCTGGTGGAATTGTAAAGCATTGATCAGTTATTATTGCCTGTGGAGGACAACCTAACATATAATCCAACCATGTCTTAAACGACCAGATATAAGTATCTGTGTCTTCATTTGATAAAAAATTACACCCAAACAATGCAATTTGCCCATGATTAACTCCTACAAAAGGAGCAAAAAGCATATCATACTTGTTGGTTAAGTATGTTGCATCAAATAAGATCACACCACCAAAAGAATAATAAGTAGCTATAGACCTTGCATTAGCCCAAAACACATTTTTTATTCGGCCATCATCATCAAATTCTTCCTCATGAAAGAACTTGAAATTTCTTATTTTCATGCAAGAAAAGTAGTTAGAAAGTGTTTCAGCATCCCCACTGCTGGTCAAAGTTGTCTTGCCTTAGCAATAAAATTTCTACAATCTTTTTCAATACATACCAAATTTTCATATTCTCCAGCTTCAATGGCTAAAGAATGATAATTTTTGCTCAATCCTATACTTGCTTGATCATTCAATTCACATCTCTTCTTCACGTATGCATCTAAATTCTTATTGCACTTAGAGGATCATGCCTTGTTTGGGCTACTTCATGACTATGCTTCAAGTAGGTACAAGATATTGCGAATTATCCATCTACACCAACAACGACATTGATCCTGGCCTTACAATCCTTTTTTATTGATGGTATCGGGTTGAAATCATTCTTGGCTTTAGGCATTCTTTTACCGCTTCTAGCACATGTAAGTGTAAAATATTTTAACTGTCCATCTTCGCCATTTTTTTGTACTTTGCTTGATAACATCGAATCCCTCTTGTTGAGCATAGTTTATATAGAAATTGAATACATCTTCTTAAGAATTAAAGGTCATTCCAATTACTAAAGAATCTACTTTGTCATTATTAAGCACCCCTTTTGTGGCAAGATTCTCTAGACTTTTTTCTCTAATTTTCTGTAAATGTGCAATAATTCTTCACCTTCCTTATGTAAGGATGAATCACGTTCCATAAATGTCAAAACAATATTAAAATTAGTTTGAACTGAAATTTTCAAATAGATCAATTGATGTTGTTTCCTACACTTATCAAAACAAAAGATGCAGCTTAAGAAGCAAAGTTTCCTGAAAGATTATGTTTTTCACTTTCTTCCATTGATACAGTTTACATTTAGATAAAAAAAATAACAAAAAAAAGGAAAACCAACAGCCATGGATTTAAAAAGAAACACGAAAAATTTAGGTTGGAAAATTGAATAACAACAAATAAATAGTAAATGTTAAACTCTTAAACTGAAATAAAATCTTTAAATCTGCTTGTCTAATTTCTTTTTTTCACTCACAAAAAAATGCAAGCCAACAATATTAGAAAAAAAAAACAAAAGAAAAGAAAACGTATTGACCTGCAAATGGATTGAGCTCGGAATCAATCTCTTTGATGAGGATGAAGAATTGGGTAAAAGGAGGTAAGTTGAAACGTTTCTTCTTCTGATTCTTAATCTAGCAAAAAGATGTATTTAATTTGAATCTTTAATCTAGTTTTCATCTAATCTCAAAATTTCATTCTAATTCTAATTCTTCTTCTTTCTTGATTATATTTGGAAATGTGATAATAGTACTATGAAGGATTTGACACATAATGTCATGATAGGAGATTTTGTTTCGACCAATAACGATAATATTGATGGTAACTCCACGATACAAAAGGTGAGAATTATATGACTATTTTTGTTTGTATTAGTATAGTCGTTATCAAATTGCATCTTCATTAATGATTCGACTATCCTTGCCATTCATCATTTAATCAAATACTTGGTATAAATTCCTTATCACTTATGGCGACGTTAAGTAGATAAAGGCAATTTCCAGCTCTAGCTGTTGCGATCAGAGCATGAGGTGCTGAGTCCCATACTCTCCCAAAATGTTCTGCCACACCCATGCTTTGAAGCTTCCCTCCTACATTATCCCAGTGTTAGTCCAAATGCATTAGTCATTTTCCCCGAAGGTTCATCCATTCAATTGTAGCATTTTCGCCAAGCTCTGCATTTATTATATAAAAACCTGTTCTCATGATCTTTTGTAGTGGAAGAGGGGGTTGTAATAAACTGATCATGTTTCTTTTTTTTTTTCTCTAATAAATAAAACTAATCACATTTCTCTCTTAAGGGTCTCTCTACCTCTTTATTCTCATTTAATGCTTTAGGTATTATAGCAAGAGTAAGAGTCATTTAAGCAGTGTATATTAAAGCAAATGGAAAAAAAAGAAAAGACTTGATCTTTCAACCACCATAGAGATGACAAGAAAGTAGGTCCTAAATTGAAACACTGAGTGTGTGCCAGATGATCATATCTACTTATTATGGCAAGATTGACAGGTGACATAGATATCTAGTAAAGTGAAACATGTATTAATGCATGCTCAGCAGACTAACAAAAGTTGATTGATTGCTTAGTTGTAAGTAAAGGATTTATATAATATGATTAATATTTTGAGAGTAAACATGTTACAAAAGTGCAAATGTGCTCTATAATTTCTTTACAGCCAAAAGCTTATAAATTATAACTGTTGAACAAGCACGCTTTAATGGCATAAAATGCATATTATAAAGGCAACAAAGATTTGTACTGAGGTAATAATTAGCAGGGGCATTGTTTGGTTTCACTCCCTCAGAGAAACAATAATAGTAACCTCTTATGTCCTTCATAACTGATTCTCTATAATTCCAATCCTAAACTATGGACAATTAATGCTTCTTATCATAAGCTTCTATTCTTGAAGCCCTAGAAATCATAAATCCTATAAAGCTACACAATATCATAACCAAATAATAAAACCTCATAAGAAATTAAATCATGTACAACATCCAATAAAGCTTAATGCTCCTTAGATCTTACTTTAGCTAAGAAAAGGAGTCGTGGATCACAAAAAGAGAGATTATGGCAAATGAGTAACAAGTCTCATGAATATACATGACAAAATGCCTAAACTATATTTAATTTATTTATGGAAAAAGAAAATTTGTAGGTATAAAAATGTTACAATAAACTACACTCTCATCAAGAGTTCTTGCTTGAATACAGTACCTATACAACTATCATTACGAATTTTTTGTTAGAAAAAGGTAGTTATAAATTTGCAAGGACACAAAAGCTTCTAGTACTGATTTTGGCTCTTAACAGTCTGACCCATTGTTAATGGATTGAATGGGTCGCAGAGGAGTTGTAAACACTTTGTGGGTCTAACAGAGAGTGGGTTTATGGGAGAAAAGTGGATTGGAGAAAAGCTTCGAGCTGAAAATATTAAGCTAAGTAAATAAGATTTGATAGATTTTGTCAAAAAAATAAAAAATAAAAATAAAAATAAAAAAAGAAAGAGGCCGGATGGAGGTTTTGTCTGTTGGCAACTTTAGATGGAAAATTATCCACGTCAAACATGATTCACATGAGTTGATAGATGTTGGGACTCCTTAGTCGAGACAATTAGCACAATTCTTTTAAAATATAATCAGAAATATATATATATATATATATATATATATATATATATATATATAGTTTAGGTAAAAAATTGATGACAACCAAAATGGACAATTTGAAACAAAGTACTTGAAATAATAAGTAATAGGATAAAAGACTGTTAGTCTTAAGGTTCCATTACAACAAAATTTTGATGATAATAAACTATTGATGTTTTAGAAATAGTTTTTTTCGTTGAGTACTTTAGATTAAGAAGTGAATTTGTTGGAATTTTGTAATAGATTTACAAAGTTCAAGTGAAGTTTGGATCCCACTAAATGGACAAGCTTGAGGCCCCTAATGCAACTGAAGTGACTCACTTGGCATGCATAGGCACCACTTGTTTTTTTTTTTGGCAAACATGTGATGTGCATATAGTTAAGTAGTTTGTAGAAACATGTATCCACAAGGTGTATCCAACGCTTTTTGATAAATGTATGCACATTTTCTCATTCATCTTACATATTCTATCTTAAATGTTTACATATAATATCTTTCAAAAAGATAAAAAAAAGACTAAAAACTAAAAAATGTGTGGGCTCACACACAAAAAGTATGTAAGGCCCACAACCCGTCCTTACTCCTACTTTTCTTCAACCTTATAATTTTTCTCTATATTTTATTTAAAGTGTAAAGTCAAGAAGATATGAGAAGTAAATGACTTGCATGATCAAGAGAAAAACAATTTTGCTTAACCTTATAGGTTAGTTCATTTGTAGGATGATTTTTATTCTCTCTCCTGGAATTTATAACTTCTTAAACTATATGATCACCATATGTTACCAATCATTCCCTTATTAACAACTGCCATAAATCTTAAAAAGTCAATAGTTTCCCTTCCATGTCATAAGACCTTTATTCCAATTTGGTCAAATCTTAGGGCATAGTCCTTTTAGTTGTTAAGGTTTTTTTTTTTTTTTAATCTAGCACTTATCAACCACATTCCATTTGTTTGGACTATAGCCTCCAACTAAACTCATCCTTGATAAATTTTATATTGTGGTTGGTAAGGTCAAGCCACCTTTTAAAGGCTTAGTCTACAAATCATAATCCTAAATGCATGCTCATTGGTGTTATTCTCCAATATTTCACCTTGTGATGGAGCTAGAGAGTGACATTAAAGTGCTTATGAAAAAAAAAAAAAACTCAAGTTTGACTACAAGGTGTTCATGTTGGAACTAGAAATGATACCAAAATGACTTTTAAAGTCAAAACTTTCATTCTATTAAGGCACATTGTCTCTAGTAAACAATTTAACCTCACTATTGTATGTGATATTATGAGGAAAGAATGAAATATTATTGGAGAACTAAAAGTTCAAGTTGTCAAGTTAAACACTTTCCTTTTTTTTCTTTTAGATATGAAATATAACAAATAAGTGTGTTATATAAAGTGCCTTAGCATACCTTTAATTAGTTACTGGTATAAAAAGAGTAGCCCTCAAATAGTTTCATTGATGAAGTTGATCTCGAAACACCTCCCATATAGTTACAAATTCATGGTTTAACCTTAAAATAAATGACAAAGGAAAATGTTAGAAGGATTGGAAATATGCTTACAAGTCTTATTGAAGTGGGTTACAATCTTAATATGTAGTTAAATGACATAATTACATGACATTATAGGTAAATGTGAAGATTATGAAGCCATTACGGGTAGAATTTAATAGTAACATAAATTTCTTATGTGAAATTTTAGGACACACTAAAAAAAGATGTAATCAACATAAATTTATAAGAATTGACATAAATTTATAAGAAGATCAAAGAGTCAGGATATTACCAAGAGTTTTGGCCCATGGATAAGGGAAAAATCAGTTGTAATTTGAAAACCCCAACCACTTATGAGACTTTATAGGGTGAGTGATCAAAACCCCCTATTAAGATAACCCTTCAAAAATGCTGCCAAAAGTGGATGTGATGGAAAAGGAAACACATGCATTAAGAAAAGTAGTGGAGGCTCTATCTTTCTTAAATACTAATGGCATTAGTTGCCTCATGTTTTTACTTACCCATCCTAATTAGATTTGCAATGCTAGGAAACAATAAGTAAAAAGTAGTAATAATAGCACACTTAAGCCAAAACTAGTTCAATCCTCAATCTTAATCTTCAAAAAGGAAGATTAGTTATTGTCTTATTTGAGTTTGCTTCAAGAAGCAAATCTTAGCGAATCAAAAGGAATATGCATTACCCTCATATAGGTCAAACACAAAAGTTGAGCTTTTAAAGAAAGGCTTATTCATATTAGGTCTTTTAAGAACCAATCAACCTCTCGATTTTGAAGCCTTGAGTCTCTAAGATAAGAAGAGAGGCTTGCCTTACTAGCTAAAACATCCAAAAACTTTTATCCTAAAATCCAAGCATGTATGACTTGTATTTAACCCAAGCATGCATCATTACAAAACCACTTATATGTGGGACCTTATAAAGATTTCTTTAATGTCAAGGAAAAAGAGTTATAAAAAAAAGGTTTAAAGTTAAAAGTCTTACTTGAGGCATTAATTAGTCCAAATAGCTCTTTAGCATCTCTACTTCTTTTCTCTCATTTCCAATGGTGTCAAGCCAAGAAGAACTCTTAGTCAACCTTGTTTTACAACTCTTTTCCTTGATATTGATATAGTTGATAACAATTATGATGTCATGGCAGTGGTGGCTAGCTAATAACCACACATAAGCCAATGATCATATTTGCATTAAACTTGTTAAAAGCTTAAGCAACCCTTGACAACTAATGATCTTAGATAGCTCATTCACAAGTACCATTAAGATATCTTTTTCATGGAAAAAAAAAAAGAGGAGGAAATATATTGATAAATTATAAAAAGACATGAATTTTAAAATGGTAGATTTTAAAGAATTAACTAGGAAAATGAGAGGTCTAGCTTTAAAGTTGGGCAAATTTTGAGGAACCAATTGTCTTTGTAATTAAGAAAGGAAAAAATTGGATTCATTTGGAGTGTAACAACCCTAAAACAAGCACAAAGTTCTTTCTTACATGCATGTATTATGAACCATATAAGCAATATTGCAATAGGTTATTAGATGACACGAGAATTTACAAACCACAAGATGATAGTCCATGACTTTGCATCTGTGACTTCAATGTTATTATGTGCAACTTGGAAAAGAAAGGCATGCAATTGATAGGTTAAATACAAAAGGTAGAATGTTGGCATTCCTTAAATGAATGTATTTTTTTTTTTATATGGGATTTAAAGGCATCCAATACACATGGACAAATAAGCAAGTAGGTCATGCAAATGTGAAGAAGACACTAGATAAAGCAATGACAAATGTGGAGTGAAGTACCTTATGCCTTAAGGTAGTATTACTTTAAGAGTGTAAGGTTAGATTGGATCATCAACCTATTATATTATATTCAAACTAGACAATTAGGAAAAATTCCTTTGAAAAAGAGACATGATAAAGCTAAGTTAATGATTCCTTTAACTTTCAATTAGCCAAAAAATTAAAGATGTGCAAAAAGGCCTTTTGTAAATGGTGTTCCCAAAGTTATGATAGTGCTAGATATAAAATTTTGAGACTTAAAGAAGAAACAATAATACTGCAAGCTAAACCAATAACACAAGTGTCCAAAAAGTATGAAAAATAAGTTACAAGTAAACTAAATAAAGTCTAGGCATAAAAGGAAATGCATTGGCAACAAAGATCAAAAGTCAGTTGGTTATAATATAAATACCAAAACACAAAGCTTTTTTCATGCAACCATCCTCCAATGATAACAATATAATATAATTATTTGATTTTGTAATGATAAGGAAGTTTAGATAAAAGATCTCTTTTAGGAATTGTACATAATAAGTTAGGTAAAGAGCATTAAGTTATCATTATGGTTCATTCTCAATTTAGTTATAAAGGATATGAATGAAAGGCTCAAAGCCATTGTAACAAAGGAGGAAGTAATGTTAAAAATTTTTGACATGGGCCCTTACAAAGTTCCTAAGTTAGATGGTTACCTTGGCATATTCTACCAATAATATTAGGCTATAAATGGCCTTTTAGTCATGAAAATGGTGCAATCCTTTTCACAACGAGGTTCACATTAAAGGAACTAAATAGGACTTTAATAGCATTGATACCATATACAAATAACCTTATAGATTTGGGAAACTTTCCCTAATTAGCTTATGTAATTTTGACTACAAGGTATCCTCCAAATTTAAAGGAAATTAAAATTAAATCATGGATTGTTGATCTTGTTTCCTCTTACAAGATTGCTTTTATCATAAGCATTTAGGACAACATATTAATGCTATATGAATATTTTCATACTCTAAAACACAAGAGGGGAAAGAGGAAAGACATGACCATCATATTGGATATATAAGAGTCTTATAACAAGGTTAAGTGACAATTTGTACATAAGGTCTTAGAGCAACTTAATTTCAATAAGTGTTAGGTATAACAGGTAATACAATGTATTAGCACTATATCCTACCAAGTTATCATTAATGACTAGCCTATTAAGGCCTTATAATCCATAAGGAGGCAAAAATAAGACAACACACTCTCACCTTATTTATTTATTCTAGTTTCATATGATCTATCTCAAATACGAGATAAGTCAGTGTTAGAGTATTAAATTAAGCTAAATGTCTAATAATATTATACATCTTCTTCATGAATGGTATGCTACTCTTTAAAAAAGTCTCATGAATGATACATCTTATGAATGTCTACTATAAAGCATTTGTAAAGTTGGTTAATCAACACAAATCCATAATTGAATTCAGTTGTAACACCAAATAAGAAATAATTACTTGGATTCTTGGTTAGCTCTAAATCAAACAAGCCTTGGATGATCAAAATTTGAATCTTTAAGATTCATACAAGAAAGAGTGAAGATGAAGTTGCAATCATAGAAGTAAAGAGTTGAAGATGAAGTTGTAATTATAGAAGTAAAGAGTTATTTCCTTAGTAGGTAGAAAAGTACTCATTAAGTAGTAGTTATTGTTATCTTAACCTTTGTCATAAAGATTTTTAAGTTGCCATAAATAATGTGTCACCAAATTAACTAGATTGCAAATTTCTGGTGGGAACAATGTGTGAATAAGGCAAAAATTCATTGAAAAAGGTGGAGGGTGTTGTTCAAATAAAAAGAATAAGAAGTCTTGGATTTTCATGATCTATAAACATTTAATTTAGGACTCTGCAAAACAATATTAGTGCATTCTTCAAAATCTTAAGGCCTTATAAGTGATATTTATTGAAAGAATTTAATTTTTGTCTGAGAATTTAACACATACAAAAAAAGGTCATTGTAGCTCTTAGGCATGGAAAAGTATCTTGTAAGGTTAAATGGTTTTAAAACAAAAGCATAGGTAAAAGATTAAAAATGGTTGTCAAGTAAATATTTGGAAAGAGGCATGAGTTTTAAGGCTACATTATTTTAGAGTCCAGATAATAAAACCATTCATGTAGCTAACATAATTGTGGGAGATATAATCCTTAAACAAGTAAGGAAGTGAGATAAAATGAAACTTTCTTAATTATTTACATTAAATGAAGTGCAAGTAATAAAGGTAATCCTTCTAAGGCATGTACCTAGAAAAGATAGATTTGTATGGCATTATGACAAACCTATAGTTTTCTCAATTAAGAGTAGATATTAACTATTGGTGATTGAATCACTGTATCAAGTTCCTAAACTAATGGCACTAACAGAGGTGAGTAAAACTACTTGATATAAGTTATAATTTTTTAGAATGCATCAAAAAATTAAACAATTTATCAAGAGAGCATTTCAAAATTTACTTTTAACCTAAGTCAAGCTATACAGATGTCATGTTATAGAAAATAAGAGTTGCTAAATTTATGGAAAGGTGAATGAGATAACAATTTACATCCTCCTAAAGTGCCCATATACAAGAGTGACATGGTTTGCTAGTAAACTAAAGCATTTAGTAAATACTTAAGAGGTGGAATCTTTTACTAATTGGTGGAGAATTTTTATCAAAATTACTTTGTTAAGTAGCAATTATATATTGGAATATATGAAAAACTAGGTCTACTTTGATTTTGGAGTAACAACGTAATAACCTTAAAGTTAATTTACAACTTGTAAGCAAAAACATTAAGGAACTTAAGATTCTAAGTTTGTCAATACTTAGGTGATAAGAGGTCCTTTATGAACCAAAGACAAGAGAACATTAATGGGAAAAACTAATTAAGGAAACAATTAAACTAAATTATGATGTTGCCTTTATGGATGTAGGAAAATGGACAAACATAACTATTTTATTTTGAAACCATCAAGGCAAAATGGTGGATGGAGCAATTATGAGCAAGAGAGAGCTTTCTACATTAGTGGGAGTGGCATTGCCTTTGAGACTAGCAACTTATGTAGCATAAAGGATGGAATGACAATAAGTAATCTTAGAAACAAATTATAAAGTCCTTTATCTTAATTGCTTAAGCAACAATCATAGATGTCCATAGGAGATTGCTAATATAATTTTTAATATCAAAGAATGGCTAGTAAAAACAAAAAAAGCAAAAATTTGGTTGACCAATAGAAAAACCAATGAACCTACAAATTAGTTAAGTAAGGCTATTAAGAAGAAAGTTTGTCCAAATGATTAGCTTGTAAACCCTTCATATAACTTAGCTAACTAGTAGTGAAAGACATTAAGAATATCTTTTGTTTTGTTTTTGGATTTTGTTATTATACATGTTTTCATTCTATCAAAAAAAAAAAAGATAGAAAAAATTTAAAGTTCTTCTTAACTAGTAAATGTTTATAAAAAAAAAATTTACTTTTTAATTTCTTAGTTCAAATCTAGATTCTCATATTTTTCTACGTCTAACAAAGTAAGAAATGTTTTTCTTGAAATTTTTGGTGTTTAAGTAAAGTATGCCACTAATTTATATTTTTTAATTGTTTTGAGTTAATCATCATTCTTGTGTTAAAAACAAA
Source organism: Bruguiera hainesii (assembly GCA_023213295.1). Lineage (NCBI taxonomy): Eukaryota > Viridiplantae > Streptophyta > Magnoliopsida > Malpighiales > Rhizophoraceae > Bruguiera > Bruguiera hainesii. The sequence goes on along the minus strand of JAHOYR010000006.1, from coordinate 3,871,092 downwards.
AGAAAAAGAATGGACTAAAAAACAAAAAATACAAAATAAAAGGCCTTGCCATAATTTCTTGTCTTTTGTAATTTTAGCAACTTAAAACATAATCACTATTTTTTATTATAAATCTCACATTTCTTCATGGATGATTAAACATAAAATTAACAAAATTAATATATAAACTCTTTGAACATTGAGGTGTTTTGTTAGAGATAACTTAAATTTTACTTTAAAATAATATTATAATAAATTTGTTGAGTGAATATTTTTGAAGATTGCAATGTAGTGACAAAATGCCAAAATAATATTTATTATTATTTATAGTCTACTCTTTTTATCAATTTTTTATGGGTAATGTTATTTTTTCAACTAAATTTTTGAATATAGTAAAAAATATAATTAAGGAAATATAAGTGGAGTTAGAATATGATTTTTTTTTCAGTATTTTTATTTTATTATAAGGAATTTGTCTACATTAACTTTTTTTAACTATTTGTGCAATTTTAGTTGTACAACCAAAGAGAGAAGAATAGAATTAGTCATTTCTTATAGAGTAAATTAAATTGCAAGATAGAAATCTATCAATTAACTTTAGTAAGCGAAATTTTATTTTTGCTACTTATGTCATAATTAATTATTTAAATTGAATTATTTTGTTTGATATTTGTTTAACTTTTGTTATTTATGATTTTTGAACATTATAATAGTCGAGCCTTGGAATTTAGTTTAAAATATATTAGTTGACCGAATTATGTTGTTTGTCACTAAAAATATTTAAAATGAAAAATTTTGATTGATTTGATTAATTTTTATGGGATATATTTTAAATAAATTAAATTCTACTTGAATTTCAATTCTATGAGAATTGTTAATTCTTTAATGGTTTTACACTTTAAAATGTGCAAAAATTTAAATGAATTTTTTTACCTAAAAAGTATAATATCATGTAAGGAACTTTAATATGCAGAAATTAAATTAACTAACTTGAAGAAACATTCTAATAACTGTAAAAGTTAGACAAACTGTGGAAATAGTTCCTCCATGTACAAAAACTAAACACGGAATTTGGGAAAAAATCACGTTATTTTTTCTCCATTTTTATTATTCAGAAAATATAAAAAATTCCTAGTAAATTTTACTTTATTGAGAAAATACTTTAACAATTGGCTTTAATTATTAAAATAATATACGTAATTCTCTGGGAAAATTGCATGATTCTTTTACCCCTGTTCTATCTTAAAATTACAAGGTGGCAACCGTAAGGTCTTACGTGGGGAAGCAGGACGAGGCAGAGCGAGGGGCGAGTGGGGGATAGAGTAGCCGTCTGGTACACGAAATCTAAGAAGGAATGTGGCGAGGAACTTGATGGCGAGTCAGTGGGGTCAATAATTTGCACTCGAAGTCCGTGGCAAAGTACAATTGGAAGTGAAATTTTAATGGTGATTTAAAATACCTCTGATTCACATTCATTCAAATTTTTTTCTGTGTATTTCCTTTTGAAAAAGTGTAGATGTATCAAGAATAAGAATAATGAATATGAAAAAGAAATCTTATTTTGAACTGCTATTATTTGAATAATGACTCTTATTTATAGAAAAAAAAAGAAAAAGAAAAAAATTGAGCCGAAATATTTAACGTCTTGCTCTGACGTGAACCAGCAGAAAACCTATGGTGAATAGTCGGGCATTATTAACTCTGCAGTCCCTCCTGGGGAAGCAACTGCTGCCTTCAGGTGAAGACGTTGACAACTATCCTCTCGGGCTGGAGGAGAGGAAGTTTGGAGCCCACCTTTTGATTTGATATTTTTGGGGCTTTTTGGAAGTGGGACCTATTATTTTAGATTCAATTCAACTCAAACAATTTATCAACTCATTATTCTTCCTTAATTTTACGGTTGTCCATTGCTTGAGATGTAATTATGAAAAGTGAAAAAAAATTAAAAATTTTAATTTAATTATTTTAAAATTTTAAATTTAATTAAACTCTCAGCTGATAAAATATTTATTTATCAAAAATTTCGTTTTGATGTTTATAAATTGTTAACTAATTGAAAATTAATTTTAATAAAAAATTAAATTTAAATGTAGAAAATATAATTTTAATTTTTTCCCTAAAATATTTAGAACTATCATTACATATAATATAAATAAGTTATTATTTAAAATAAAAAATTACATTTATTTAATATAATATTTTTATTAATTATAATTTTTAGTATTATTAAAATTCTTTAAATATATATATATATTTTTTTTTAATTTAACTCGGTCATTGAATACTGTAACTCTATTAAAAAATAATTTATATTAATTTAGTTAACTAATTATAAAATTTACTTTAACTAATTAAAATTCTTATTTAGATTAATTCAATTAAACAAAATTTTTAAGACCCTTTAGTATGCCTTTCAAACTTTAACTAAATAAAAATCAAAGTTTTAGTCTAACTTAGTGTCTCTAGATTTTAAGTTTGATTGAATTATTAAATTGGATAAATCATATGGCATTCTTTTCATGGACAAGGACAACAAAAAACCTACTAGGTAATTTAGTTCCTATAACTTTGTGATAATTACTTGGCATTGTAAACCTATGAAATAATTATGTGTTAGTTGCTTAATTTATGATTAAATTGCTTAATTTATGACTAAACGTTTTTATCTTCTAGAACATATAATGTGATTATAATTTAGTATTGAATATATGTATTTTTTTTTTTAATTGCCTCCTCCTATTAGGCATTGTAATTTCTAATAGTGAAAATTAATATTAGATAAATTTAGATATTGAAAAATTTAAATCTTAATTTATTTTTTTCTCTTTTGTATTGATTTTATAGCACAACTATTCTATCTAAAATTTATCTTCCTCCTGTATTTTTAGAAATACTATTTTAAACTTTTAATTTGCCTTTTTAAAGGAACGATTACCATAATACCATAATCATTTTTTTAGGCAAATGACCACTAACTTCACTTTTACATTTTGATGACCAATGAGCATACATTTAAAAAAATATATTTGTAAAAAGTTTCAAAGTTATATATACTTCCTAAAGAAATAATATACTTTTCTTTGTACAATTTTTTTTTATTAAAGTCTTGTTTACACGAAAATGATATACTTTTCTTTATACATTTAAATTAAGATAATCATTTTTTCTTAATTTAGAATTTTATTTTTGATTTTACGTAAAAGAGATGATAATTTGTGTTATGTTTCACAGATTGACATCTTTTATTAAAAAAAAAAAAAACTAAATTGTTTGACTATTTCATAATTATTGGTGCCTATATTTTTTTATATGTTGATTAACTTATTTTTGGGTTATATTAATTTTTCAAGGGTCGTTGAACTTCTTTGTATAAAAATTGCTCCAATTCCGTTGTGTATTTTAGTTTGTTGTTATAAATGGATAACATAGGGGAGTAATTGAAGGTAGTTAAGGGGGCGTAAATGATTTACTTATTAGGATTTTTATTTTCGTTTAACGTATGCTAATTGGTGATTTGAATAGAAAAGCGAACTTACTGACCTTTTTGTTAAGAAAATTAAACATCTATGTACTTTTTCCCATTTAAAATTGTATTTAGTATGACAGAGAAATTTAATTGAAAAGAAGACAAAATAGACATCAACACAGTTAAAATAACAAGAAAAATGCAAAGAACATCAAGGCAAAGTTAAAATCACAATAAAAACAAAATGGACATCAACGCAAAGTTCAAATCACAAGAATACACATCTAAAAAATATTTAGTAAGAGAAGATGTTCATGTTTTAAATCTTAATTTTCTTTTTCGAGTTTTGGATGGAGATATTGATATTTACATGAGATTTTGACCTTATACACACAAAATTGTTGCCTTTAAGTAGTAGTAAAGATGACGATTTTCACAGATTAAACAATAATTTTGACGTAGATAAAGCACAGATTTCTGTGTAAATAACAATACTCTTTAGATGAAAGTTTTACAAAGAAAATGGCTACTCAAGCATCAAGGGACAAAAGATGGAATAATCTTTAAAATGTCCAAATAAATCCAATTGCAGTTGCAGGGTATTTGACCACATGTAATTGACAATTTTAAGTAATGCTGAAAAGATGAAATAATCTTTCTTATCATTGAACCTGAAAATGGAAATTGACAAAGAAAAGGGACAAAAATATCCACTTTAGCAGTTATTACTTAATCCAATAAATACCATAAGATGCTCTGTTTAGTGAGATCGGGGACATGATTAACAGTGATGGCAATTTCATCCAATGTAAGGATTCACAGTAACTTAAATTGTTGGGGTGTTGTATGGGAAGCCAGCCACCACATTCAGTGGGCTAATGTACCTAGAAAGGACAATGTTGTCAGCATAAGTATGCATAGAGTAGGCCATGGTGTTTTGTACTTTGCCATTGGTTCTACAGAGCACGGCAAGCATTGTAGAGTGTTGAATATTGAAACTTGCAAGCAGGCTTGGCTTTGAATAGAAAAGCGTCGAGTTGGGCAGATAATGACCCAATTTGCGTCTTTGCGTCTTTGCGTCACAGTCACGCGTATATACATCACACAAAACAGACATTAATCTCACCTGGCTTTAGTCCAGTTAAGTCAAAATACTTCCAACGACAAAAATCACCAAAGGAGCCCCAAAGTCACTTTTAGAATGATTATGTCTCTAATTACAGTGTCAAATCAAGAAAAGAGACTAAGACTCTAGAGAAAGATGTTGATGGCATCTTAGAAAACAAGGCGGGCATCAATAAATGGGGCTACCCCAATTGTCAAACAGGCAGAAAACCAGGAAAAGGAAAGCCACTACCACTTTTCAGTAAAACATGAACCTGGTCAGTCAGATTTATGCGCAATAAAATCATATTTACATATTATATTGGTATATTTGTTTGTTATCATTCTAATACATAATTAAAATTTATTATATGAATTATATATATAAGCTTTTATAATGTATTAAGTTTATCGCGTCCGAACTCAAAGAAGAATAGTGAAAAAAAAAGGGAAGTGCCATTGAAGGACAGCGAGTTTGTAGGATTAGAACAGTCAAAGAGAGTGTGCACAAAACTGCAGAGAGAGACTTGAGTGTTTTGAAAATTGACTCCATCTGTACAACTGATGTCACCATTACTGCTGAAGAGGAGTACCTCCTCTCTCTCACTATGTTGGGATTAAAATTATGTATGCTTTTATAAATTACATAGAAATATAGATCGATGAAGGCTTTTGTGTGTGTGTGTGTGTGTATGTGTGGATAGAGATTTAATATACAGAATTTTGTACATAGACGAAGCATTGTTTTATGAAAAGAAAAAGGGTTATATCTCCGATGAACAATCTGTATTACCCTTCATTTACACAATTTATTTTGGACTAAAAAGGCATTTTACGGATAAGAACTGGGGTTGCTTCATGACTGATGAGTAAAGGCCATTAACTACAGTGCAGAGACGATTATTAAATACCAACTCTCAAGTATGCATAACAGCCAAGTCACCCAGCACGCCTCTCTCTCTCTCCACCTCAATGTGTCCTGTTTCTGCGCCTGCACTCACCTACAGCACGTGTAGTCTCGCCCTCTCTCTCTCTCTCTCCAACATTTTTTAAGCCATTGAAACTTACAAGACTAATGGCTCCAACACAGATGTAGCTAGACAAACACTAGCTCAAACCCTCGAAGACTTTCCACTCTAACCAGTTCACTACAGTCCTCTCTTCACTCTTTAGTCACAACACGAACCCAGATCATACGTCTAAAATAGTGCATAGAACTTAGAACCCAACCAAGAAAAGTTACAAACCTCTCTCTTTATGGACCCAAGTTTGCTTTTACTTCAATGACTACATTGTTCTCTTTCAAAGCTTTGGTGGAGAGTGAATGGGGTGCATGGTCTCTCAATTAGCTTCAAAATTTGCCTTCTTTCCTCCATCTCCACCGACATATCAGATAAAGAAGACAGAGAATGGCAAGCTCGCCGTGGTCCCATCTTCTTCAATGCCACTTCCTCCTGCTGATGACAATTCCTTGGATGTTATTTTGATTGACACAGAGAGAGGAAACAAGATTGTCGCTTTTTATTTAAAAAACCCACTCGCAAGACTCACTGTGCTTTACTCTCATGGCAATGCCGCTGACCTTGGCCAGCTCTATGACCTCTTTGTCCAGCTCAAGGTTAATCTCAGGGTTAATCTCATGGGGTTAGTGTTCTTATGTTTGTTTGTAACTCTATTGTTCAAAGGTCTAAACTTTCCCCCTGTTTTTTTTCCAAAAGAGGGTTGGGTGGGAAGACTTTCATTCTTATGTTTTGCTGGTTTTCCTTTGTGGGTTTCACGTTTTTGACCTTCCTTTGCATGGATGGAGTTTTTTTTTTATTTCTTTTTTCTTTGTTTGTAATGGGTGCTTTTTAAAGTTATTTTCCATCTTTTTCGCTCTTGTGGGTCTGGTTTTTGTCGGGTTAGATCTGCGATTAATGTTAACTAAATTTCAGTTTATTTTCCCTGGTTATGGACTAACCTAAGCTGTTAAGTTGCTAATCATTATATGTGCTTGTTCAGTCACTTGATCTCTATCAGTGATATTCTATAGAAAACTGATTAGCTATCTTGCTTAAACCAGCCTTCTTTCACCTTTTCTTGCTCTTCATAGTGAACTTTTCCTTAATAGCTAAAGAAATTGGTACTTTCTCAATCTAGCATTTGGGATAGCCTTGGTGATAATGATCAGTTTCCCCTTCTTTTAGAGCATAGTGCCTTTTGGGCTCCGGGAAATGTATCTCTTAACTTTATTGCTTCTTTGATCTGCTGGCCTTCCGTAATTCATATCCTGAGATAGAAAAAAGAAAACAAGAAATTTAGTGAATGGCCTCTCTGTACTTCAAAATTACATCTATTTCTTTTTCTTATTTGGGTTAACATTTCTAATAATCTAGAGTTCACAGGCTAAACACAATTAGTTTTCCAGACTCATCTATTTCCCTCTTCATCTATTTCTGTATAGGCCTTTGAATTCTATGTTCAATGTGGCATTGAATTCTGGTTTTGATTATTGTCCACATTGCGTTTCCTATTTTAGCTGCAATGTCATTGTTCACATTGCATTTCCTATTTTAGGTGCGATGTCTCTGTTTTCTTTTTTTCATTTATTTTATTTTATTTTATTTTTTTTGGGGTGGTTTGGGGGTGGGAGGTGGGAAGCAGAAGGTGTGGAGGCTTTCTTATGACAGATCTGAGTTTACATTTTACTTTTTTTTTTTAATTGCATTTTACCTTGCCACTCTGTTTTTCTCATCCTATTTTCCTATTTGCATTCTTTTATGATTTTGCCATCTGAACATTGTGATGCAGTTATGATTATTCTGGCTATGGAGCGTCTACTGGTAAGGTATGCTTTCTGTTCCAAGTTGAACGCCATTTTACTTATGATATGTCTTATGTTTAAGAACTGTCGGCAAATTGGAGAGGCTAAGACTAATCATTCAATAGATATGGTGTTTGAATTGTGTGCTCTAGAACATGAATAACATAGGATCATAAAGACTGTAAAACGTGGCCAACAATAATAGGAAGATGCTAGTTCTCAGAATTCTGACTTTGGAATGGAGGTCACATGGAAAGGGTAGTATGCAAGGATCAGCAGTAAGATAGGGGACATATCTTCTCAAAGTAGATGTATCAGGCAGTTGTGGAAATAATGTGGGATTGTTACTAAATGCAAAGTATTCATAGGTTTTTTATTTTTTTATTTTTTTATTTTTAGCAGAGGGGTGGTGTTTGTCAGAATTACATGGCCATTTTCAATTTTAAGGACGGTGATTTGGAAATGTATGACTCTAGCCTGTGCTAATAGTAACTAGCTGTTTTTTCTGTTTGCGATGTCCAGCCAAGCGAGACTGACACATATGCTGATATAGAAGCAGTTTATCAATGTCTTCAGACAGAGTATGGAGTCAGTCAGGAAGACTTAATTTTATATGGACAGTCAGTTGGCAGTGGACCAACATTGCACTTGGCAGCAAAATTGCCGAGGCTGAGAGGTGTAGTTTTGCACAGTGCCATTCTTTCTGGTCTTCGTGTGCTCTGCCATGTAAAGTTCACATGCTGCTTTGACATATACAAGGTATGTAATCTGTCTTGATCATTATTCATTTCATTATACTCATGTATTCAAGTACATCCATAAGAAGCTGTTACACTCAAACTATTTTGATTTAATGGTTGACACTTCAAAGCTATTCATTCTTCTAATGTGCAGAACATAAACAAAATTTGGAAGGTGAAGTGCCCAGTGCTAGTTATACATGTGAGTATCTCTTTTACATCTGTTATGATGCTTAAACAGATTATCAAATATTTTATTCTTCTTCACAAGGACCCCTTCATCTTGATTGCACTGTGCTATTGGAATTGCTTGCAGCATTAGCCTTTTAGAGGTGTACGAATTGGCTTTATGACATATGAGATACTTTTTATGGTGGGAGCTTTTGAGCTGTGATGTTAACTTGCCAGTCAAGTATTTTCTATAGCAGTTTGTGGTATGAAATCTAAAATAGGCATCTCTAGCATGTGCAAGGCTATCACACAATATACTGTTCTGATTGCATTGCCCCCTGTCTCTCCTGGATTTTTATTCACAAACCCAGTGGCAAGCAGATCATCTGAGAGCACAATGGCATGTACCTACAAATTACGAATGCTAGGAAGGTCAGGAAGATAGAATACATACATATATACAAGAATGCAGGTATGGGCCACAAAATGGGTGAGTTGCATTCCCTAAGCAGTTGAAAAGACTGCTGTATGCAGCCCAATAAAGGGACAGGAAGGAAAGAGAAATCTGAGTGGGATGACACATTGTTGTTCTCTCCCTCTCATTCAGGGGCACAGAGGGAGAGAGCAAGAGGCATGGGAGAGTGAGAAGTGTTTTTGAATATAAGAGATTTATGTGAATAATGCTGCTTGGTGAAGTATAAAGTCCGGACAGTGAACAGAAAGAATAGAATTTTCCCTTTTCAAGGAGACCAATCTACTTAAATAAAAGTTTGTTTTCTGTACCATTAGCATGTGAAATGCCTTCATGTTCAACAGAGCAGTTGATGTCACTGCTGTGGGTGGCCTAAATGATGTAAAGAAAGAAGAAAATATGAGGTCAGGTACATTGGATCCGAAACATGGACATTTAGAACAAAATATTAAAATATAGCCTTTCCTGTCTTGGCTTTTTATTGAAGATGTTTAGAAAACATTATGCCAGAAGATATATCAGTGTCATCTGGGATTGTGATGAGATTATAGAATCTAGTTTTTGTAAAATTTAATTAAAAAAAAGCCCATTCTACATAGTAGGAAAATGGTATTGTGGAAAGTCAATAGGCTTGCCATATTGTTGAAAATTGAAGTCCAAGAACTGTCTCATTACTTGATTGAAACTTGGTACATTATAGATCAAAGAGTGCTGGTGTTTATCTAAGGGTTACTGATGAACTTTCAGCTTTTACAGGAGTTCCAATGAAACCAAAAACTGAACCAGTGCTAGGGCAAATTCAGATGGTTTTAAACACTAGTTCATACACCTGATGAATGTACCATAGATATCAACGTGTGCATATTTGCCAAGCCATTTACTAAAAAGCTTGAGTTGTTCGATGAGGCCTACAAATAGTTCATATTTCTCTACCTACTTATGATTTGTCAAATTCATAGATGCATTCTTATTCCTACAATGTGAGGACAACTGAAAGTGTTGATTGAATAAATGGCCACTATAACTTTTGTTAACATTCACAATCAATTAGAAGAGTTGGGGAATGTTGACTTAAACTTTTGGGTATGATTGCATGGTCATGAAAGCTCTAATATGATATCAAAGTCCCATTCTCATTTAGGCGTTTATATCTCTACATCACTTATTTTGTGGGCATATATTTTTTAGCAGCTCAACACTCACTATTGTGCACCATTGTCGACCTAAACACTGTTTGATAGAATTTTCCCCAACTTATTAGGAATTTTGCAGTCACATAAAACTCCACCATTTTAGCCTTCCCACCCCTGCTATGGAGAACTTTATCCTCTATTATCTTGCCCCTTACTAAAATTGTAATGCATGTATTATGTTTTTGAGTGACTCAACCTTAAGCCCTCAGATTCTATGGTATCTTTTCCTAATTCTAGTTTGATGTTTAACCGCTCCCTAGTCTCATCTATAAGGATGATATCATCTGCCACTGGTACATCTTGAATGTGCCTTGTCTATTCATCCATAATGAGGACAAATAGAAAAGGACTTAGAGCAATTCTTGGTACAAACAGAGTTGGAGAAATACTCTGTGTCACCCATTGCTTTCCTCACTTGAGTTATAACTCTTTCATATATGTCTCACACTGGATTACTAAATAATTTGGGAATATTCTTCATATTCATCGTGCACAAAACCACTTGCCTGGGAATTCTGTCAAATGTTTTCTACTAAATCCCATGTGTAGATTGCTCTTTAAATTCTGATGTACCCAAAAGAAGAAGAGACTGAATCAATGTTGGTGTTGTGGTAATGTCTCTATAACAACATTGAAATGGTGGCGGATAAAGATATGGAACATGTTTCTTGGTGAAGATTCTTCTTCTTAGGGATGTTAGTGGGGTATGTTACCAGTACAAATGCAAAAATTTTCTCATCACATCAGTCGGGATGTAACATGTCCACGAATATGCTACATGCAAACCCTCAGAATGTGCATAATTTTTGAATAGCAACTTTTCTACCAAGAAGTTGCCAGTAGCAGCTTGAAAAACTGTATAATAAAAGAGAAAAGAATGGGTGAATCTCTCTACTGGACTAAATGGTGCCACCTGCTAGGGCATCTATTTATATCTTAGTGTTAAATGGGGGCAGTATTTTTGGTAGTTATCTTATTTACAGGCAGTAACTTGTAATGTGATGAGACCGAAGGCTTCTTCTTCTTCTTCTTTTTCTTTTTTTTTTTTTTTTTTTGTAATATTTAAACTTATGCATGAATGATCAGTTTTTCATCCTTATTTCCATTTGTCTTGGTCTTTTATCTTACCGTTGTGATGTCGGAACATTGGCTCATGAAACAGTAGACTTCACATGAGCCAAAAAGCATTTGTTTGTGTGTTGTTTCTATGTTGAACATAAGAACTAAAGTGGTTTGATTATGGGAGTTTCTTATATGGTTGCATGGTTATGTAGATATTTAATATCGGGTCCTTGTCATGTACTAGAGGATATTGTCAGAAAGAATTAATAAATGATGAACATAAATGAGCTACCACTAAAACATTCAGTGAAATTTGTATCCTGCTACATGGGGACCTACCGGGGCCTCCTGTGTATCCATGTACAAACCATGGTTAACACAAGAAATTGTGCTTGGAGTAGAAATGATAGCATCTGTATCAAATGTAATGGTGCTAAAACCTTGTTCTTTTGTGTGCCTGTTTGTAAATGTGCTGCAGGCACACATGTTTTGGTACACTTCATTCCACAGGCCATGTATGCAATGGTGCTGATAACAATGATTCCATTGTTAGTCTTAATTTCTAAATTTTGGGCACCAAAGGGCAATTTCCTTTTTGTTTTTCAATAAGAGTTCACTGGGATTCATCTAGGCATAACTCAACTGCTTGTCTAATTCCATTGCATTAGAATTAACCATTGTTTGAGGATATTGAAATGGGGATGCATTTTACAGGGTACGGAGGATGATGTTGTGAACTGGTTGCATGGCCGTGGACTTTGGAAAATGGCAAGGGAGCCACATGAGCCTTTATGGATTAAAGGAGGGGGGCACTGTAACTTGGAGCTATACCCTGATTACATCCGTCATCTTTGCAGGTTTATTCATGAAATGGAGAATATGACCACTGCAATCCGTCTCAAAAGGATACGCCAAAAACTCCGTCTAAAACCAAAGTCTAGGACTGCATCTGCAATTTCTTGTAGCAGGTGCTGCAGAGTCAGACTGTGGCAGCCTAAATGCCCAGAATGTTTTAGACCAAGGTGCATAAAATGTTCATGGCGTCCCAAGTGCTCCAAATGTTGGAGACCCAGCTGTGGTAGCTGTTGCTGGCAACCTGGATGCCTGAAATGTTCGAGACCTGCTTGCTGCTGCAGCATCAGAACTGCATTGGAGGCATTGGGCAAGAGCGCGTAATCAGATGAAGGTAAAATGGGGTGACTGACGATGGTTGGATGATGGTACAGGTTGTCAAAATTACCAACACTCACTCATCTGATCTTGTGCATTAGTGTACAAAACTAGAGGAAGCATAAATTTAACAACTTCATTGGAGTTGCTGTTGGCAAATATTTTTGTGGTTCTGGTGTATTCTTCTAAATGGTGATTTGGCATGAGCTATCTTGGGTTTTACTCGTTGAGTTTTATGTAAGATTCTACATCAGAAGTGGTAGGTGATGTTGAGCAACTTAAATGGTCAAGGTCAGTGACATGATTGTATCAGGGTCGCCTCAGATGTAAGTTGTACAGAAGCTGGGTTGGCAGGCGAAAAGTATTGAAACACAGGATGGTTTAGGAGCACGTCACGAAGTGGAATTCACACTTTGGCACCGTGTACACTAGGTGAAGATCGTAGGATCAGTTTTCAAGTTGAACCCGAAGAGAATGACCCATGTGTAAGGGGTCGGTTGTAATATTCCTAGGATGTGCAACTGCTTGCGGAGTCTTTAGATTTCTTGGGTACTGGTAAGGAACAACCCTGATGGCTGCTACCTGGGCACCAATTCTTGCAACTAAGGTTAAAATCTCAATTCGGATCAACGATTCAGATTGTAGTAGGACCCTTTTAAAACAAGATTTTGGTGGAATTTTGATTCAAATTGTGGGATATTTGGGTATATTAGTTTTAAGTTTCAAATTTATCGAGTTGCAAATATATTAAATTTTAAGATTCTTAGATAAACTATATTCAATTCAATTTAATTTTCAATTAATTATATTTAAGTTGATCTCTATTTTATATTTTTAATTATTAAATTTTTTAATTAAGGAGGATTGAATTGAATAAAGTTTGAGTGAATTAAGTCCACTTCGTAAAAGACATTAAAGTAATAATATTTAATGTCGTTTACGAGTCGGGTTACAAGTTTTCATTGAATCCATTAAACCTTGGCGCACCCTTTTGCCTTCTCATTCTCTGCAACACAAAATTTTTAGAGCAGGGTTTATATACTTGTTTTTCCTTTTTCTCTTCCACTTCTTTACGAGCAAAAACAATGTGGTATTTACCCATTACAAAACAATATTGTTAATTTCATGTGTTTATGTTGACTTAGACGTGTCAAATTCATCAATGTTAGACGCAAGAGTGATGAAAGACGGACATAGACTCACATAAATGTGATGCAATAATCTTATGATTGTTAATAATATATTTGTAGTTGTTGAATGTATTAAATGCATAATTAACATTACTCCCCCATGTAATGATGTCCCGCTGAAAAAAGGTAGTTTCAATAGTTACTCTTTTAAAATAAAGATATAATACAATTTTTTTATTTTTTTTCTTATCTAAAATTGGGAAATGTACCCATGTATCCGTACATCGGCAACAGCTGGAAATCGATGGAAAATTATATGTATTAGCACTAGAGAAAGGGGTTTAATGTAATTTACAATTATTTAATTCATAGGACGAAATTAAACATATAAATCGACAAAGTATTATGATTTTATATAATTATATTGAAAACTGCAAGTAATGATGTCATGTTAAAATTATACATGAGATCCTCTCTTGTATATAGGACAAAAACCTCTTAAATACAATTTTGACTAATGACATTGATGGTTTGATAGATAAATAAATAAACCAAATAGCAAAATTATAGTTGGAGTTGTAATTATTTAATTTTAATATATCAATTTTTGAGTAAGATGGATTAAATGTTTCATTATTTAGAATTTGAAAATTTTTATTTTGATTCTTTTTATTTTTAATATAACTTATTTATAATTTTATACCATATAATAAATAAAATTTATTTGAAATAAATTTATATAGTATAATATTATAAGTAAGTTAGACTTGAAAACAAAAAAGTAAACATAACAACTACCTCATAATCTACTTATTATAATAATTATTTTTTTATCTATTATATGATCCATTGAACTATGGATTACATAATAAAAATAGTTATTTTTATTCTATAAAAATTATTCTCATTTTTTAGAAGTAGAACCCAATATCTCTAAAATAAAAATTTAAATTTTTGACTACTGATATATTCCAAGAAGGACTTAAAGAGGAGGAGAGATTTATCTCTTATAAACCTCTATGCTTGAATCAAGGATTGATCATTGATAGGAAATCTATAAAGTAATTTCTTAAAATATAGATGGTACTACAATATGAGCACTCTTTAATTACCACAACCTAAGAGCTTTTAGTGTTTATGATTAATGGAGCAATCTTTCATAGTTGGTCTTTAAAGAACATGCCTTTAATGTTATACTTTTGTAAAAATACTAACATCTCATTTTGTTTTAAAGGAAAGTCCTTATAGCTTATAAAGGAAGATTGTTGTAACACCTCTTAGCTGTTCTAGAGGGATCTTTTTGAGTTAAGTCAATTTATTAAGGATGGTTCGATTTGACCCATAAACTAACATATCCAATTTGCATATGATGAGCTATAATGAACTTAATTATTGCTTAAAGATTCTCAACATTTGATTCCTCATAAATTATTCACACTGACAAATAAGTCGTACTTATGAGCACACTTGCATTATAGAATACATTTTATATACATACTAGGGATACATAACAACTAATATATATATATTTTAATTCACCTTATCCCTCTTTAATTGAGTTAGACTTTTTCCTTCACATGCATCCATAATTATATTTTATTCATATTGAATAAATATAATTAGTATACTTAATACTAGACAATTATAACCTTTTTTCTAAATTCATATTCCTCTATTATAATCCAATTGCTTTCTTAAATATATTCCAAAAAACTGAATCAATCATGATTATAGAATATACGCCAAAGTAGCAATCATTGAATTATAACCTCAAACATGGTCAAAAGTCATATAGGGCATTGCTTAAGATATATGATATCTTAAGGGACTTACATAATGAAGATACATGGATTGATTCTTTCATTTACCTTAATGGTCACTTAGCACACGTGGTATGAAACACATGTTATGATGATTATTCTCTTAAAAGGCCTATGTCTTTCTATTCATTTTTTTGTTTTTTTTTTTTCTAACATCATTTTACAAATCTTACTATAATTGCTATTAAGTGTCTAACTTGAATTCTTTATATGATCCCTCACTTTTAAGTGTTCAATTAAGATATCACATTTGATTTTCAATAGGTTATATAAGGAATAGGATTTTATATTGTCTTTTATGTAATAAATCCTTATCTTAATCTTTTCAAGGTGAACATATTCATTTATAATTATTTTTGCTCATAAAATAGTCTCACCTCTACAAACTTTCTTAGCATTATAGGCAATTACTCATGTAAGTAGACCAATCTTAACTTGTTTGACATAAGTTTTACTTTTGTTACTTGCACTTGTAGTAAGATTAATCTCATATCAATCTAATGCAACTCTATTAGGACAACACAACAAAAAGCATATGCTTTTCATTACCGTAATATCAAATTGTCATATTATACCATAATTTTATGTTGTCATATAAACAAAACATGTGGCCAACATTTTTTTTTTGTTTAACTAACTATTGGGTTTGTTTTTATCTAATATATTAACACATTTTATAGAGTTACATTCATATGTGACATTATGTCTCTTTTAAAGTTGTATTTGGTTTTAACTTGGTTCCCTAACAATGTATTGTGAACTTTCTTAATTAGTCCTTATATACTCATATAAGTTCCAAAAAACTCTTAAAACCAAACTACTACTCATATTGCAACTAAGTAAGTCATAAAATCATTAATCGTAACCAAATAGGCTTCATATGTTTGCTTTTTGTGACCATGTGAAATGGCTTCATCACTTAGCAAAAAGATAAATATATCAAATACATAAATATTGATATTGATTTACATTTATCAATATCTCATTCTTAATTGTGATCCAAATGACCAAATGAGTTTTTGATCATTTTCTTAATAACATAAGGAATATTCTATAATGCTCTCAAGATACCAAGTATTTCTAAAACATATTAGTGAGCTTCACTTGCATTTAACGAATGACATTTCATTAGTTTCATGGCATAACAAATATCTAGTTAAGTATATGTCACAATATACATCATACTAGTGTCACGAGTCTAATGGATTTAGTGTTCCACACTCATGTGACCTTAAGAATTCCTCTCAAGTAACCTTTCTCACACGCAACTCACAAAAAGGATCATGACACTAACATAGTATTGGAATAAAACATTTGTTTCATATCTTTTACTTTTTATAATTGAACACTTTTTAAGGCTAAGTCTTTCATTTACCATCTATGAGATAGAATTACAAACTTACTCTCAAATATTTTGACATAAATAAAATGACCCTTATTAATTATTGTAAAGCCATAAAAGATTCTTGCATGATGGAATTTCAAATACCATTACTTAGAAAATTATTTTAGACAATCATTTGATCTTTATAACTTACGCTTTTTGTGCTTAAGTTCTTAACAATGTAACTTATTGGTTGTTGCGCATTAATTTCTTTGTCTTAGTCCTTATTGGAAAAAATGGCTTTAACATTTATTTGGTGTAATTTTAAAACCATATTAGCTACCGTAATTAAAATTAGGTGAATAAAGGTAAACCTTATACCATAAGAAGGTTACCTTATAGTTTATATCCTTTCATTAGATATAACCTTTCGCTATTAAGTAAGTCTTATATCTATATATAAACTCATATGTCTTACACTTAATTTTGAAAACTTTATTCTTCCCAATGGCTTTGTGTACTTAAGGCAATTCTACGAAGTCCTAAACATTGTGAGATTTTATGGAATCCATCTCTTTTTCCATCTCATTTATCCATACTTCCTTTGTAACATATAAAAGGGCCTCAAACCAATATTTTGGGTTTTTCTTATCATAATGAGTGATAATAAAAGTTTATTCCCTTAATCTCAAAAGAATAATATGGGGATACTTTTAAAATTATTTTTGCACAATATTAGTTCTAATAACTTTTTTGCAATTTATGGTATAATGCTCCCATTAAAATTAAGACTTAAGGAAAAAGGGAGAAAGTAAAGAGAAAAGATTTGAGAAAAGGAACAAAAAGAGTAGATCAAGAAATCATGAATTGTTATTATAACAAACAAACCTAGAATTTTGATGACTAAATGGACAAACTTAAACATAAATTATGGATTTATAGTGTATGACTTATCTTTGGTAAGCCTAAGTGGTGTTATTTTTTAATGTTGAAATTATTTATTCCACCCAGTACAAAATGTTTTTAAAAATTATTGGTTTGCTTTTATGATATAGAAGAGAACAAAAGCTTGCAATTTTTTTGAGTCAATAGATCCCTCAATTTGCCCTAGTGTTAAATTATTCTTGGACTATTAAGAAGGGTTATTATTGCTAAGGATGCAACAAAAAAAGAATTGAGGCATTCACATTGCTAATTGGTCTTCTTAGTTCTCATATAGGTTTTGTTGTTTCTAATTATAATTGGAAAGACTAGTGGAGATATGTAAGATAAAGCTAAGACAGGAGGTAATGTAAGCATTGGAAAAGGGGATGTTTGTGTGTTAAATGGTAGAAAATAAAAAGTAGGCTCTCTTTTTTGTAGTGGTTTAAGATGGTTTGAATGATCCTATTTTGTCTTTATAGTAAAGATTCTTTGTATTATAAAATTTTAACTTCCTTATGAAAGGTAATTATGAACTCAAGATATGTAAATTTGTTTTTTTTTTTAATGAAGTTATTTATTTGCAACAAAACAACATTTTTTATTGATTATACACTTTAAATTAGTTAGATATTAGCAATAAAATAGAGCAATTGGTAAAGAAATAAAGCATAGACATTAAAAAGGATGCATCAAAGCACCATTGGTAGTTTGCATTCAAAAACAAAAATCATTGTTAAACATAGATGGCATCCTAAGTACATACATATACCAATTTTTCCAAGTATCCTTAATAAACCTAATATTTGTACTTAATGAACTAATTTGTATTACTTGCCTTTAATAACAATAAAAGAGGACTCTAAGAATAGGTCATAAATGTCTTTAACAAAAAAAAAAAAGGACATGTGACAAGATTTAGAACAAAATTAAAGTTTTTCAATCAATTATGAATGTTGACTCTTATGTATAGATATTATGCATTAGCTTTGTTGTCAAGCAAATCCATCACCATCTCTTGCACCTCTTATTATCCTTTGGTTCCTTTCATCTTGTAATTATTATGGACTAATAACATTTAGACCTTTGGGTTGGAACCTGAAAAATGGCCTTTTTGCTCTTTTTGGGCTAGATGGCATAAAACATACAAATGCAAACAATCCAATCATACATAATTATAAATTATTGATCAAGACTAACTAAATAGATATGACTTACTGGTCTTACCATTTTAAGAGGAGGTGGTATTGGATCATTTATATAGGTCCTTTTGTTATGTTATATATAATGGCATCTTTTGGAAATCATGAAAGAACCTCTTCTTTGACAACTTATCAGTGTACGTAAAGGTCTTCCCATCAATTTTGATCCTCTATATCTTTGGCTTTCTTATCTCTTTTGTCAAATATGATAGATTAATTAGGTCCTTACCAATTTTAGTCAAAAAATGTTGACCCTTAATGGAATTCATCATAATTATGTTTTCAAATACTTCTGCTTGGTACACCATATATGTAGATAAGTAATAAGTTGTTTGCCTTTATTTGCAATGGCAGCTATGGCATGACAATACGGTATGCCTAGAACATCCTATGCCTTACAAGAACAATTCTTGTTTTGTAATTCAACCATATGCCTTATTTCCTTATGGACAATTTCATACCATTAGCTCTATTAAAAACCATTTCCCAATCAAAGTTATCATCTCTTTTCTGATTCAATTTCCTTATAATTCTATAACTAAGATCATATTTATATTCATTACACATATCTATATTTCTTTATGGCAGTTTCATCATTATTAACCTAATATTTTCAAGCATTGACATAATACGCTTAGTTTTAGTCCTCATAATTGTTATATTAAAAATCTTATACAAATTGTTGTCAACAATATTACACTTTAAACTAGTGTTGAAGTATGCTTTCCTCCATTTTTAAGAAGGTTATTTAACATGTCTATGTGAGCATTAAGAGATGGTACTTTCATTTGTAAGCTTGTTCTACTAAAAAAATCTATCATGTTTGTAGATTTTGCACATGCCCAAAATATCCTATGCAATTCACTTCCTTAATGCTTTCTTCTTCAATTAGCATATGTGTCTTGCACAATATTTATGCTCTCCTTTAAGGAGATAATCTCTTACAACCATAAGGATGTCTTATAATTGCAAAAATCAAAGGACATAAACTTGTTCAAATATGAATTAGTAACTTTCAAATGAGTTCATAAGTGAGTCAATTTATTATTATTAATTTTACAATTAGGTCATAAAAAAAAAAAAACAAGTAGTTCACAATTAAGTTAGTAACAAGTTCATTTGATCATAATCAAGACATTTGCACAATAATTAAGATAGAATAACATGTTATAATAGTAAAATGAGAAAATTAATGACAATAAAAAATAAAAAATACAAATAAGTTTTAGCAACTTACAAGATGCTTATCTAAGATGATACCCTATCTATCCCTCTTATGCATATGAATATTTGCTTTAAGAAAATTAAAAAACCAACCCCACGTAGTAATTGTCTCACTTTTTACCATCGTACGTGTAGTGAATTGGATAAGGTAATATAATGTGTTTAAATCATGAAATTGTAGGCACATAAAAATGTTCTAGCATAATATGAATAAAGTGTAGTTGAGTGTATTAATAAATAATAACAAAGAGATTTTAAGGGATAGAAGGATTAACATAAGACATTTATGGTGGTTTGGCTTTTGCAAAGGCCTACATCTACTCCCTAAACTCTCCTTTAGGTATCCATAATTCACTAACACATTCTTTTTTAATGAGTGAAGATTAATCTTTAGAACTTTTGGTCACCTTACCAAAAGCACACTTGCTCTTTTCTTTTTAGATCACTTGATCAAAACTTCACATTAAAGCTCATTAGTTATCCCTTTCTCAACATTTAAAGCACTCTTGCTCTCTTTCTCAACACTTAAGCACACTTACTCTCTTTCATAACACTTACAGAGCATACTTGCTTTCTTTTAATGGGTGAAAATTAACCCTTTATAACTTTTAGTCACTTAAACAATAACACACTTGCTTTATTCTTTTTCGATCACTTGATCAAAAACTTCACACTAAAACTCATTAGTTATCTCTTACTCAATACTTAGAGAACTCTTACTCTCTTTCTCTACACATAGAGCACACTTGTTTTGTTTCCCAACATTAACAACACTCCTTCTCAACTCTTTAAGGGCACTTAGATCACTCTTTCTTCTAACTTTCTTACTCTAAACTCACTTGTTCTTACACAATGATTTTTTTTTCACTTTCTTTTAATCTCAAGAGAAAAATACAATATATAAAGATTAATATTGCACATTATATGTATAAAGCTTCCTTCTATAACCCTATTTGTAAATTGCCTTCAAATGATGTTTAAATAGCTATAGAAGAAGATCACAACTTGTTAGAGTTGTTGCCTTGGGTTGAATTTGATTTTAGTTACTTACCTACTCGATAACTCCTGGCATTGATTTTCTTGTCTGTCACTTTCATGCAAAATAACTATAATTTCTTCTAGAACTCTTCAAAAATTATAACTTTTTTCTAATAGACTGTCAGAGTTTTGTAACAACCAAATTTGACAATTTTTGAATCACTATAGCATAGTCAAATAAATGCAAGAACATGGTTGTTGAATTTTCCTCAAACAGCTTTCATACTTTCAGAAGAACGACCATATCTTGTAGTTGAATAATAGACAGGATAAGAAGTTTTCTTGTAAAGTTTGGTACTCAAATTCAACGTACGCTCTTCCACGCAGCCGTTGCAAGTGACCCCCTCTGCACCGAATGTCTCTCCCAGCTTACACACTCTTCGCGGAAATTCCATAACATTTTCTTTAGAGCTCGAAACATTTTAAACTCAAACTAGACTTCCAGGTCTTCAAAGGCATTGGCCCAATTTGCAGATTTATACCTAAACTTTCTCATATGATGCAGATTTATACCTAAACTTAGCCCAAGTTGCAATGCTCTTTAGTAGCCCTCGAGGTATGATCATAGTGAAGACCAATATAACAAAGATCATGTTTTGTTCCTCTCTCTCTCTTATAATTCGTCACAAAAGCACACACATTGGGATCTCAAGCAATTTGGATGGGCTAGGGAAAGGATTTTTTTTTCTTTAAGATTTTCAAAAGAGGGCTAACTAACATTGTTTTGTATTTGTAAACTCACCCAAGAGGTACGAAATAGTACCGTTCTTAGGAATTTTGCGTCCCCTTTTTCCTTTTCTTTCTTTTCCTTTTCTTTCATTTTCTTTCTTTCTCTTTTTTTTTTTTCTTTCCTAAACTTCTATACCCCTTCATTTTGTGTCTGGCACTCTCATTTTGGGCTCGAAATTGCTCTTTCTCTCTCTACACTCACCCCCCTATTATGGCCATTTTCTCACTATACGAGCTTAAAGATGCCTTAAACAAGACTTTTGGATATGTTTTCTAGTGTTGGAGCCAAGATTTGGCTCTGAAAATAATGGCTTTAAGGATTAGCTATGGTAGAGAGAGAAAAAGGGTGGCTGCTGCCGACAGTGAGAGTTCGCCAACCTCAAAATGGTGCGTGGATAGCACCATTGGATAGATCGGCACCTAACAAGTTAACCGATCAATGTAGCAAAGGCATTCAAAGGCAGCTCGTGTAAGGTGAGAAGCAAGCAATGGCTGTAGACTTTTATCCGATAGTCAACAATCTCCCCATACTCCAATCAATATGTGGACAGAACCATTGGATAGATCAGCACCTGACATGTCTATCAGTGTCAATTTCGTGTGGTGATGACACTTGAAGGCATCTCATGTGAGGGTAAGAGCAAAAAGCACTAGCGGGCTTTCGTCCAATGATCGATGCTTCCCCATCCTCTAATCGGTGCATATAGGGTGCCATTGGATAGATCGACTTTCGACACATTGAATAGTACCAATCTCAAGCGAAGATGGCAACTGGTGGCATCGCACATAGTCGTGGTGTGACGGTTGGCCTTGAGCCTTTTCATCTGTTTATGCACTTCCCTTGCTCCTTTTGGCGTGTGGCCTTCAAAAACACATAGATTAGAGCTGGAGGACTTCGGTGATGGTGCTTATTATACTTTTCAGCAAGGCCAGCGATGGCACCAATAAGCCTTCTAAGCCCAAAATACTTGTCTCGAGGGACTTTCTTCACCTTTTTAGCCACTTTAATGTTTTTCTTTTTATTGTTATTCTGTTATTTTTTAGCTTGTAAATGCATGAAAGGAAAAAAAAAAAAACCATAATGTGCTAATTTTATACCTTTTTTTTTTTTGTAAGGGAGCTCTGATTAACTCTTTTTTGGATGAATGATGCTGTCAAAATTCAAGATAAGTGCTCTTTTGGTCAATTTTAGGTGCTAGATATTTGTTTACGTTGGTGATATCCTGTTTATGGGTGATTTGTGTCTCTGTTTGATGATTATAGTTGTTCTTGTGCCAAGTTAATTATGGTCAATTGCTTAATAACCACCAATGGCTCTTCGAGTAGGTGTAATTAGATATTTAACCATTAATATTTGATTTTAATTTTATTTTTTATCCTAATCATGGTTTTAAACTCAATTTGGATTTATTTATGTATAATTAAATCCTAAAAAAATGCAACAAAGATGAAGAGAAGAATTAAAGGTCTTAATAGTTTTATTGCAGGTACCTCTATTCCCACTATTGTAAACTAAAAGGAGCTGCTTCTTGTCCTGAGTGGTTGTTTGGACATTCTTTTAGGAGTTTAAGTGATGTTGTCTCTTTATTCTCGTTGACCTTAAATGCTTTCTTTTATTCTCTCTCGTTGGTTTTTGCTCCTAAATGCTTCTAACCCTTTTTTACTCTCTCTTAACATTAATGCTTTCTTTTCTTTCTCTTATATATGCTCTCTCTTGATGCCTTTCTTACATCCATCAATGCTCCTCCCTGTGATTAATGCCCCCTTTCTTTTATAATAAAACTTGCTTAATCTCCACTAGTGATCTTTGTAACTTTTTCATGAATGATTGAAATTGACTTGCCTTTTTACACATGTCTAACTTATTGTAGGTTATTAATTTGTAAGATTTGCACTTAGATCAAGTTATTAGGACTTAAAGAGAGGATTGGTGGACTAAAATTATTAAAGTTAAATCATTGGTCAAAGGTCTTTAAGAAAAGAGAATCCCCTTATATTTGATGATGTAACTTACATTCGAAAGTAATTATTTTAATTTTGAATTTAATCTAAAAATTAAGAGAACTAACAACCCTTTCTTTCTTAAGTTTGATATACTTTATATATTAGACTTTAAGATATATATTAAATATTATAAATTAATTTATAACTATTGAATAATTTTTTTTTTGCTTTTTCTTTTTCTTGGTTTTTTTCTTTTTATTTTTTTTTTCTCTTTTTGCCTTTCTTTTTTCTATGTCCAAATAAACAAATTATGATCCAAATGTAATTATACTTTTCCTGCAAATTAATTTTGCCTTTTTACAATCATGAAAGTGAATGTGAGATCTTTATCAATTAAGACAAACAACATAAGAGTACAACAATGTGTACAAAATGTAAACATTTTAGATTACTTTCATTGATAGAATTACTAATGAAGTTTATCTTTCAATAACAAGTATGATCATTAATTATGTTTAATAAAACTTTTATAATGAGCTTTTTAAAAATTTTTAATTTTCTTATATATTTATCAAATATAGGAAAATAATTTTTAATAGATTTAAGAGTTTTACTCAAATACCAAAAAAATAAAAAAAAAACTTATTTTCCCTAAAACAAATTCACAAAAAATATTTTTCACAAATAAGTTATTTTTTGTGAAACAAATGGATTTTAAAATAACAAACTTTTTTTTTTTTAGCTAAAATGGAAAACTTCTACATTTTCAAGAGCCCAAATTATTTTGTGTGGGTTTTATGTCCAAATGCATTTTTGTATAAATTGTTGATATTTTAGTGGGAGTCAAATTGTTTTTATCTGATAACTAGTTCAACCACTATTATTACCTAGACTATATCATCAGGCAAATGATAATATATAAAATGTTGTTTTGTAAAGATTAGGATTAGACAATTAAAATGAAAATGTATGGTGGGAGTTTTATGTCACTATAAAATTGTAATTAAGTTGAAACTATGAACTTTAACAAACATTAATTAGACTAGCAATGTTGTATCAAACTAAGTTTTTTAGGGAAAATAAAAGTTTATTTACTTAAAGTCATATCAATATGAATTTGACTTTCAATGCCATTAATAAAATCTCTCTTACTTGGCTCCACATTCTTTTATGATTTTATATCTTTGTATTTTATAAAGATTCTTCGTATTCATATAACGACTTAAAAGCTAACTTTCATATAAGCTAAATAGAACTCAAGAAATAACAACCTACAAATGAGCCAAACATAAAGACAAAAGTCAATACTCTCATAAAAAAAAAAAAGGAATAAGAAATTCCTACAATATAAAATAAAAATTACAAAAATAAGTATAAAGCTATAGCTAACATATAAAAATCTAAGGTATGTTTGGTATAATACAATGTAGAATAGTATGGTATAAAATAGAATAAATAACTATCTTCTATTGTATTTAAATAGTATTTAATAATATAACATAGTTAGGTAGTATAATGTCTTAAAATTACATTATCATATTTATAACTTTACTAATTATTTTTATTATTTATTTTAACTTTTTGTCACAAATAACTAAAATTAAATTTTAAAATTATTTTATTTTCTTTTTCTAATAATTTTATAATCTTATTATTTTTAAAATTTTAATTAATTATACCAAATACTTATTAAATTAATTTTATAAGACTATTAAAAATTACTTAAATTATATAAATTTAATATTAAAATTACAATCAAAATAATATCTTATATAATGATATTTTTTCATTTCTCTCTTTTTTTTCCTTTCTCATTCTCTCACTCTTTCCTTCTCTTTTCTTCTCTTTTTCTTTCTTATGCATCTCTCACTCGCTCTCTCTATATTATCGTTTCTCTCACTATCTTTCTCTCTCTTAAATGTCTCCCTTCATTTTTATATTTGCATCTATTTTATTTTTTCTTTTTTTTTTCAACTCTACTTATCTCTTTAATTTCTTTTTTTTTATTTATCTCTTTTTAATTTCTATACTTTTCTTTCTCTTTTTTTTTCTCTTTATTTCTCTTTTTATTGTCTATCTCTCACACTTTTAATTTTATCTTCTCTTTTCCACTTTTCTCTATTATCTCTCTCTCTCTCTCTCTCTCTCTCTCTCTCTCTCTCTCTTCAATCTCTTTATTCATTCTCTTTCCCTCTCTTACTCTTTTTTATTTTATCTTTCTCTTCAATCTCTCCTTCCCTCTCTTTTATATCTCTTTGTCAATTCTTTTTATCTATTTTTTATTTTTTATTTTTTCAAAAAAGATAGAAAAGAAACAATTAAAAAAATAGAGAAAAAAAGATATTAGAAAAGAAACAATTAAAAAAAATAGAGAAAAAAAAGATATAGAAAAAGATTAAAAAGGATAAGAGACATCGAAGATATTGAAAGAGAGATCGAGATAGAAAGAAAGAGAAATATAAAAATTAAAGAGAGATAAAAAATAAAGAGCGACAAAAAAAGATAAAAATACAAAAAAAATTAAAATAAAATAAGAGAGATAAAAAAAAAGAAAAAATTAAAGAAAGAATAAGAGAGAAAAAATAAAAGATAAAAAAGAGAATTAAAAAAATTTTGAGAAAAACTAAACATATTATTTTTGTTATTCACAATAATAAAATATAAAAAAACAAGTCATTAATACAAAAACAGATTAATTTGAATTAATGTAAAATTCTTTATACGAAGTAATGGGGATACGTTTTTACTCTCACAGGGCAAACACATTTGATGTGTCGCAAATTTTCTATGCAATATAGTAGTAAAATAAATAACATTTGTTGACCACAAAAGCAAACGTTTTTGGGGAGATCCCTCCTACAAAAATGTGGAGCTTAATTCTGATAAATAAAAAGGAATGATATTCAATGCATTCAAAAGCAATTTAATGGAAACAAACTTGCTATAGGAGAATAATATGGGAAAACAAAAGGCTTGCATATTTTAGCTTTAAATGGAAGACGTTCCCTAAGGTGGAAACAACTTTGAATCTAGAGTTTGAATTTTGACTCTAAACTAATATCGTAACTAAGCTTAGATACATGGAAAAAAGCTGTGATTTGACGGTTTCCCTTAGATACACCTTACGGTTTCGCAATGGATCCATGAACTCGTGTGCTTTCTGATTTTCACAATCATCCCCTTAACTAGAAACTCACTCAATTCTAACAAATATAATCTAACATTTTGTGGTAATTAGTGATGGGAACTAAACAATCTAAAATGTGGCAAGTAAGATTACATGTCAAAATAACAATATATGTGTGTTTGTGCGTGAGAGTACAATAAAATGTTAAACATCAATTATTTGCTGTTCTGTTTTCTCGCGTGAATTCTCTTTTCAATCAGCTCTCTTTTATTCTCTGTTCCTAGTTTTTAACCATTTAATAGCCTAGAGATGGCAGATTGGTTGATACGATCATGGTTACCCCTCCTGCCCCGTTAGCGTTTGTAATAATGTTTCCCAATCATGACAGAGAAAGAGCTAGTCTGCAATTCACTTGCATGCAACATTAACATGGTTAAGTTAAATTTATTTGCCTACTATTTGGTAGCAGCTGATTAGATGATGGCAATAAGGGGGGTGCACAGATTCTAGTGGTGCCAAGAGCTCCCTAGCGCCAATGGTAAATTATAAAATGCAGAGACGATAAAGATTACTCATAAACCTTGCCCTTTGGTCTTTGGCGTGTGTGATTTGAACATTTATGTATGTGGACACGCAGCAGAACACTCCGCTACTGAAACTAAATTGGTAGATGCAAAAGCTTGTTCATGGGTATTGTAAGCCCTGACCCATGCAGGGCAAGCCTGTCGAGAGTGTCGCTCAGTCTCAAAGTGGAGGAAAAGCATAAAGAAGAACAATCCGGAACATAACAGTTTAGAACTCCCAAAAACAAAACTTATCATCCTGAATGTGTAGGATATTGACATTCTTTAAAAACTGTGATTTTACACAAAGGGATACCCGACTAATTACGGCAATCTGTCCTACATTGGCCATCTTTTCACACTGGAAGATTCCCAGAGGGTAATCCAGAGATGTCCACAGGTTCATACGGTGGGTTATTTTACAGCAGAAAATCAAAGGATCAAACCTTGAGCAGGTGCAGGCTTTGACGGGTGGTGCTCACTAGCATCGGATGCTTTTGGTGACTCGGCTAGGTGAACCTGTGCAAAGTCATCTACCACTTTTCTCTTTTGCTCCTCTTCAGCAACTCCTACCTTTTCTTTTGCCTTCTGACCAACTTCCCCAGCAGCCTTTGCAACCTTGTTGAAAGTTCCAGTTACCCAAGAAACACCAGTAGAAACATACTGGTTATTCATTATGGCAGATCCTGCGCTACTTACTTTTTGCTCGGCAGTTGCAAATGCTGATTTAGTCTTCTCTGAAACCTGAAACTTCTGATCCACTTCCCGAACTTTGTCACTCACAACAGTTGTGCCAGCAGTTATCTTCTCAGTGAAGCCTATTTTTTTGTCAAATGAGGTGACTTTAGCTGAGGCTGATGAAGTCAACTGGTGCTTCTCATCAAAATTCTTCGCTTTGTTGGCTGCATCTTTTCCCAGGATATAGCCCTTAGCAAGCATGCCACTAACCACATCCTCTGCCTTTCTCAATGCAGATTCAGCACCACCTGGAGTTTTACTCTGAGTTGCCTGAAGAGATTCAGCAATTATGAGTAAACAAATTCAGAGTGCATAATAAAATGGAAGTTCTTGAAATTATCTTACAGCAGGGGTAAAAGCATCAGCTGGCAGATGGTAATCCGGATCCAGAGTCACGCTGACGGTCAAATCAACTATGGTTGCTCCCTGACATAAGACAGAGTCTTGAGTGAAACTTTGTCACATGTTGCATGCAAAAGGAGATCAAATGTTTAGTCCAAAAATGCCACATCCACAACTTCAGACAATTCACTAATGAAAAGTTCTAAAATCTAGCAACAAGTGCTATTTCATGGTCAAAGATAGCAAAACTTACAACAGTATAATTGTTAGTCTATGCAACTGAATTAACTTACAACCAGTATGATTTCTCTCTCTCTCTCTCTCCCCCCTCTTTTTCTCTCACCCCTCTTTTTCTCTCACATGAACACACACACAGATTTCATTGTTTCTAGGATAATGTGTTTTGCTTTATGCAAACTAAGCATCAAGTAAGACAAGCAAGGCAATCCAATTGGAGGGAAATGTACTCAAGGCAAAGCCATATAGGAAAAGATACAAACAGACAAAGAATTCAATAATGTAGATAAGCCCTAGGTCACAGTGACAAACTCAGCCAAAGGAGTAGTATTCGTTTTGTGAACAAAAAGCAGTCTTAAATGACTAAATATTGTAAATGGTATGCCATGGCTCTGTTACAAAGCTTTGAGAGCACAAACACACAGAATCTAGTGAATTTGAGGTTAAATGGGAAAAGCTATCAAATATTAAGGCCAATAAGGCACTTTGTTAGTTTACAAGACATGGTCAGTCAAGAACTGATACATTGGTAAAATGAAGACAAAGGAAAATAATGACAAGTATATGGTGACACACAAACAAATTAATTACCGAAAGAAGAACAGCAGTTTCTGCTCCTTGATGATCTTTGAAGGTAACATATCCAATTTGAGAATGCTCATCATCACTGCATATGAATATAAAATGCTTGATATATGAAAAAATATCACAAACAGGCATGGGGATACCCAGATAATCAATGAAACAGTACCTTCTCATCTCAACGTATTCAATGTCACCAGAAAATGAAAAGAACTCTTTGATGTCTCGCTGAGTTGCTCGTAGAGAAACATTACTGACTTTCACAGTTCTTACCTGCAATGAGCACAGAAAATCAATTAGGATCTCACAATGCCATGTAGACATAAATATTTGAAATTCCAACAAGACTTGGCCATGAACATCACATTAGATTCTTTTCCATTCTTGCCCCCGAACCCCAAACCCAACATTCTACATATTTGCAATTAGGACATATGCCCAAATGGTAGATAAGCCACCTTTTTCCCCGCATCTATCTGCTTCTCTTTCTCTTTTCAACATGAATTGCAATATACAAAAGCCATTAATGTTGTCTGCCTCCATTTGGTTTCATTTTCTTTGGAAACTTTTAAAAACCACATTTTGGCATCCTCTACCCTCCTGATAACTCATCAGATAGAGAAGCATGACAAAATCATAAATGTTGTAACTTCATTTCATTACAATGCAAGAGAAATCACCAACTGATGTAGGTTCCCATGAATTTCCACTCTTGGACAATGAGATCCAGTTTCATCTTCATTGTCCAAGCCTTTTTTGAGGGTCACCCAATGAAATTAGCAAAGAAAATTTGAGTTCCAGTTCTATAAGGTAGCAACAATGAAAAAGAAAATATTTGAATTGTATTATTTGATAGGAAGGGTGAAACCAAGTCCCCAGAGTTACATTCAGAATCAATCAGCAACAAGTTAATGAAAAAAAAAAAATACAAATGCCTTGGGGGAATAAAACCATCAGACATGTGTAGGTAAATTGAGCCACAATCTTTCAGAAACTTCAAACTCATACAGGAAAAATTCTCAATAGGCAAGCAATGTAACCAAAATCAAGCCATAAAGACCAACCATCCATCCTCAACAAAGCTCAAAACAGAGCAAACCCAATCTAGTAATAGCCAGGCCACCGAAAGATATTTCCATCATTCCATACCTGACCGAAACATCTTAGACACAGAGTTCCAGCGCTAAAGGTTATTACAAATCATTAAACTGATGTTGCTACATCATTCCATCATCCTCCACCGAACACGAGACGTGAATTGTTTAAGCGAGTATTTGAATAAATTAAAAGGGATTGTTCACGTCACAAGTTGAGACGGGCATTAGAGTGCTTTGGTGATTAAGGCCAAGTCAACAAAAACGAACTACTAGAACCGGATTCTTGGCAGGCATAACTCCATTCGGAAGTGTCTTGTTACGGACATTCAATTTAATTTACGGGATCTTAAATCTAAAATACCTCAGCGTCTACATATAACATTAACAAGCAAAAACATTTTCATTTCCATTTCCCACCGGCAACAAACAAACAAACAAACAAACAATCTATTATGCGAAAAATGGAAAGAACAAGAGAGCTAAATTCAATCGACCTAAATCCAGGGCTAAATTGACTCTGTTTTCCAGGTCAACTTAAAACAAACTTTTAAAAAATCTTTTAAAAAAAATAAAAAGAAAGAGTCAGAGAGAGGACTGCGTAACGTCAACTCAAAAATCAACAGAAGAAGCAAAGAACACGAGCAGATCTAACCGGCGCCGGTGAATCTAGAAAGCACCGGAAACCTAAATTAAAAAAAAAAAAAAGGAGAGAGAGAGAGAGAGAGAGAAAAGAAAAGAAGAGCAATTGAAATGATGAGCCAATTAGGTTAAAGGTCAGCACAACCAACCACTGATAACTATTCGCACATCTGTGCATAAAAGATTAAAGATATGACTAACCGACATGGCAACCGGTGTTCGGTGATCTGGGGAAATGGAACGCAGCGTTTCGGCGAGAGATCGGGAGAGTCTGAGAGAGATTGATAATGGCGGAGGAGAGAGGCCTTTAGAAGGATTGTGGGAGAAAATGGGACAGACCGCCGGTCGTCACGGCACGTGCGAGGAGGATTTGCAGCCTTTTTACGCGTTTCTAGCACGTCCTTTTCTTCTTCTTCTTCTTCTTCTTCTTGTTTTTGTTTTTTTTCTCTCTTTTCTTTTGGGTCAAGGGTGACATTTATTGAAAAAAACAAAAAACCAAAGTTGACATTTATTGAATAAAAAGCAAGTCTATATTTCTAATATAATTAGTGAAAAAATATTTATTAAAATTTTTTATTCTGTATACCGGCGTGATATTAGACGAAGAAATAATTTATTGCTTTTTATCCTAAATTGTTATATGATAATAATTATTAAAAAAGAAAACAAGTTGATTCGTACACGATTTAATGTAAAATTTAATAAATATACCTACATTATTTCAAAATAATTCATAATATGGTATTTTGAAATGGACCTGATTGAGCTATTCTTATGTAATTATTGCAATTTGACAAATATGGTTTACGGCAACAAAGACAACAAAATATTGTGTTTTACAGAATGCCAATAATTGATTTTCGCAAAATATTTAGTTGTAAAATCTAAAATTGCACATATTAGCATCTCAAATCTTATACGATATGTTATTAAAATATTATTATGAATAAATAATAATCAGTTTTAATTTTACGACATTTATTTCAATAGAGAATTCAGATTAAAGTTACTTTTTATCTAAGATTAGATAATTAATTCTAAAGGATCGTCACCTATCAAAATCGCAAACTGAAAAAAAGGGTTGTCAAATCTCTAATTACTGATTTTTAGATTTTAAACTTTTTTTGACA
This sequence comes from Bruguiera hainesii, assembly GCA_023213295.1. Lineage (NCBI taxonomy): Eukaryota > Viridiplantae > Streptophyta > Magnoliopsida > Malpighiales > Rhizophoraceae > Bruguiera > Bruguiera hainesii. Next base: position 3,839,145 of record JAHOYR010000006.1, on the reverse strand, counting down.
TTTTCAAGTTTTATGTTATATAATATTTTGAATCATTTCAGATTACTCAGAAACTTATATCATTTTCGTTATTCAATTACGTTTGCTGTTTAGATTGTTTTATGATTTCAGGGGAATTCAGTTAAATTCTAAAATAAGAATGAAAATGTAAAATGGGTCATACCAGATTTGATATTTGATCTATGGGAAGTAATAAAAGCGAATATGTGAATGGAAAAAAGAAAAGAAAAAAAAAAAGAAAATGGTGGAAGTTAAACAAGTGAAGATATTATAATCCTAGCAAAGTTGATGTCAGAAAAAAATAATTAATATTATTGTTTCCCAGACTTTGCAAGAGAGACTAGATAAATCTAAAAGGAAAAGTATTTTATAACAAGTTGGAAAAGAGATTTTCATTGAAAGGAGGAGATTTGAAAAACATGCAGGAGGTGATGTAGATACAAGGAGGAGAGGGAATCGAGGGTGCTTTTTGGATACTGAGGCCGTGAAGGCAAAGACCATATTGGTCTTTTCCGTGACGCTTGACTTAACTTTAGCTAATATTAACTTCAATAATAATCGCACCGGCCGTAAACTTGACTTTTTCTTAACGGAGAACAATAAAACGTGATTTCTGTAAGGCTACAGAGTCAGACCCAAAAATAAAAAATAAAACTTATCATATAACATAAGTTGGTTGTTTTTAGATGGTGCACTCTAAATATATGATAAAGATGAGAAAAGGGCATAACAATACATTAAAAAAAAAAAGGAATTTAACAAATTACAATAAAAATTGGCATCTCGAAATAAGATATAAAAAAAAATTAAGAGATTGAGATTTTTATGCGGATACTTTTTATATGTAAATTTATAACATTTGTTTATTTTTTAAGGCCTATTTAGTTGCCTTTTTGTTGATTGGTATTATATAACCTTGCTTGCACCTTAGAAAGGTAGCTTCTTTACTATGTCCAATCCTTTTTTTTTTTAAATAATTTATTAAAATATACAATACTCAAATTTATATAATTTAAAATTTTATTAAAATATATAATATAAATATTTATATAATTTAAAATATTAATATTTTTTCACACTAATTTTATAACTTTCTATTTAAAGTACATTTATATAACTCAAAAATTTACTGAGGTGTATAATATTAATATTTATATAATTCAAAATTTTTTTTATATAAAAATTAAATTATACTTAATTCTCTTTTTTTATCATCATTTGTGGTATTTTTTTTTAGAATTAGAGTCAAATTAATTTTAATATTATTAGTTAATTAAAATATTGAAATTAGAGTTAGACTAAATCTAATTTTATTTATTATGAGGTTATTTTTTTTAAAGTCAATTTATTAAAATATTTAAAATTCATAATTATATGATTTAAAATATTTCTTCTTATTTTATCTGTTTATAATATAACCATCATCGCCCGTGATATTCCACACCCTTCTGGCCTGCTGAAACCGATTGGATGATCGTGACAGTTCATCAAACTCTATTGTTAATTGCAGTTGTTGATTATTGTTGCTAATGAGTAAAAGACTTTATACTATATAGTTAGATTAATGTTGCCTATTACCTCTAGGTAGTAAAACGACTGTTTGAAACATTACGTTTCTATTTTGTTACAATAATTTTGGGTTCTGGTAATGCAAACAGAGCTTGAGACTTGATTATCAACGATGGGGTAAAGGAGCGTCGCGAGATATTGTTGCAAATACTACGGCAGAGAGCAGAACAGCAAAGAGGGAGCGGTATGGGAACAAAAAGTGATAAAAAAACATAAATTGAGAGAGATAAATAATAGTAAAAGAGAAGATAAAGTGGAGGGATAACGATGAAAGAGATGAACATATCAAATAGAATAATACCGTTATGGGTTTTCATCGAGGATTTTCCTCATTAAGTCGAGACTTATCATGTTTTTACTGAGATAATTACGAGGGATAAGGCTAATTAATGAGTTAAAAATGATTAGAATTGTGATTCTTTTTAAAGCAAAAATCTCGTTCTCTTATTTCAAAAAAATAAAAAAAATTATTTTTATTAATATAATTTTTATGATATTATTATTATTATATAAAAACATATTTCTTATTCATTATTTTTTATTTTTGTTTCATTCTTATAATTAATTTTTAACTCTCTTTTAATTTTAATTAAAAATAAACTTTTACAATTTCACATGTTAAGAGATAATACATTGATTCATGACTTAACTCATTTTTACTGACAATAAAATTTTAGTAATTACAAAAGCCTAATCGCTAGTTTCTTTACATTGATTCATGCATCCCAACTTTTGAAATCTATTCAAGTTTCAACACATGCATCTTCAACGCATAAAGAAATTGTCGTACAAGGGGAGAGCAATGAGTAGCTATCAACTCGTGAAATTGGAATAGAAGATATGCATACGATCCCAATTAGTGAGAATACCAAAGCTTGACTTCAATCTACTTCAAACGCTATGTATATATACACACAACCACACACAACATACACAAATAGATAATTGTTCTTTATCTAAAATTTATAACTTATGAATTATTATGATGCTCAATATGGAAATTCACTCACGGATTATTTATTCAAGTTCAAACATGTGTATCTTTGATGCATATTTCAATTTTCATACAAGGTTATTATAGTTATTCTCAATATAAAGTTCATTGTGTGTAGCATTATGTCATGCTTACGGTGTGTTTGTTTATTATTCTAAGCAATATTTAGCAACTCATTCATTTCGTGTATCCTAGTCTTATAGATATTAATTTAATGCTAATTTTATAGTTATGATTGTCCATAAAAATTTAGAGAATTGAAAATATATATAAATTTATTTTAAATTCATTAAATTATAATCATATAGTATATAATAATTATAAAATCTAATTTAGCAATGAAGCTATTTATGAGATTTTGTATTTTTATAAATAAAAAAAATATATTATTAATTATTATAATTTCTTTAACATCTTTCATGGTAATTATATTAAATGATTCTTAAAATGGGGTTGTGTAAATTTTTTGATAAATTGCAACAGATCAAATGAGATCTCGGTATATCAAAGGCAAATTAGCTAGTTTATGTACGTGGCAAACCCATCTTTATTCCCTCCCTCCCTACCACGTGGCGCACTTCACTGGGTCCACATCAACGTGCTGGCACAGACACAAATCGCCCGCGCCCGGCCCACCTCCCTAAACCCCAGAAAACACCACTCAAATCGGTCTCCCTCCCACTCTCTTTCTCTCTCCGTATATAATTTAAAGTTAATATATAAATTTATTTATAATTTTATGTCGTCTAATAATTTTAATTTAATTTTTTAATAATTTTATTAATTTTTTGGTAAAAAATATAAAAATAATTAAAAAGATTCTCTCTATTTGATCTTTTCTCCTCTCTCTCTCAATTTATAAATTTAAGAATAATTATTTCATTATATTTATATAAAAATTTTATTAACTCAAAATAAAAAATAAAAAATATGAATAAGAACACTCTTCTTTATGAGAAATAAGAGAATTCAACAATCACAACATCCCCAAACAATAATTGAAAAATGGGGTGCCAAATTCAAATGATCTAATTGGAATAAAGAAAAAATTAAAAAGGTAGCCTTAAAAAGTGAAGCTTTATTGAAGAGGAATGATAAAAATGGTACCTAAAGCTGTTTATCATTGGTGTTGAGATGTTGAACTTGTAGCTGGAAAGAAGAAGAAGAAGAAGAAGAAGAAGAGGCTGATAACCATCTGACCTTATCTTTAGCTCTAACAAGCAGTCCATCACCAAGCAATCTTGAATCTTTTAATCTACACAAGGATGAGCCGAAACAATACCAAGAAAAGAGTGAGGAAGCAGAGGAAAGAAATGAAGAGTCGAGAGAGTTTTTTTTTTTTTTAATTGGTGTGTTGGGTTTATATGATGTAACCCAAGAGACAGAGATGTTAAAACTAAAACCTTTGAAGGAAAAAAGAGGGTGGTCAAGGCTCAGCGTAGGTCGGTCGATCTTTGACAACACCTAGGAAATGAAAAATTGAGCAAATTTTCATAGAATAAAAACTAAAGAGGCACAAAGCTATTACCAAGGTCCACGGTGGTATTTAGAATCATTGCTTGACATTTGTGTAATTTCAAATTTTGTTTTTTTTATTTTTTTATTTTATTTATTTAATATTATGTTTTCCATATTAAAGCTTAAGGGTATTGAAGTAAAGACCTTGAATCTGTGCAATAAAAGTTTCATCTAAAAGACAAAATTTTTCTTTTGGATTCTACCAGAAAAAAAAAAAATCCTAAATTCAATATTTTTGAATTTTATTTTCCCAACTACCAACCCTTTTCTCCTTTTTTTTTTTTCTTTTGTTATTGGATTTTTGTCCTTGTAAATTCAACTTCCTCCAACTTGTCTGGTCATCTTCAACAATTGTCACCCAAAAATTGATAATATATCACATTTTAAGCCAAAGGTGCTATGGCACTACATAATTTTCCTCCCTGTCTTGAACATCGTCAAGAGCATGACAGCAGCAGGAGCCTTTGCTTTTCCCTCCTTGTCCGCCCTCATTGGCCTCTTTCTCTCACTTTCTTTCTGTACGTCTGTGCTCGTAAGTTTCTGGGTTTCTTGGATTTCTACCTTTTAAAATCTTGTTACAGATTTTTGTGCTGTTAGCCCAGCAAGAACCCATGTCATTTCTTGATTATTCACTTCAAGTTTTGCCCCAAAAAAATGATCTTTACAATGATCTTCCCGCTATGTACGGATTCCAATTATGTTATTATATTTTCCTCTCGCCTGTTGTGTAGTTCTTATTATTAGGGTATCTTGTCATTTGTGGGTATTTTGTGGATTAATTTATAATCTTCGTGACCTATTTTCTGTCATCGGCAAAAGGCAGAAGGAGGGGAAAGAGAAAGAGAGGAGAGAATTTTTTAATAATTTTGAGTATTTTTATTTTTAAATTATAAAATAAATATTATGTGACATATTAAGTAATTATATAAATTGACATATGATTTATGGAGACTAATAAAGTGAGAGTTAATGTAAATAGGAATTACGTTCATTGTTACTGACACTAAATTGTATAAGCACACATAAAGACACTTACAGACACGAACAACACGGAAAAGAAGAAAAATTAAAAAATTAAAAATTAAAAATAAAGAGAAAGACAATAAAAATAAAAAAAATAAAAAGAGAGAATCTCACAAGGTATGACTTCACTCGCTTGGAAGGAGAGTGTATTATTGTCTTTGATCTGGATGTATATTGGCGGCGCTGCAAAAATAGGGAGACATAATTAAGAGAAATAAGGGGAATATGTGTGGATAGTCGAGTTTAAGGGTATTAACAGAGCAGAGGAAAAGGAGATTAGTGAAATTGTAGCAGGTGTGAGAGGCCGGTTTAAGTGGAATTGCAATTACTAGACTTTTTGAGATTAATTTATGAGAAATTTAAGTTTGATCTAATAGTCTTTCTCTTGAAAAAAGAGAAAAAAAAAAAGGAGTTTTTTTAATCTTAAAAATTTGCCACGTCAACAGAAATAACCTCTATAATCAAGGAGAATAATATATATATATTTTTTAATTTAGATAAATATTATATATTATATTAATATATTAAAAAAATACCAACATATATTTTACTTTTGTGGAAATAAAACAAATTTTAATTATTGCAATTAGACTCTTCAAATATTTTTGTAATCAAACTCAATTAAATTTAAAATTATGATTTTGATGTTGTTGTTATTGTAATTTGATTCTTGAAAAGTATATTTCCTTAGAATTTGATGAGATGCCTTCATACGAAGATTTGAATAAAATTAACGTATTTAAATATTTAGGTCGCTGCATTTCCAGAATAAGGCATATAAGTGAGAGTGGTTTGTTACATAAGGAATATAACAAAAAATTGCAAAAGCAATTTACCTGCACAAAAATGCCTCTTCTATCATTCAAATCAAAGCAATTGTCTGTCATCTCCTTGCTAGCCAAATGGCTCAGGGCGAAACACGATTGCTAATGTAATTAATTTCCAACACCAATACAAAAAAATTCCAATTATGAAAACTTCAAATTAGCTGCGTTGCAGTGGTATTGTCATGTTGTGCTTGGCTAATAAGGCTTTGGCTAATCCATCCAAAAAACACACAAAAAAAAAAAAAGAAGAAGAAGAAGAAGGAAACAATTTTAAGAAGGAAGAGACTGGATGGGATGTCACAGTAATAAGGAAGAAGGAGAACAGAAAATTTGCTCAATCCCACCGAAGGAACAACAGATTCGCAGCCAAAAAAGTCTTTGATGTTTTTTCGAGCATTGGAGCCCTCGAAGATATATATTCAATAAATGGAGGAGGCATCAATAAACGTAAAGACAAAGCCAGTATCAAAAGTTACTTATATTTTACAGTCACCAAATGATATGGAAAGAGTATTTAATGCGTACGTACCTTTTGTGGCAACGCTGAAAAAAGTAGGCAAGCTGGACCTTTAGGGTGGTACCATGCAACCATAACATCACAACAACACTCAGGGCCTCGATGTCATGAGAAGACCTTGTGGAAGGAGAGTCATTTTGCATTATATGATCAGGCCGGATAGAGATTAGGAGGGTTTGAAAGGGAAATGAACTTAAATCTGCGAGTCACTCAATAAAGTTATGTACAAATAAAGTAAGAAAACGTCAAGTGGTAGGTTTCCATCATTCAGTGTTTCATTCAATATGAGGGGAAATAACAATTAAGGAATTGGGGCATTACAAATCCACGAACCAAAAATAAACAGATTATTAGAAAGTAGCTCGAGCCGATCAGAGTTGAACATTTTCAGTTTGCCCCATTGTGCCAATTTGTTAGTTCCTTTTTCCAAAAAAATAAAGACTTTTTCCCCCCATTTATTAATCTTTCTTTCGTTGGTCTTCTTATTGTCATCCGATTGGTTGGCTGAAAGCAACCTTTTTATTTCATCCATACAACTGAATTGATAACCTCACTTCTGTACCCCTTGGAAAATACCCTTTTTTTTGGGGGGGGGGTGTGACTGTCCCAGGCACTATGTTTAAAATTATTGTTTGCAAAAATTCAAAATTTTAATCGAGGGCAATGATTCCAACTGTTTGCCTAAATTAATCGAAAAGCATACAAAAAAGTCTTAATTTCAAAGTTAAGTCAAATTTTTCTTTTTATCTAATTAATTTTTTTTTCTGGGACTCCAGTTAAACAAAGTTGAGTAAAACCTATTGTTCCACTGAGTTTCTCGGTTCCTCAACAATTGCCATTGCAAGAGATGCAAATGATTCACGATCTGAAGGGACGAGAAGAGAAAAAATTCAATGCCTGCAAAAGAAAAAACAATAAAAATAAAAAAGTTGAGAGTCATTTACTGTTAAATGGAACAACAATATGGATTGATTTTGTCGCTTGTACCTCTTGTTTAGATCCACGATCTTTACTGTTCTCCTATGGTGATCTATTGTTGTTGTTTTCTATTGAATCATCACCTTGATTGTCCAAAATAAATTTGAAAATAAAGAAAATGTAAGGAAGAAAAACTCAATGAAAAAAAACAAAAAAAACAAAGCCGCAGGAAAAAAAGAGTACTTTGACGAAATTGTTATTGATCACAGGATCCCTCAAATTTAAGGTTTTCCAAAATTAAGAAAAACAAATCAACAGTTTTCTTTCAGTTAGTCGAATACCATATGGTATGGTATAAAATCTTTTAAATTCAAAAAATTTTATTACCTTAATCAAAATAATTTCTATAATTAAAGAAAATAAAATAAAATAATATAATATATATATATATATATATATTTTTTTTTTCACTTAAATAAATACTATATATAAAAATAAATTAAAAAAAAAAATCCTCGCTGTCCTTTTTAACGTCCGAATGCAAATTTTGGCCCGTCTTTGATGTTATAACCTAAACCAGCTTACGTAATTCCTATTCCAGGGTCTTCGCGTTCCCGTAGCCAAACGCTCGCTTTTCCCGGAGGGGAAAAGGCCGTGGAGGGTGGTGCAGCGCGGGGGAGGAGGGGGACGATTCTTGTTTCTCGTCGAAATTGCAATCGGAAATTGAAAACAGAATCATGAGCTTTCAAGATCTCGAGGCGGGGTGGACGTTGGCGGCGTCGCGGAGGGGCATGATCAACAGCAAGCAAGACGCCACGCAGGCCGTCGCTTCCGGAATCTTCCAGATCAACACCGCCGTCTCCACGTTCCAGCGTCTCGTCAACACCCTCGGCACCCCCAAGGACACCCCCGAGCTTCGCGAGAAGCTGTGCGTTTCCTTTTATTTTCTCCTTTTATTTTGTTTTTTTAAATGTATAGTGTGGACCTGCGGTTGATTTTTTTTTTTCATTATTAATTAATATGATCGCATTGGATTCTTCTTGTTCTTGTTTTTTTTTTATTAATTTTTTACTGAATTTCCTTTTCAATATAGTTTCTTAATTCATTAGAACCTGGGATTTTATAGTTAGGTGCTGCTTGGATAGAACTGATTTGAATGAGCAGACCATGCATTTGAATTCTTATTTTCTGGGATTGGAGGAAGTGTTGGCTTTGTTTGTCATCATAGAATTAAACAGAAAATATGTGTTTGGTGGTCAGTTTGGATGAAAAATGTGGTTTATGGAGGTTATTTGTGTTGACTAAGGGTTTTAGCAGATGGAATTCGTTATTTGTGTTTGCTAGTGGTGACTGACCAAGGAACTTATATTCAATATATTCGGACTTGGCATTCTCTCACGCTAATTAGTTTTGCCCCCAACTTGTACTAAAATTTAACGCCAATGTGATTTTTAATCAGTAACAGTTTGTTGCTTTGTTTTCAGTGTTATTGTGACTATTGGATTAAATTCAACCATAATGTTGACGATTGACATTTACCATATGAAATTTAGTGAATAATTTTTCTGCTACTTATTTGCTGTCATTGGATGGTTGTGAAAAAGAGTTGTGTAAGGATTGTCTCTTTTGATTAAGTCTTATTGTGAATTTTCCTGCATGCTAGGCACAAGACAAGGCTACATATTGGGCATTTAGTGAAGGATACTTCAGCCAGACTTAAACAAGCTAGTAAAACAGATCATCATGCTGGGGTCAGTGTAAGTTTGTTGTTGTATACATATATTCTTAATTAATTTTATTGCATCCCTTTCGAAATTTGTTATTTACCAGCAGCATTCTGGGGTTGGTTACAGCTAATTCGTGTAACCTTGAATGTTTTATGTGACTCATGTCACGGATTTTTAATTTTTTGTTTCTTTTTTTTTTTGTTTAATTGCAGCAAAGCAAAAAGATAGCTGATGCTAAACTTGCAAAAGATTTTCAAGCAGTCTTAAAAGAATTTCAGAAGGCTCAACGGCTCTCTGCAGAGCGTGAAACCGCATATCCTCCCTTTGTTCCCCAGGCAGTACTTCCTTCTGGGTGATTGTCTTGCCTTATGAGGCCATAAAATTTCGTGGTTTGATTTGAGAATTTCATTCATATGCTTGTCAAAGTGGGTTGGATGCCACAAAATAAAATAATCCAAAATATCTTCCCAGCATTTGTTTTTTTTCAATGATTGATTTATCATTTAATTGTTATTCTCTTTATTATGTGTGTTCTTGATGTTGTGGTTTTTTCATGCTATGTGCAGCTATACAGATGGTGAGTTAGATAAGGCTCCAGAGCAGCGTGCCCTTCTTGTAGAGTCAAGAAGGTGAGTACTGTAAACAGATGTAAGCTAATGTAGCCCTTTCTCTGTTCACAGCATGAGTATGTAAGAAAGCAGCTTCTTGCAAAAATTTTCAATTATAACCTTACAGTGTTTTGAAGATTATGACAAACTTTAAGTCAATTTTCTTGATCCACAATATGTTAAGAGTCCCAAGTGGTTACCGGGTATAAAAATTTTTGTGCACAGAATTTTACTGTTTAATGGTTTTCAGTTTGACTGGCAAATGGTTTGCTGACCTTTGGTCATTAAATCACAAGGTCGGGTTTCCTTTTGGCCTCAATTTGTTTTTCATTTTGTAGATATAATGGCACTTGATAGATTTGTAACCTGGTTTATCCATAGCTCTTAGATGTTTTTCGCTGCAGACAAGAAGTCCTGCTACTGGACAATGAGATTGCCTTTAATGAGGCAATTGTGGAGGAAAGAGAACAGGGAATACATGAAATTCAGCAGCAGATTGGTGAGGTGAATGAGATCTTCAAAGATCTTGCTGTCCTCGTGCATGAGCAAGGAGCTATGATTGGTACGTCCATCTTTTCCTTGGTGGGGCTTTTTCTTTGAATATTTCTGATTTGTCACGTTTTGAATAATTTATGTAGTTGCTGAGTTTCATCTTTTGCTGGATGTGTTGCAGATGATATTGGCTCCCATATTGAAAATGCCCAAGCGGCAACTGCACAGGGAAAAACCCATCTTGTGAGAGCGGCAAAGACTCAAAGATCAAATTCATCCCTGGTAATATTACAGTATTCTAGTGTTTTTTTCCTTCTATTTCTGCCTCCTCCCCCTACACCTGCACTCGCATATACATTACATTGAATGAAAAACATGAGCTCTATATGTTCTTTGTGCATCCACAACTCTTACCTGTCTAACAGATTAAATGCCATAAAATTATTTTTTAAGCAGTCCATCTCTGAAAGCCAACTTAATTTCTGAAATATTTCATGAATATTGCATCATCCATACTTTACGTGAGATAAGTGCTGAATTTTGCATCTCTCCTGTCTCTAGTGCCAAGTTCATAACAAATCTGTCTCTGTAATGCAGGCCTGCTTGCTTCTAGTCATTTTCGGAACTGTGCTTCTCATTGTCATAGTAGTTCTCGCAGCGTAATGCAAAGGTTATGTTATGGTGCAGCCTACTCCAAAGGTCTTCTTGATTTTGTCATTGAACCATATCAAGGACCATTCGGCAACAAGATGGTGAATGTCTTCATTGATTTCTGTGGTTAGGGTCTTTTACAAGATAATGTCTGACAAGAGTTTTCAATGCTGGTCAGAGGTGGGGTACGGTGTACGGTGCGATAATGTTCGGTTGTTTGTTTGGGCTGGGGGTGTTTGTTCTCTTCTGTATTCTGGTGTCAATGGCTTCCAAAGGGGCGTTAAAGCTTTTGTAATTGTCTTTGATTAAAAATTTCAACATGATGAGTGTCTACCAATTCTTTGGTTTCCTACAATCTATTTATAATCCTCTTACCTTGTGACCGTTCATCGGCAAATTGACAGTCTATATTTATTTATGAAATTTTTTTAGATGAACCTATCATTCGATTCGGCCATCTTATAGATTCAACTATGGAATGCGGCTATGTCTCAAAACATTGATATGAGGGGAATTTCATGGGACATAAAATATGTTTGTCTATACTTGTGTTTGTTATATTGTTGCACTTTTGGGGTTGATGTTGGAGAAAAACAAGAGTGATGCTGAAGAGGTAGACAGAAAATGGAATATTTAGATGTAATACATTGAATTGGTCTAGGATCATGTGACTGATTGGATTTGTTCTTCTGCTTTGGATAAAATAAAAGCTGACGGAAGTACTTGTTTTAGTCAGCAAAAACCATAACAATCATGGAAGATTCTTCACTAATTATGTGACAACGAAGCTATCACAATCATAACAAAACCTTCACGAGACAAACAGACTGTTGATTTTTAATTGACTCGAAAGATGGTGCATTGAGAAGGATTCAAAACTAACCAACATCACCAAAGGTATTCTTTTTGGGTGCATGCTTTTGGGCAAAGAAAATACCAAAAGCAATTTTTTTTCTCTTTTTCGAAAATGGCACTCCCGTTACTTTTTCTAGAACCCTAAAATCGGAGATTCTTTTTTTTTTTTTTTCTCTAAAAAAGGTCTTATGACATTATATCATAGTTTAATTCGATGTAATGGTATTCATCCCGTTGCCTTGAGAAGAATCATTACACAGAAACCAACCTATCACTTAATGTTGTGTTATAATGATAAAAAAAAATTTAATTTTTTATAGTATTAAAAGCCACCAGTTCGATATTTTTTCAGTCAAAAACTCATACTACCTCCTTTTTATTTATTTAAAGTTTTTAGCCAAAAAAAAAAAGAAAAAAGAAAAAAAAGGGGCCGCCCCGGGGGGGGGGAACAGATACGAACTTGAAACTTTCATGGTACAACGTACCAACAATCCGTCTTTCCAATTCACACATTCTGATTAATGTGAAATTTAACAAGGTGCTCCGGTTGAACTTGATATAACCCTTTTGGCAACATAAATTTTCTCATCGTTTCCAGAAAAAGCAGCAGAGAAACCGGGATGAACAGTACGTCGCCTGCGAATTCATCGGTGTCAACAGGAGGAGGAGGAGGAGGAGGAGGGGGAGGAAGCAGTAGCAATCCTTCTTTGGACGATTGCCACTTCCCTTCCGATCTCGTCTCTATCCAGGATCGCAAGGATGAGGCCATGCGTGGTCTGTATTTTGTTTTTTCTTCCTTTCAATTTTCACATGGTATTTTTCAATTTTGTTCGTAGTTTCAGTGAAATTTCTTTTGAGTGGCTATCTGGGTCGTTGTATTTCTGCATTTTCTTCTTTGGGTCGAGGCTGTGTTGGTTTTCAAGATCATTGCTTTTTGGAATTTTTTGTATTTTCCTTTTTTTCCTGCTTGTTCGTCATCTTGATCCTTTCCTTTATCATTCGATATGTTTTGGATTTAGTTTTGAGAGTTGTTGTCCTTTTTGGAACGTTACCGTATTCCTTGTCTTGCGGCCAAGAGAACTAGGGGAGAGTTTGAATGAAATGGACGCAATAGATTCTCGATCTCTGCACCGTCAGAACACTTGCTTTTATTGCATGTTTGCTTCCGCTTCGCCCATTTTTTTTAACTTGCTGAGGAAGAGAAAGTGAAGAAAGATTTGGAGTTTTGAATGTCAAGTTTTCTATTGATTTGTCCCGGAAGAATGAAATTTGGGATTATACTTGCTAAAAGAATATAAAGCCTGCAAAGGTCCTAAATCCACTTCTTAAATATACATAATGTCAATTAATGCCGATTTAGTCTTGTTTTTAACAACCAGCTGCAGCTTTTGTAGTTCCTCGAGGTTTGATTACTTCCTGTATTGCAGTTTTGAAAGCTGATCTGATGGCTGCACTAAATAAGGAGGTAAAATCCTTGGATGAAGATAACTGGAAGTTTGAGGGGCCCCGTTCATGTATCCATCTTATGTCTAGATCAGGTTTGTGATTCAATTTCCTTGCTTTCAGTGCTTCCCGTACATTGTTTACTTTGTTGGATTATTATAAGATACCTAAGAACATCTGTGCATTATTTCTGTTTCCAAGTACAGTTTATTCTAGTTGTGAGGGATGGATAACTTTATTTTGCAAATAGAGGTACCGGTGGATTGGATATAGAACAACTTTTAAATTCTCAGACTACTGTTATGTTGCTTTTTCTCCTCTCCAAAGTTACAGTGGTAGGCAACACATCAGTGGGACAACATGCTGTGATTATGATTTTTATCAAGGTTCAAGATCAAGTTTCATATGTAGACCCAGGAGTGTAGTTCCTAGTGTGCTTTTATTGTTTCTGTATGCTTATTGAAAGATCTGATGCTTTAATAGCATGACTTTATATTTCGTTCATTGAGAACCAAAGGGATCTTTTAGACTGAAACCATTGAGTTAGCATGCATGTCCATAGCATCCTCTTAATCATGGCAGAAAATAGATTGTTTCGATGAGCATAAAAAAGCATTGATGCTTATGAAGCAGAAAATTACGTTTGAAAGATCCTTGGAACAATGGGAGATAAAATATCACATGCTTATGGCAACTTTCCAAGAAATCTAAATTTTGCAGAATAGCAAATTGATTGACATTGAAATCTTTCCCACATAGTCTCATTTCTCTGTTTCCATTTGCCTATTTTTGCCATATATTGTCTGAATCATGTTTGGTACTGGAAGTCTGCTATACTTGCGTTATCCAGGTCCAGCTCTTTTTAACTTATGCATTTTTTTTTAAAAATGGAACCTTTATTGCTTTCTTGTTGTGGTATACACATTTGGTTTTGTCTGCTGTTTACAAATGCTGTTCCAGGTGGATTTCTAAACAAGAAGATGGCAATAACAAAGACGAGGAACTCAGCACCACCAACATGATTTTGAGGTTTTCTGACAGGTCACATCTTGCATCCATTGACTTTAGGTAAATGAGCTTCTTTGACTAATAGTGACTTAATTTAAGCTGGTTTTATTGATGAAATCCGAAAGAAGTTGCATGAAGAAACAGGGCATAGTAAAGTCTGGCCACTGGATCTCTCATAAGTTTTTGAAAGATTTTTTGTTTTGCAACTTGCTACTTGAAAAGTTTGTTCTGAACTGAACTCTATGGCCGCCATTGGATGACTGACATTTGTTAGAACTTAAGTCAAAAGTGAACAAAAACCTGTGTTTATACTCATTGATGTCTTGCTGTATGAATGTACAATATAGAGCAGGGAAAGTTGGAAATAAAAAACTGTAATCTTGGTATTACAAACTGCATGACATGGCTGGGATTAGGACCGTTTTTTCAGCTTTGTTACACTTTTGCCCTGCCTTATGTTTTCTTCTGTTTCTAAGTGTTTGGTATGATTTGTCCAAGATGGTACTTTCAATTGGGGATGGTTACATGTATATGGCCTTAGGCCTACTTTTGTGGATGGGCTGTTTTGTGACTTGAACCTGCAACTCTAAAGTTGCTATGAAATGATATTAATTTAAATGAAGCTTTCCCTGTAGTTCAGTACAAAGAAAAGCAAAACAGAGGACGCTATTGAAGCAGAAATGAAAAGGGGTCGGTTCCTATGACATGGATTAAAGTTCGTTTGAACAGTGAGCGACCTGGGAGATGCGGTACTGATACCTACCTATGTAATGCTTTTACGTCAATTACACCATTCTATTCTGAGTAAAATCCATAACAAGGGCTTCAATTATATTCATATCTTCAGCTGGATTTTTGTGATTCAAGCACTACTTCCCTTTAGATTTTGTTATTGTAGCTTCAGTCAGCATACTGCTATCAAGTGTGAAAAGAATTATATAAATCACAGTTGCTTTTGTGAACCGTCTGAAGTCGACTCATTTGGCAATGATGTAAGTCCAAGTCAAATGATTGAGGCATGCCTTAAGGATTTGAGTTTCGAGGCGGCAAGTACAAGCTTGTTTTAGCTTCATTTGTCTGCGTTTTGGTCTCACTTCAAACATTTCGTGGATTGGTTCGATGCATTTGGACCCAAATTTTACTTAGAAGAGTTTGTGGTGCACTTACTGCACCGTTTTGGAACATTAGTAGAAAGCAGAAACACAAAAACTGCGTTAATTGGAGACTTTCAGTATGGTTTGAATGTACCGGATCTTGTCCGATGGGTAGCAAGAAAGTAAAACTACTGCTATACGATTAGATTTAGGCCCTTTCATCCTTTGGTTTTCTAATTTTCTTGCGACTGGAAGGTTCAGTTGCATATGAACTACACGAGTGGTTGTAATTCTCCAATCCTGTACATTTTCTTCAACCCTTTGGTGGATACAAAAATCCAATTTGAAAATCCCAGTTCTCAAGTTATATATTGTCTTTAAAGATTCAAAGATCTTATGTATATTTATTGATTTTAGTACAGTATAATAATATTATTATACCTTTCCGTAAAAATATTCACATAAGTCGTACATTTTTTTATTTTAAACACTTTAATCCATTTATAATATACAACTTAAAAACCGGGCGACAGATATTGGGAAAGAGGAATATGTTGTATTGGGTATTGCAAGGCGATGATAGAAAATCTCTGTTCATTTTTTTATTTTTTCGCTTAAGCAGTGCAATTAAGCTCTCTCAAAAACGGGACGTGGATGGAAAGACGGTAGAATCAGAGCATATTGGAGCGCAACAGAAGTTGCAATGCCTCAATTCCTTTGCAAAGACAACCCAAATTTTTTAATTATGAACCTGACTAATGAGAGATGGCCTACACGAAAAGGGTGCTTTAGCCATGTGACTATGAAGTTCTCTTTACAAATTTTAGGAACAGGGACGCATCAGGAAAAGAGGAGAGAGAGAGAGAGAGAGAGAGAGAGAGAGAGAGAGAGAGAGAGAG
>JAHOYR010000006.1:3642204-3822992 GCA_023213295.1 Bruguiera hainesii | reverse complement strand
GAGAGAGAGAGAGAGAGAGAGAGAGAGAGAGAGAGAGAGAGAGAGAGGACATCATATTTGACTAAAACTAGCAAGAAAATTTCTGGGCTGGTCGGTCTGGGTCCACTAAAGTTGGATATAGCAGTGCGCTCCAGGAAGTGCTTGCCTAGCGACCATTATTAATTAAAAGAATTGTCTGTTGCAAGCTGTAAGCTTCATTAGCAGTTTCCTTGCGTTGCGGTGTGATGCTTGTCCACACCTGCAAAGAAAAAGTTGCCTGCGGATGGCTTGGCTACTATGGAATCTTGTGCAACGACATCTTATTGGCTTCATTGACCTGAATTATGGAACGGCCGATGGTAGTGAACCTCTGCCTTTCCACCATCATTGGCTTGCTACTGCCATTGCCAGCGGTCCTCCAAGCTCAGAATTTGGAAACTACTAACTATCAGAATCAGTTCGGGCCTTTCAATGGCTCTTACTACACATCTTTTGCAGTCCTGACTCCTGCCACTATCAGCAATGGAGCTCTTCAAGTCACTCCTGATTCTGCTGGCAACTTCAACCTTACCCACAGATCTGGCCGCGTTATGTTCAATCACTCTTTCAAGCTCTGGCAAGAAGAAGAAAAAAATCAAAATGTTGACGGAGGGGGTGGCGGAAAGGTGGCTTCTTTCAACTCCTCCTTTCTCATTAACATATTTAGGATTGATAACTCCTCTGTTGTTGGAGAGGGACTTGCCTTCCTTATAGCACCCGACCTCGACCTGCCATTAAACAGCGACGGTGGCTTCTTGGGGTTGACCAACTCCACCACGGATGGCAATTCCTCCAATGGGATTGTGGCCATCGAGTTTGATACCTTCAAGCAGAGTTTCGACCCTGATGACAACCACATTGGTCTTGACATTCATAGTGTCATTTCTAGCAAGACCGTGCCACTTTCTGACTTTGGCATCCAAATTGCCCCAATGGGCATCACATACTATTTGGTCTGGGTCGATTACAATGGTTTTAACAAGTCCTTAGAGGTGTACATGGCAGAGCAAGGGAAGGCCAAGCCTTTTGTGCCTGTGCTGACTTCTGATCTTGACCTCAAAGGGCTTGTTAATCAGTATTCTTACTTTGGGTTTGCTGCTTCCACTGGGAGTTCCATCCAGCTTAACGGTGTATTTTCCTGGAACCTGACGGTGGAGCTGCTGCCATCTACAATTGGCAATAATGCTAATAATAACAAGGCGATCAAGACCTTTCTTCGGTTTGGCCTGCCTGGATTGGCAACACTGCTGCTAATGCTGCTGATTGGGGTGGGATGTTTGTTATACCATATGCGCAAGAAGAGGAAGGAGTCAGTGACAGATGACCTGAAATTGCGGAAAGCCCTAAAGAGCCTCCCAAACCCCAGGGCATTCCGCTTCAAGGATCTCAAGAAGGCTACCAACAATTTTGATGACAAGCATATAATTGGTTCAAGTGGTATTGCTATGGTCTACAGAGGGGTGCTGTACAATGACAATTTGCAGGTTGCCATCAAGTTCTTCCATGAAAAACCAATCAGGGGTCCAAAATGTATCTTGGCGGAACTTAACATCATTTGCCGTCTCCGTCACAAGAATCTTGTCTCCGTACTTGGTATGTCAAGATTTTCCATCTCCTTTTTAGTTTCCATTTTGCTTCAGCACACCACCCAAGATTTGGACTTTCAGGACGGTGTCTACGAACTCTGAGTACAATCTGTAGTTCTGTATACTGATTGTTTGCAACATCAATCTTCCTCTCAAGAAAAAAAATAAAAATAAAAATAACGCTAAAAGCCCTAACAAGCTCAAACTGTCTAACTTCTAAGAAAATTCCTAATGAGTCCATGATAGGAAAACGCCATTATTCCAAGTCAGTTTCCTCTTAATGATGCCTGAAATGCATGTAGTGTAGAAATATTCAAAAAGAAAATACATGACCTTACCATTGAATAAAGGAGAGGAAATAAATCTAGATACGTTTCTTTACAAAGAAAATGGATGCAATCATGTAATGAGGAATCTGTCAGAACAATTAGAAGCTATAAAACATAGCTGATTTTTTTGGTTAATTGGCTTCAACTTGGAGTTGAACTCAAGACCTTCAACACTGGAGACAGCTCTAGTACCATAGAGCTATAGCTCATTAGCTATAAAACATATATGATGAATCTTCTCTTAATAAATGTTTCTTGTGCTGCAAAGTCATGAACTTTTTTTCAAATTGGATTGGCAAGACATGTCATTCAAAATAAATTGAACAATTAGGTTGGTGTTACAAGAATGGAAATCTCCTTCTGGTGTATGAGTTCATGCCCAATGGCAGCCTAGATAAATACCTATTCGATGGACCAGCAGAGAGGAATACCCTAGACTGGGATACAAGATACAAGATCGTGTCAGGGGTTGCATCAGCGTTGCACTATCTCCATACCGAGCATGACCAGAAAGTGGTGCATGGAGACATTAAGCCAGGAAACATCTTGCTAGATTCTGGTCTCAACGCTCGCCTAAAAGATTTTGGGTTGGCCCGTCTCGTATTTGACGACAGGACCTCTTTTTCTGGGGAGGCAATCCGCGGAACAATGGGCTACCTTGCCCCAGAGTTCATTCTCGAACATGTATTGTCATGTAAGTCAGATGTCTATGGCTTTGGTGTTTTGGTTCTGGAGGTAGTTTGCGGCCAGCGCCTATTGAGCAAGATTGCAGGCTTCCCATCTTTGGGAGATTGGGCATGGTGGCTTCATCGCGAGGGACGAATTTTGGAGGCTGTGGATGAGAAGCTGGGCAATCAGTACATTGTTGAGGAAGCAGAGAGATTGTTGCTGCTTGGGCTGGCATGTTTTCATCCCAACCCAAATTCGAGGCCTGTAACGCAGGTCATCCTTCAAATAATATCAGGATCAATGTCAGTGCCCGAAGTGCCACCTTTCAAGCCGGCTTTTGTGTGGCCGCCCATGGCAAGTGGAGCTTTCAGTGGAAGTGTAAGCAGTGCGACTGTGAACAGGAGCTTCGAGATCACTGCTGATCACCCAGAGGACCAAGTAGCAGGAGGCAGCGATGGTGGTGGGGCGATGAGCTTCGAGACAACTGCTATAGAATAATGCAGAGACAATTTATGGGTTAATTTTATTTGATTTTATGGTCCTGTTATTAGAATTATTTTGTAGTCTTCGATCAAAGTCAAAAAGGACGCATATCATGAACATATTGCTGTACTTTCTCCTAAAATGATAAGATGGTTTATCATGAATTGATGAGTCAAGAAGAAATGCCCATAATCGAAAAGAAATTAATCAAAATGGCAGAGTTGTATCGTGTATTTCTCTTTTTCTCTATGCTTGCGGAAGTTCGATCTTAATTGACATTTATTGTCATTTTGTCTTTTTGGAAAAGGAGTAACTTTGCCTTAGTCTTTTGTCTTTTCTTTCATCGATGATGCATGCCACTCTAGCACATAAATGAAATCCGGTGCTTTTGACTTGAAAAATTTTATTAATGGACCAAAGAAAATATCAAAAATAAATTGTTATCATTCAGATAAGGGATCCAAAACTACTAGTATAGCTTGGCAATGAGCCTAAAACGAGCATAACTCTATAGCACATGTGAAAGAATGCTGGAGTGAAGGTTTTAAGTTAGTCTCCCACAACCTCATGATTTGACGGAGAATGACTAGGTTAGTTTTAGAATTTTAGTTATATTGTAATTTTAGTGAAGTCAATGAATAATAGGATGCATTGAGGAAAGGTTGGTATTATGCATAGTTAATAACAAAGGTTGAAAATTTGAGTGTCACTTATCATAGCTTAAAATTGTTGAAATACTTAGTAAAAAGATAGGGACAAATCTTTGTGTGAAATAATCAAAAGTATTGCTTAGTTGAGAGGTAAGTGATGTGTTGATGCATTACCAAACTAAAAAATAATTGATAGACTAAGGCATCACTTAGTTAAGAAGTAGGTGATGGGTTGGTAACTGTTGCTTAAAAATTGAAAAGGTTATGAGATGTTGGTTAGAGGTTAATGTTAATATTTCGATACTCTAGTTAATAAAAGCTAGAGAGAGAGAGAGAAAGAAACCATTAAAGGGAGAGAGAAAGAGAAAGAGAGTCTCCTCATCTTGAATATAGGGGTTAAGTGTTTATAAGATCTCAAGTGAATTTTGATTGGCTAGCATGAAATATATGATCTTGGTTATTGCATAAAGTTTGTCTTTTAGTTGTTAATAGTGTTCTTGGACAATTGATGGATGACTTATTATGGATGCTTTATCTTAACCTAATTGTTAGCTTTAGATTTATTGGGTTTAATTCAAATTAATCCTTATCATTAGTCCTTCCTTAAAATAGTGCAAACTTTTTGATTGAGTTTAGACTTATAAGCTAGAACTAAAAGGTACTAATTAAGAGTTGTAAATAGATGAGCTAACAAGTATAAACTAAAAGCTTTTGAATTGAAATATGTCACATGGAGATTGAAAGATATCTACTTGGAGGTTAAGAACCTTTTATGAGTTGATAATTTATTATGAACTAAGAGATGCCTACCTAGATGCCATAAACTCTTTATGAAATAAGAGTTTCTTATAAGTTGATAGATGTTTACTTGAAAACTAAGAACTCCTTAGGAGTTAAGAGATACTTATTTAAAAGTTAAGAGTCTTTTATAAATTAAGAGCTACTTCTAAGTTAGAGATGCCTATTTGAAGGATAAAAACCCTTTATGAGTTAAAAATTCCTTACAAATTAAGAGATGTCTACCTAAAGGTTAAAAGTTACTTTGTGAGTTGAAAGCTCCTTACGAATAAAGAAATATTTAATTAAAGGCTAATAACTCGTTATGAGTTAAAAGTTCTTTACAAGCTGAGAGATACTTATTTGAAAGCTAAAAACTTCTTATAAGTTGAAAGCTCCTTACAAATTGAAAGATGTCTACTTAAAAGGTAAAAGTTCCCTATATATTGTAAGCACTCTGTGAGTTAAGTGCTCTTTATAAACTGAGAAATGTCTACTTAAAGGTTAAGAACTCCTAATAAGTTGAGAGTTCTTTGTAAGTTGAAAGATGCGTATTTAAAGGCTAAAAGTTCCTTATGATTTGTAAGCTCCTTATAAGTTGAAATATACCTACTTGAAGGTTAAAAGTTCCTTACACATTAAAACTCCTATAAATTGAGATATTTTTACAAATTAAGAGATGTTTACCTGAAAACTAAAAAAATCTTATAAGTTGTAAACTTTTTGCAAATTAAGATATGCTTACCTTGAGGCTAAAAGTTCCTTATGAGTTGAGATTCCCTACAAGTTAAGAGATGTTTTCTTAAAAGTTAAGGACTCCTTACAAGTTGAGAGTTTCAAACAAGTTCAAAGATGCCTTCTTAAAGGCTGAGAACTCCTTACAAGTTGAATGCTTCTTACAACTTAAGAAATGATTACTTAAAGGTTGAAAACTCCATATAAGTTAAGAGATTGCTTTTCTCTTTCATTTCACCATGCTTGACTAAAGACTTGAAGATTCTTTCCATTCTAAACTTGTTACTTTAAGGGATCATTGATGGTTTTTTAGGACTTATAGCACCATTGAAGGCTCTTTTTAGGTGGAGCAATAATTGGTAATATTACTACTTTAAGTTTATTATTTTGAGGGCTCATTAACGGTCTGTGGGATTTAGAGCACTATCAAAGGGGTTTATTAAGGAAGAAGGCACCATTGAACAAGCTATTGCTTTGAGTTTGTTACTTTAAGGGCTTGTTAATGGTCTCTCGAGACTTTGATTATTATTAAAGGTCTTTAATAACAAGTGGGGTGAGGAGGGCGACTACTAGGTAAACCACTATTTAATTTTGTTACTCCAAAAACTTTTTGATAGATACTTAAGAACGTAAAGTATCATTAGAAGTCGTTTTAAAAATAACCTATAACTTCGATTTGTTATCTCAAAGAGCTCATTGTAAGTCCTTTAAGATGCAAAGTATCATCATAAGTATTTTTTGGGAGAAGAGAGATGAGACCAACCACTATAATATCATAAAGTGTGCTTTTTAAGCATTCTTAAAGAGTTCAACACTTGCAAAATTGTTATGACAATTAAAGTAAAGCTAAGTAGTTGGGTAACGAGTTGACATTAATAGCTTATAAATAAAGGTTGAAAAATTCTTGCCAAGTATAAATATGGATTTAAATATATATAATTAATGAAGTGATAATTATATAATTATAAAGATAATGTAAAAGCAAAAGGTTAGACAATGGTTATATATAGGAGTAAGAACTTTATATTTTTTAGTTAGAGACTTTAGAAGACTTATATCACCTCACTGAAGGCTTGAGAGACTGGTATTACCCACCTAAAGGCTTAGGAGACTTGTTTCACCCTGCTGAAGAGTTAAAAGATTTAAGAGAATTGTCTCACCTAAATGAAGGCTTGAGAGATTTGTCTCACCTAACTAAAGACTTGGGAGACTTATCTTGTTCAACTAAAAACTTATGAGGTTTTGTCTAACTCTGCTAAAAACTCGAAAGATTTGTATTACCAATTTAAAGATTAGGAGCTTAAAATTAGGGGCTAGGTATCTCAAAATTAGAGAAATTTTATTAAATACAAAAATTAGACTTAAATATATATTTATCAATAAAATAACATTCTTATGTAATTGCAATAAAAAGGAAAATGATAAATGGATTGAGAAATTAGCCACACCTTAAACATAAAGGTCATGGCATCACTTATGAACAAAATAATATATATTTTTATTACAATTTATTTTTTTTAAAGAAAAAATCATGCAAAGCACATAAGTTCTAATAAATGTGCAAGTAAACCAAACTAAATATGCATGAGGATAAGTGAAAAGTATAATATGGGTAGTAATTTATGGTATTGCATTTTTTACTTACACTTATGCATATTTTATTTGTATAATTATGTATTTATTAGTTCTCATGCATGTAATGTGATTTAAAAAAGAAAAGAAATTACTTGAGTAAGCTCATGTGTTAAGATTGTATCTTATTACTATGTCTCAATAATGGGTCTCAAAAGGAAAAAATATAAATAGACATATGCTCTAAAATTTATCATAGTTAAGAGAATTTTGATTCCTAAGACCTTTAACTATTGCTTGACCACCATACACAGTTATTAGGTTGTCATTGGATAACAAAACATTATTATTTGTTTCTCTTGAAAACACCATTTCTAAGGTTACTGATAATTGATGTCATTTATATAAATTATTAAATTTATGTCACCATTATAAAACACTTCGTGTATATGTTTTATGATAGCATTCCTTTTTCCATAAATTCTTTATAAATTTTTATCTTAAGTATGATTATGAAAAAATTTTACTAGCTAAACTAAGTTAGACAAGCACAATAATTGAAAAAAATGGTTAACTTCATGAAAAAATGTAGAAGTTGGGGAGAAGCTTGATACAAAGGTGAAAAAAGAAAAACAAAAAGCAAAAAGCTGCCATTATAGAATGGAAAGAAATAACAAAGGTAGTAGCCTGAAATGAAAGGACAAAGAGTTACTTGTGTTTCCTTTTTTAAGATAATGATATAATAATATATGAAATCATCAGGTTGAGCTTTGTAATTATCTACCTATAAAGTAATTGACAAACAAAATCAACCAAGAAAAAAAAAAGACTAAACTAATAAAAGAAAATTGCAATCTAACTCATATTTGATGAATATTAATAAAAAACTAAGGATTAAAAATAAAAAAATAAGGGATTGAACTTTTTGAGAGAATTAGCCTCTAATAATCATTTTAAGGGAATTGACTTCTAATAAGTTAAAGATTTTAACATATTTAATCTTTTGAATTATAAAAGATGTATGACATTCCATATATATAAACTTAATAATTTAACTTCATTATTAAGAAAAAATCTACTTATGAAAGATTCCATTAATTATGCTCACTAATATAAAAGTAATTATACTTAATAATTCAAAAATAATAAAGATAATTATTAGATCTTATAAATTAAGGAAATCACATCATTCCACTACTTTTCAATATAGCCTTGTCCTTGAAGTTAGTTAGTAATAAATTTTGAAAATGACTTCGTAAAAAAAATGATAAAACTCTTATATAGCATCCTTAACTGGAAGATTAATCCACTAAATAAGAATTTAAGTGACAGTTCAATTCTCACACTTGATGATATGTTAGTTTATGATAGTTTGCAACTGAACATTAACATATTTAATGGAAGTAATTTAAGTAGCTAGCTTTTTGCAAATATATTCTCTCATAATTTCCTTTTTAAGTAAGAGAAATGAAAGATAAGATATATTTTGAACTTTATTAGTAAGTTTAGATGATAAGTAATAGAACCAATGTGTTTAGGAACTTTGTACAAGTCAAAGAAGTGATAAGATAATTTCATTAATGAGTAAATGGTGGTAAACAATTGTCGATATTGTTGAAATATGATATAGACCTAATCTTTTATTGGAAACTTACTTTAGTACGGTGCATATTAACATATTTTTTCATATGGGTTTGAACTTTAACATGATTACCATTCATAAATTGTAGCAACTTTTTCCTATCTTATAAGTTTTTATTAACTTGGTCCAGTTGAAAAGACTTAGCTATGTACCTCACAAGTATAGGTAAGGCCTAACCTTAAACATCTTCTAATGAGGTCATCTTTGTTAATGAGTAATAACTGGTATTGTACCACCACTTAGCCTAAGAAAGTCATTTCACCTAGTCATTTGGTTGGTAAAAACTATAAGGCGACCTTTTTACATCAATAGTACACCAATTCTAACTCTAGAAATATCAGATTCAATAATAAATGTGTTAATAAAGCTAGAGCTAAGGTAAGAATTGGTGTAATGGTCATTGCATACTTGAGATGAACAAATGCTACATTTGTTTTGTCACTCCATTTAAATGGATATTTCTTTAAAAGAGCTATTAAATCAACATTGATCTTCCTGTAATTGCGAGCAAACTTGTGATAAGAGCTATTGAATCCCAAAAAGCCATGTAATGCCTTAATTGTTTTTTAAACTAGCTAATCTAGTATTACTTGAACTTTAGAAGGATGAATAGTCACACCTTCCTTGGAAACAAGATGGCCCAAATATTATACTATTTGGCTAGCAAAATTGTAGTTTAACTTCTTAACAAACAAGGCATGTTTTTGCAAAGTAACAAACATTCATAAATGTGATAAGTAAGCATTAAAAGAATTACACTCAAAAATATTATTAAAAAATATTAAGATAAACTTACATAAATATGGTTAGAATATATTATTCATTAAATTCTAAAATGTCGAAGGAATATCGGCAAGCACAAAAGGTATAACTAAAAACTCATAATTCTCGCCATATATCTTAAAATTTATATATATATTCTTTTTGAATATCCTCCTTATAAACCTAAATCTAATGATAACTTCATCACAAATCATGTTTAATAATTAGACACCTCCTAACTCATCAACCATAGAAATAAAATATTTATCTTTTATAGTAATGCAATTAAATGCTTGACAGTTCATGCACATCTTCCAAAATCTGTATTTCTTCTTTACTAAGAGAACAAGAGAGAAATAGAGACTAACACTAGGCTTGATAATGCTAGATCCCAACATCTCCTCTACAATTTTCTCAATCTCTTCTTTTTTAAAATGCGGACAGCGATGAAGTCAGATATTAGTAGGTGCCACTGGACGACTGACATTTGTTAGAACTTAAGTCAAAAGTGAACAAAAACCTGTGTTTATACTCATTGATGTCTTGCTGTATGAATGCACAATATAGAGCAGGGAAGGTTGGAAACAAAAAACTGTAATCTTGGTATTACAAACTGCATGACATGGCTGGGATTTGGACTGTTTTTTCAGCTTTGTTACACTTTTTCCCTGCCTTATGTTTTCTTCTGTTTCTAAGTGTTTGGTATGATTTGTTCAAGATGCTACTTTCAATTGGGGATGGTTACATGTATATGGCCTTAGGCCTACTTTTGTGGATGGGCTGCTTTGTGACTTGAACCTGCAACTCTAAAGTTGCTATGAAATGATCTTAATTTAAATGAAGCTCTCCCTGTAGTTCAGTACAAAGAAAAGCAAAACAGAGGACGCTATTGAAGCAGAAATGAAAAGGGGTCGGTTCCTATGACATGGATTAAAGTTCGTTTGAAAAGTGAGCGACCTGGGAGATGCAGTACCGATACCATCCTATGTAATGCTTTTACGTCAATTACACGATCCTATTCTTAGTAAAATCCATAACAAGGGCTTCAATTATATCATATCTTCAGCTGGATTGTTGTGATTCAAGCACTACTTCCCTTTAGATTTTGTTATTGTAGCTTCAGTCAGCATACTGCTATCAAGTGTGAAAAGAATTATATAAATCACAGTTGCTTTTGTGAACCGCCTGAAGTCGACTCATTTGGCAATGATTTGAGTTTCGAGGTGGCAAGTACAAGCTTGTTTTAGCTTCATTTGTCTGCGTTTTGGTCTCACTTCAAACATTTCGTGGATTGGTTCGACGCTTTTGGACCCAAATTTTACTTAGAAGAGTTTGTGGAGCACTTACTGCACTGTTTTGGAACATTAGTGGAAAGCGGAAACACAAAAATTGCGTTAACTGGAGACTTTCAGTATGGTTTGCATGTACCGGATCTTGTCCGATGGGTAGCAAGAAAGTAAAACTACTGCTATACGATTAGATTTAGGCCCTTTCATCCTTTGGTTTTCTAATTTTCTTGCGACTGGAAGGTTCAGTTGCATATGAACTACACGAGTGGTTGTAATTCTCCAATCCTGTACATTTTCTTCAACCCTTTGGTGGATACAAAAATCCAATTTGAAAATCCCAGTTCTCAAGTTATATATTGTCTTTAAAGATTCAAAGATCTTATGTATATTTATTGATTTTAGTACAGTATAATAATATTATTATACCTTTCCGTAAAAATATTCACATAAGTCGTACATTTTTTTATTTTAAACACTTTAATCCATTTATAATATACAACTTAAAAGCCGGGCGACAGATATTGGGAAAGAGGAATATGTTGTATTGGGTATTGCAAGGCGATGATAGAAAATCTCTGTTCATTTTTTTATTTTTTCGCTTAAGCAGTGCAATTAAGCTCTCTCAAAAACGGGACGTGGATGGAAAGACGGTAGAATCAGAGCATATTGGAGCGCAACAGAAGTTGCAATGCCTCAATTCCTTTGCAAAGACAACCCAAATTTTTTAATTATGAACCTGACTAATGAGAGATGGCCTACACGAAAAGGGTGCTTTAGCCATGTGACTATGAAGTTCTCTTTACAAATTTTAGGAACAGGGACGCATCAGGAAAAGAGGAGAGAGAGAGAGAGAGAGAGAGAGAGAGAGAGAGAGAGAGGACATCATATTTGACTAAAACTAGCAAGAAAATTTCTGGGCTGGTCGGTCTGGGTCCACTAAAGTTGGATATAGCAGTGCGCTCCAGGAAGTGCTTGCCTAGCGACCATTATTAATTAAAAGAATTGTCTGTTGCAAGCTGTAAGCTTCATTAGCAGTTTCCTTGCGTTGCGGTGTGATGCTTGTCCACACCTGCAAAGAAAAAGTTGCCTGCGGATGGCTTGGCTACTATGGAATCTTGTGCAACGACATCTTATTGGCTTCATTGACCTGAATTATGGAACGGCCGATGGTAGTGAACCTCTGCCTTTCCACCATCATTGGCTTGCTACTGCCATTGCCAGCGGTCCTCCAAGCTCAGAATTTGGAAACTACTAACTATCAGAATCAGTTCGGGCCTTTCAATGGCTCTTACTACACATCTTTTGCAGTCCTGACTCCTTCCACTATCAGCAATGGAGCTCTTCAAGTCACTCCTGATTCTGCTGGCAACTTCAACCTTACCCACAGATCTGGCCGCGTTATGTTCAATCACTCTTTCAAGCTCTGGCAAGAAGAAGAAAAAAATCAAAATGTTGACGGAGGGGGTGGCGGAAAGGTGGCTTCTTTCAACTCCTCCTTTCTCATTAACATATTTAGGATTGATAACTCCTCTGTTGTTGGAGAGGGACTTGCCTTCCTTATAGCACCCGACCTCGACCTGCCATTAAACAGCGACGGTGGCTTCTTGGGGTTGACCAACTCCACCACGGATGGCAATTCCTCCAATGGGATTGTGGCCATCGAGTTTGATACCTTCAAGCAGAGTTTCGACCCTGATGACAACCACATTGGTCTTGACATTCATAGTGTCATTTCTAACAAGACCGTGCCACTTTCTGACTTTGGCATCCAAATTGCCCCAATGGACATCACATACTATTTGGTCTGGGTCGATTACAATGGTTTTAACAAGTCCTTAGAGGTGTACATGGCAGAGCAAGGGAAGGCCAAGCCTTTTGTGCCTGTGCTGACTTCTGATCTTGACCTCAAAGGGCTTGTTAATCAGTATTCTTACTTTGGGTTTGCTGCTTCCACTGGGAGTTCCATCCAGCTTAACGGTGTATTTTCCTGGAACCTGACGGTGGAGCTGCTGCCATCTACAATTGGCAATAATGCTAATAATAACAAGGCGATCAAGACCTTTCTTCGGTTTGGCCTGCCTGGATTGGCAACACTGCTGCTAATGCTGCTGATTGGGGTGGGATGTTTGTTATACCATATGCGCAAGAAGAGGAAGGAGTCAGTGACAGATGACCTGAAATTGCGGAAAGCCCTAAAGAGCCTCCCAAACCCCAGGGCATTCCGCTTCAAGGATCTCAAGAAGGCTACCAACAATTTTGATGACAAGCATATAATTGGTTCAGGTGGTATTGCTATGGTCTACAGAGGGGTGCTGTACAATGACAATTTGCAGGTTGCCATCAAGTTCTTCCAGAAAAAAACAACCACGGGTCAAGAACATATCTTGACGGAACTTAACATCATTAGCCGTCTCCGTCACAAAAATCTTGTCCCCTTGCTTGGTATGTCAAGATTTTCCCTTTCCTTTTTAGCTTCTATTTTGCTTCAGCACACCACCCAAGATTTGGACTTTCAGGACGTTGTCTATGAACTCTGAGTCTCTGACAATCTGTAGTTCTGTATACTGATTGTTTGCAACATCAATCTTCCTCTCAAGGTAAAAAAAAAACATTTAAAGCCTCAACAAGCTCAAACTGTTTAACTTCTAAGAAAATTCCTACTGTGTCCATGCTAAGAAAATGCCAATTTTCTAAGTCAATTTCCTCTTAATGATGCCTGAAATGCAAGTAGTGTAGAAATAATCAAAAAGAAAATACATGACCTCTACTATTGAATAAAGGAGAGGAAATAAATCTAGATAATGTTTCTTTACAAAGAAAATGGACGCAATCCTGTAATGAGGAATCTGTCGGAACAATTAGTAGCGGTAAAACATAGCTAATTTTTTTGGTTAATTGGCTTCAACTTGGAGTTGAACTCAAGACCTTCAACATTGGAGACAGCTCTAGTACCATAAAGCTATAGCTCATTAGCTATAAAACATATATGATGAATCTACTGTTAATAAATGTTTCTTGTGCTGCAAAGTTATGAACTTTTTTCAAATTGGATTGGCAAGACATGTGATTCAATGTAAATTGACCAATTAGGTTGGTGTTACAAGAATGGAAATCTCCTTCTGGTGTATGACTTCATGCCCAATGGCAGCCTAGATAAATACCTATTCGATGGACCAGCAGAGAGGAATACCCTAGACTGGGATACAAGATACAAGATCGTGTCAGGGGTTGCATCAGCGTTGCACTATCTCCATACCGAGCATGACCAGAAAGTGGTGCATGGAGACATTAAGCCAGGAAACATCTTGCTAGATTCTGGTTTCAACGCTCGTCTAGGAGATTTTGGGTTGGCCTGTCTCTTATTTGACGACAGGACCTCTATTTCTGGTGAGGCAATCCGCGGAACAATGGGCTACATTGCCCCAGAGTTGTTTCACACATGTAGAGTGTCATGCAAGTCAGATGTCTATGGCTTTGGTGTTTTGGTTCTGGAGGTAGTTTGCGGCCAGCGCCTATTGAGCAAGATTGCAGGCTTCCCATCTTTGGGAGATTGGGCATGGTGGCTTCATCGCGAGGGACGAATATTAGAGGCTGTGGATGAGAAGCTGGGCAATCAGTACATTGTTGAGGAAGCAGAGAGATTGTTGCTGCTTGGGCTGGCATGTTTTCATCCCAACCCAAATTTGAGGCCTGTGATGCAGGTCATCCTCCAAATAATATCAGGATCAATGTCAGTGCCCGAAGTGCCGCCTTTTAAGCCAGCTTTTGTGTGGCCTCCCACGGCAAGTGGAGCTTTCAGTGGAAGTATAAGCACTGCGACTTTTAGCGGGAGCTTCGAGATCACTGCTGATCACCCAGAGGACCAAGTAGCAGGAGGCAGGGATGGCGGTAGGACCATGAGCTTCGAGATAACTTCTAGAGAATGATGCAGAGACAATTTCTGAGTTAATTTTATTTGGTTTTATGGTCCTGTTATTAAAATTATTTTGTAGTCTTCGATCAAAGTTAAAAGGGATGCATAACATGAACATATTTCTGTAGTTTCTCCTAAAATGATAGGATGGTTTATTATGAATTGATGAGTCAAGAAGAAATGCCTCAGAATTGAAAAGAAATTAATGAAAATGGCCAGAGTGGTATCGTGTATTTCCCTTTTTTTCTGTGCTTACAGAAGTTCAATCTTAATTGACATTTATTGTCATTTTGTATTTTCTTTATTCTTAATTTCATATATTCTATTGTCATTTTGTCTTTTTGGAAAAGGAGTGACTTTGCCTCAGTCTTTTGTCTTTTCTTTTATTGACGATGCACGCAACTCTAGCACAAATAAAATCCTCTGCTTTTGACTGGAAAAATTTTGTTTATGGACCAAAAAGAATATCAAAAACAAATTGTTATTATTTAGATAGGCAATCCAAAACTACTAGTGCAGTCCCAAAATGAGTCTAAAATAAGTGTAACTCTAGAGTAGATGTGAAACAATGTTAGAGTGAAGGCCTTATTTTAGTCTTCCACGACCTCATGATTTGATGGAGAAAGACTAGGCAAGTTTTAGAATTTTAGTTATGATGTAATTTTAGTGAAGGTAATGAATAGGAGGATGCGTTGAGAAAAGGTTGGTATTATACATAGTCAATACCAAAGGTTGAAAATTTGAGTTTTACTCATCATAACTTAGAACTAGTGAAATATTTATATATTATGAACTTATTTGCACAAAATACCTTAATCTTTGGTCTAGCGCAGTAGAAGGATGGAGATAAATCTTTGTGTGACATAGTTAGAAGTATTATTTATTTGAGAAGTAAATGATGTGTTGAGGCATTACTTAATTAGGAGGTAGTTAATAGGTTGAGACATCATTTAGTTGAGAAGTAAGTGATGGGTTGGCTATCATCACTTGAAAATCTAAAAGGTTATAGGGTGCTGGTTAGAGGTTGATATTAATATTTTGATACTCTAGTCAGTAAGAGCTATAAAAAGAGAGAGAAACCATTAAAGGGAGAGAGAGAGAGAGAGAGAGAGAATCTCCTTATCTTGACTATAAGGGTTAAGTCTTTATAAGATTTCAAGTGAATCTTAATTAGTTAATACAAAGTATATGATCTAGGTTATTGCACAAAGTTTGTCTCTTGGTTATTAGTGGTGTGCTTGAATGAGTGACTTGTTATGGATGATTTATCTTAACCTTATCTTAACCTAATTACTAGCTTTAGATCTATTGGGTCTAATCTAAATGAGTCCTTATCACTAGTCCCTCCTTAAGATAATGCGAAATTTTTAATTGAATTTAGACTAGTAAGCTAGAGATAAAAGGTACTAATTAAAAGTTATAAATGGATGAGCTTACAAGTATAAATTGAAAGGTTATGCATTGAAGTATGTCACATAAAGATTGAAAGATGTCTACTTGGAGGTTAAGAACCCTTTATGGGTTAAGAGTTTATTACAAATTGAAGATGCTGACATAGATGTTAAAAGCCTTTATAAAATGAGAGTTTCTTATAAGTTAAGAGATGCTTACTTAAAAACTAAGAGCTCCATATAAGTTGAGAGCTCCTTAGGAGTTGAGAGATGCTTATTTGAAGGCTAAGAGCCTTTTATAAATTAAGAGATACTTATAAGTTAAAAGATGCCAAGTTGAAGGCTAAGAACTCTTTATAAGTTGAAAACTCCTTACAAATTAAGATGTCTATCCGAAGGTTAAGAGTTCTTTGTGAATTGAAAGTTCCTTATGAATTGGGAAATATCTACTTAAAGACTAAGAACTCCTTATGAGTTAAGAGCTTTTTACAAGTTTAGAGATACCTATTTGAAAACTAATAATTGCTTATAAGTCGAGAGCTTTTTATGAATTAAAAAATGTCTACTTAAAAGCTAATAACTACTTATAAGTCGAGAGTTCTTTATCAATTAAAAGATGTCTACTTGAAAACTGAGAGTTCCCTATAAATTAAAAACTCTTTATGAGTTAAGAGATACCTACTTGAAAGTTAAGAACTCCTAATGGGTTGAGAGTTCTCTATGAGCAAAAAATGCCTACTTAGAGGCTAAGAGTTCATTATGAGTTGTAAGCTTCTTATGAGTTGAGATATGCTTACCTGAAGGTTAAGAGTTCCTTACACATTAAGACTGCTTCAAGTTGAGAGCTTTTTACAAACTAAGAGATATCTACTTAAAAATTAAGAGTGCTACATGAGTTGTAAGCTTTTTGTAAATTAAGATATGTCTACTTTGAGGTTAAAAGTTTCTTACGAGTTAAGATCCCTTACAAGTTGAGAGATTTTTTCTTAAAAGTTAAGAACTCATTACAAGTTAAGAGTTCTAAATAAGTTTAGAAATGCCTTCTTAAAAGTTAAAAACTCTTTACAAGTTAAACTCTTCTTATAACTTAAGAAATACTTACTTGAAAGCTAAAGACTTTGTATAAGTTGAGAGATTGCTTTTTTTTTTTTTCATTTCACCATGCTTGACTAGAGACTTTGACATTCTTTCCATCCTGAGCCTATTGCTTTAAAGGCTTATTGATGATCTTTTAAGACTTGGAGTATTATCAAAGGTTTTTTTTTTTTTTTGGGGTAAAGCAATGATTAGCAATATTACTACTTTGAGTTTATTATTTTGAGAGCTCGTTAATGGTCTTTTAAGACTTGGAATACTTTTAAAGATCTTTTTTAAGGAAGAGGGCACTACTAGATAAGCTATTGTTTTAAGTTTGTTACTTTAAGGGCTTATTAATGGTTTTTTGGGACTTTGATCATTGTTAAAGGTCTTTTTTGATAAGTGGGGTAGGGAGGGCGATTACCAGGTAAACCATTACTTAAGTTTATTACTCCAAGAGCTTCTTAATAGATCTTTAAGAACATAAAGTATCATTAGAGGCCTTTTTAGAGAAAAGACAACCATTATAGAATATCATAACTTTGGTTTATTACCTTAAGAGTTTGTTGTAAGTCTTTTAGGATGTAAAGTATCATCAGAAGTCCTTTTTGGGAAAAGGGAGGTGATGACAACTACTATAACATCTTAAAATGTGCTTTTTAAGCATTCTTAAAGGGTTTAACACTTGTACAATTATTATGATAATTAAAGTAAAACTAAATAGTTGGATAACAAGTTGGCATTGATAGCTCATAAATAAGGGTTGAAAAATTCTTGTTAAGTATAAATATGAATTTAAATACATACAATTAATGAAATGTTAATTGTACGATTATAAAGATAATGAAAAAGCAAAAAGCTATATAATAATTATATATAGGGATAAGAAGTTTTTATCTTTTAGTTGGAGACTTTAGGAGACTTGTATCACCCACCCGAAGGCTTAAGAGACATAAGAGACTTGTTTCACCTTATTAAAGAGTCAAAAGATTTGAGAGAATTATCTGACTTAGATGAAGGCTTTAGAGACTTGTCTTGCTCAACTAAAGACTTGAGAGACTTATTTGATTCAATTAAAGGTTTGAGAGGCATTGTCTCACCTTACTAAAAACTTAGAAGATTTGTATCATTAATCTAAAGATTAAGAGGTTTAAGTTGGGGGTTAAGTATCTTAAAATTAGAAAAATTTTAAGATATACAAAAATTAAACTCAAACATGTATTTATTAAAAAAATAACATTCTTATGTGTTTATAATAAAAAGGAAAACAATAAATGAATTGAAAAATCAGCTACACCTAAAATATAAGGGTCATGGCATCACCTACGGATAAAATAATATATATTTTTATCAAAATTTATTTTTTTAAAAGAAAAAATCATGCAAAGTGCATGAGTTTTAATAAAATGTGCTAGTAAACCAAACTAAATGTACATAGGGATAAGTGAAAATATAATAGGGTAGTTATTTATGGTATTACATTTTTTACCTACACTCATGCATATTTTATCTATATACTTATGTATTTGTTAGTTCTTAGCATATAATTTGATTTAAAGAAGAAAAAAATTGGCTAAATAGGCCCATGTGTCAGGACTATATCTTATTATTGTGTCTTAATAATGAGTCTTTAAAGGAAAAAATATAAATAAACACATGCTCCAAAATTTATCATAATTGAGGGAATTTTGATCCTTAAGGCCTTTTTTAACTATTGCTTGACCACCGTACACAACCATTAGGTTATCACTAGATGACAAAACATCATTATTGGTTTTTCTCGAAAACACCATTTCTAAGGTTGTTAATAACTAATATATCATTTGTACAAATTATTAAATATATGTCACCATTATAAAACACTTAGTGTATGTGTTTTATGATAGCATTCCTCTTCCCATAAATTCTTTATAAACTTTTATCTCAAGTATGATTATGAATTGAAAATTTTACTAGCTAAACTAAGTTAGACAAGCACAATAATTAAAAGAAATGGTTAATTTCATGAAGAAAAGTAAAAGTTGAGGAGAATCTTAATATAACTTTACTAGTTTTAGACTAAATAGAGCCAAAGAAAAGGAAAAAAATAATAAAGAAAAAGCAAAAGGTTGCCATTATAGAGTGGAAAGAAATAACAAGGGTAATAACCTCAAAAGAAAGGACAAAGAATTGCTTGTATTTCCTTTTTTAGATAATGATATATTAATCTATTAAATCATTAAGTTGAGCTTTGTAATTATCTACCTATAAAACAACTAGCAAACAAAATAAACCAAGAAAAACAAAGGACTAAAATGATAAAAGAAAATTGCATCCAACTTAGATTTGATGAACATTAATAAAAAAAAAAAAAACTAAAGATTGGGTATAAGAAAATTGAGAAAATAGAAAAATATGGGATTGATCTTTTTGAGAGAATTAACCTTTAATAATCATTTTAAGGGAATTAGCCTCCAATAAGTTAAAGCTTTTAATATATTTAATCTTTTGAATTAAAAAAGCTATATGACATTACATATATATAAACTCAAGAGTTTAACTTGACTATTAATAAAAAAATTACTTATGAAAAGTTCTATTAATTATGCTTAATAATATAAAAGTAATTATACTTAATGATTCAAAAATAATAAAAGATAATTATTAAATCTTATAAATTAAGGATATCACATCATTTCATTACTTTTAACATAACCTTATCTTTAAAGCTAGTTAGTAATAAATTTTAAAAATGGCTCCCTAAAAAAATGATAAAACTCTTATATGACATCCTTAATTGGAAGATTAGTCCACTGAATAAAAATTTAAGTGACAGTTCAATTTTTACACTTAACAATATGTTAGTCTATGATAGTTTGCAACTAAACATTAACATCTCTAGTGGAAGTAATGTCAAATAATTGGCTTTGTGCAACCACATTCTCTCCTAATTTTCTTTTTAAACAAGAGACATGAAAGACATGATATATTTTGAACCCTACTAGTAAGTTAAGATGATAAGTAATAAGACCAATGTGTTTAAGAACTTTATATAGGTTATAGAAATGATAAGATAATTTCATTAATGTGCAAATGGTGACAGACAATTATCAATATTGTTGAAACATGATATAGACCTAATCTCCTACTAGAAACTCACTTTAGTACACTGCATATTAATTTGTTATTTCATATAAGTTTGAATTGTAACAAGATTACCTTTTATAAATTGTAGCAACTTATCTCTATCTTATAAGTCTTTATTAATTTAGTCCACTTGAAAAGACTTAGTTATGTACCTTACAAGTATAGGCAAGACTTAACCTTAAACATCCTTTAACGAAGACATTTTTATTGATGAGTAATAACTAGTATTATACCATTACTTAGCCTAAAAAAGTCATTTCACCCAATTATTTGGTTGGTAAAGACTATAAGATGACCTTCTTACATCAACAATACACTAATTATAACTCTCGAGTATCATATTCAATAATAAATATGTTAATAAAGTTAGGTAAGGTAAGAATTAGTGTTGTAGTCATAGTATGCTTGAAATGAACAAATGCTACATCTATTTTATCACTCTATTTAAATGGATATTTCTTTAAAAAAGCTATTAAATCAACATTGAACTTTTTGTAATTATGAATGAACTTGCAATTATAGCTATTAAATCCCAAAAAGCCATGTAATGCCTTAATTATTTTTTAAACTAACTAATTTAGTATTGCTTAAACTTTGGAAAGATCTACTGTCATACCTTCCTTAGAAATAAAATGTCATGATATTCCACTATTTGGCTAGCAAAATTGTACTTGGACTTTTTAACAAACAAGGCATGCTCATGCAAAATAATGAATATAGTTCGTAAATGTGATAGATAAGCATTAAAAGAATTGTACTAAAAAATATCATCAAAAAATATTAAGACAAACTTACATAAATATGGTTAGAATATGTCATCCATTAAGCTTTAGAATGTCAAAGGAGTATTAGTAAGCCTAAAAGGTTTAACCAAAAACTCATAATGACTATCATACATACTGAAAGTTTTTTTTTTTTTTTTAATAATATCCTCCTTATAGACCTAAATTTGATGATAACTTGATCACAAATCAAGTTTAATGAATAGTTAGGCATATCCTAACTTATTCAATAACTCATCAACAACAGGAATATGATATCTATCTTTCATAGTAATGCAATTAAATGCTTGACAGTTAATGCATATCCTTTTAAATCTATTTTTCTTTTTTACTAGGAGAACAAAAGAGAAATAAAGACTAACATTAGGCTTCATGATACTAGCTCCCAACATCTCTTTTACAATTTTCTCAATCTCTCTTTTTTTTTTTTTTTTTTTGAAAATGTAGATAGTGATAAGGTCAAATATTAGTACGCATACTCCCAAGTAATAAGGGAATATAATGATCATATACCTTCTTTAAAGGTAAACTTATAGGTTCTGTAAATAAATCAAAGAATTTAATCAATAATGCATTGACCTCTTTCTTCATTGTAAAATGAGATTTTTCCACTTTTATATTATATGGATACATAAAGAAACCTTATCCAACTTTTCATAAGACATTCTCCATTTAATGGCTTATGACTATAGTAATTTTTCTATTATGTCTTCCTCATAACTCTACTATATGTCTATTCAACAAAAAATTCATTATTAATTAGGAAAAATTCTATATAGTATCTCTCATAGTTTGCAACCAATCAATGCTAAGAACAATCTCATGATTTTCCAAAAATAATAAAAAGAGATCAACGTAAACATTTTGATCTTGTAATAAGAGCTTTACCTTACAACAAACTTATTATAGTTTTCTATTGAAAAAGAAAATTTTTTTAGTTATCTTCTTATTTATAAAATTGTTAGTATTGTCTAAATCAACCAATAACAACACTGATTGTCATTTGAGGAACCCATTAATTTTCATGGTTTATGGATTAGAATATCTTACCAAAGTATGAAATATAAGCATATTTATATATTCAATATGGATGTCATCAGGATATGGACACGTGTGATCCTTATTTTAATAACTTCCTCAACTAGCTTAATCATTAAAAGCTTCCCTTATTTACATTAATGCTCTGTATGTCATTTCTCATCACAGTGCTAGCATAGTCCCTGTGTTATTCATTCTTTCAACTCCTCTTGAGTCAAGCATTTAGTGTTAATTAGACAAATTAAAGAAGATGAGTTAATGATACCATTAGTAGGTTTATTGGCTCCTTTAGTAAATGAATGACAATTTTTAGTGTCTAACTCCTCCTTTTGTAGTCGAGCAAAGGAGATAACCGCTACCATTGTTCATGCTAGCAAGTTTTGGCTTCACATCAAATATCAGGAATAAGCCCTTTGATGAACAATCTCACTAATTACCTTTCTAACTAATCTTTAACTTGATTGACAAGTCACTTGAAATGACTTTGATATTATAAGATTATTGACATTTAACTAATTTTTGTAAGCTTTTCATTGATATTGTGATATTCTAAAGGCCCCAAAGCACATAAGAAAACCTTTAGTAAAATCAACCCAAGTCAAAACTCTATTACAAATTTCAAACCAATCATAATATTGAATAACATCACTTTCTAATTGAATAAAAATAATTTTCACTTTAGAGCTTTTTTTTTTTCTATATAATGAAAACAAAAATATTTTTTACCTTTGAAAATCTAATTTGCAAGATCACTCTCATTCTAGTAAGGAAATTTCATATCATACGTAGTTGTGTATAGTCACAATTAATGTCTTTAAAAGACTTCATTAGTTCTTTTTGTTTACTGATAGATACACAAGTATTGTCTCTTAAATGATTTTTTCCTAGAGTTAAGATCATCTATTTGATTTTCTTAAGAAATTCTTGCATGAGAGATACTAATTCTTCAACATAAGATATCAATCAAATAAGTTGTATATAGACATGGAGTAGGATTATAAATCAGTGATACCAAAATTTTTAATTTGTTGTCAAATGATGGGCATAAACTGAACAATTGTTTTTTTTTGTTTTTTGTTCTTTTTTTTGTGGTAAGATTATGAAATAGATGCAAAATTCCTAAAAATACCACTTTGATACCAAAAGATAAAAAACTAAGGATTGAGAATAAAAGAAAATTATAAAAACAAAGAAATAAAGGATTGATTTCTTCCAAAGAATTAGTTTATAATGATTGTTACAGGGGATCAACCTATAATAAATTAGAATTTTTAATATATTTGATTGTTTAAATTGAGAAGCTACGTGACATTACACACACACACACACACATATATATAACAAAAAAAAATAATAGTCATACATTTAATATTTAACAAAAAAAATTATACTCACTAAAAAGAAATTAATTATAATTATTAATTTAAAAATAATAAAAAAATATTTATTAAATCTCATAAATTAATAAAAAAATACATTACCATGTCCATCATTAGGTCCTTTTCACACCATTTAACCTTATCATACTCGTAGTATCTATGATAGTGGCCCCAACAAAATCGTTGACACATAATGGCCACCATGTTTGAGTGGAATTTAGCTTTTTTTGTTTCACACTCAGTCAACTTTCTTCATCGACTATTATTATTTCTTTTATATATATGTTTAAAAAAGGATGCATCACAAGCATGGCGATCATCACATTCGAGGGCAAAGACTAGACTTTTCCACATATTTTTCATGCCTCGTTCAACTTTCACATAGCGAGGACCTACCACTCAAATATTGTTGGGCCCAAATGGGATTTCTCCACACTTGGTCTTGATACTAATAAGTCCGGAATCCACTACTCTGTTCTTGACATAAATCTCCAAATTTTTTGAGGCGAGCATCAATAAGGGAATTTGTACTCGAACTAATGCGGAGATGAGTACATTGAAATACTACCCAACTTCCATTTTAAGTAGTTCTTTGTTAATGAAATTGATTTAGTAGCAATAAAGATGTTAAGTTCCAACCAATCAAAACCTATCAATGGAAAGAAAAAAAAATCAAAACAAATCTAAATCTATAAATATATATATATATATATATATATAAATCATTGTTTATGTTGTCTCTAAATATCTTCTCTTATCAAATGTCCATTAATCCACTCAAATCATTCGAATCTATCAAATCATTTCTATCTAAACAAAGATCACCAAACCGTTAGAAAATAAATTTAATGTAGATAGTGATTCCAAAAAAAAAAAAAAAAAAGACTACAAAAGTTTACTATTAAATGCAAAGAATGAAAAGAAAAATAATTTGAATTCAAAACTCATAAAAATTTAAATATAATGTTAAAAAATTATTCAAATTAAATTTATTTAAAATTTAAAAATAAATCATATATTAAGTTATAACATTAATAATATTTTATCCTTACGATATATTTATATTTATTACAATTTCTTTTTTTTTTTTCAATATTTAGTACAATTTCTAGTTGCATACAAACTATTATTAAGTAGCTCTTTTACCCGTGCTATGTGCAGATCTACTTATCCTTTGATTTTATTAAAATAAGTAATATATAGATATAAAGATAACTTTAAATACAAATATAATCAACTCCTATTGGAGTTATATTTTATGGTAAAGTCCTTGCAATAGATACTAAAAAGTAACTCAATTCATCATTATTTAGAAATTCTTAAAGTCCTGTATTTCAAATCAATCTTTTAGCTTTCTTAAATCTTAACAATTAACTACAAAATTAATATTGATATTTTTTTGTTAAGAACTTTATGATCATTAAGATCAATGAAAATAGGTGACTGATGATGTTTTCATCAAATTAAGCACAATACTAAGCGGAAAAAATTATTTAGAAAAGAATAAGAAGAGAAATCAAAAGAGATAAAGAAACTAACATATGTCATAGAATGCTTGTCATTCTAAATCATAAACCACAAAATTAGATCTTTATTTTTTTTTATTGACAATTAGGTAGTATTTTAACTGAATTAAGTTCAAACTAATAATATAGAGATTGAAATATTAGAGAAAATGAAATCCATCTTTTTTGAAAACCTTCCACCACTGTTAGAAAGCAAATAAAATTAAGAAAAATGATTCAAGTAAGTAAAATACCTGAACTTGATAATGGTGATTGAAAAATATTAAATTCGTCTTTGTAGGCCTGAAAATCAACTCATAATCTTGGTTTCAATGTACAATCTTGTTAAGTTTGTAAAAAAGAAAATGAATCATTAAATTTAAGTTATTAAAGAGAGAAAAAGGAGGATATGAATATCAGCAGCAACATAAGAAAATTCCCAGAAAAAGAAAAAAAAAAAGGCACTAAAATTCAAGAACAAAAGCCTCCTCGTTTGTCTCTGCAAGAATTAAATGATTCAATTTCTTTAGATGCAAAGACTTAAATAAAATAGACGAGTAAATAACCTTTTAAACGTTACCATATTTTAGATATCAATATATTAAATGGCAATTTAAATAATTATTTTGGTCCCTGCAAACATATATCTCTCAAACAAAGGAAGGAGTAAAATTAAGTTTTTTTTTTTTCTATTAATATCCAATAGCTATAATGGTCCTTCAATACATTATTTCATTTTGGGTAACAAATTTTCAGCATGAACCTAATCATTTATTGTATTCGTTCATCGTTATCATTATTTAGGATGAAGAATTTTTGAGAAAATTTTCTTTAAGAAAATTACAAATTAATTACACATTCATTATTGGAGGCATATTATAAAACTCTTTGTATTCATTCATCATAATTAAGGAAGAAAAATCTTTGAAAAAAAGAAAAGAATTTAAGAATTAATTGCATATTCATTGGTGGAGGAATATCATAAAACTATTACTAAGTTTATTTCAGAAATTGCTTGAAAGAGTTTAAAACTAATAAAAAGAAATACTACGTGACATGCTTTTATCATAAGATTAGTGTATATATTGACTTTATTATTTGCACTTTGTGCGAATATTTTTTGTTATTTTTTTGCCTTCATAAATTATATAAAAATGTGAAAGATGTTACTTTATTAATAGATATAATATGCCTTATTTTAAAGGATTTTGAGGTTATGATTTTGAGGTTTTTTATTTACCAGCAACAACTCCATGAGAATAGCTTGCCCATATTCTCTCAAATTACTGTTGAGGCACAAAAAAAAAAAAAAAGAACAGTTGGAAAACCAACAATGGAGTTATATATAT
Source organism: Bruguiera hainesii (assembly GCA_023213295.1). Classification (NCBI taxonomy): domain Eukaryota; kingdom Viridiplantae; phylum Streptophyta; class Magnoliopsida; order Malpighiales; family Rhizophoraceae; genus Bruguiera; species Bruguiera hainesii. The sequence goes on along the minus strand of JAHOYR010000006.1, from coordinate 3,796,920 downwards.
TAAACTAATTATACAAAAAAAAAAACTTTCAAATACAAGTTTTTTTTTTCCTTTGATATACATGCCTTTTTCATTTCAAATTTTTTCAACACGTTATAGTTTTAATATTAATTAATTTAGCGCTAACACTTTTATTTAAATAGTAGTGATAAACCACCTTGAGTAGAAATACAACATTATCTATTAACATATCCTGTGAAAAACAATTTTTTCTTTTTTTTTAATATCTTGTAAAAATATGACAGGCACATATATTTAACCACATTTTAGCATAAAATATTAATTACACGATCTCCTTATTTGTGCATTTTTTTTTTCAATCAATTGATTTAAACTCCATAAATTTAATCTTTAAAATGACTAGGTCATTGGTAGTTATTAGCGCTTATTTACACTGTTTGTATTTTATCCTATTAAAATGGTGATAATTTATCTACCCTTTTTGCCTCCTAAAAAAATAATTATGGGAAAATTTTTGTAGGCATATAGTTTTATAAAGACAAAATAAATATTATAGTATATATAAATTATTCTTATACTATACAAATAAAATTTCATGCAATATCACTTTATTTTTTAAAAAATATTATCCGTGTTTATTTGTGTATTGACTCCAAAAATAAAAAATAATAATAATAATAATTACTTAATACTAAACTGTGATCGGTGTATACCAATATAACACTGGATGCCGTGAACGACACTAACCTCTCCAGTCAACCCAAGAGACTTGTTTTTCCGCATCTCCTTATTGTTGGGCCCTGATCTGTCACACTTTGTTTCCTTGGTTTCCTCTTCTCACGCTCACACCTTCGGCCAAAAATCAGAAACCATGGCTGAGCAGTTGGTTGGAGGATCCTTTTTATCGGCTTTCCTTCAAGTCTTGTTCGATAGGATGGCTCGTCGCGAGGTGGTCAACTTGTTCAAAGGCCAACGACTCAATGATGGGTTGCTGAAGAAGTTGACTGCAACAATGATTTCTGTTAATGGGGTCCTTGACGATGCTGAGGAGAAGCAGAACACTAAGCCAGCTGTGAAGAAGTGGCTTGATGAGCTCAAAGATGCTGTGTATGAAGCTGATGACTTATTGGATGAGATTGCATATGAAGGGCTGAGATCACAGGTTGAAACTGGTAACCAAGTAAGCAACCTTCTTTCTTATCTTAATCCATTTGCCAAGAGGATGGAGAGGGCAAAGTTAGAAGATGTTCTCGAAAGACTTGAGTTTTTGGTTAAGCAAAAGGATACTCTTAGTTTGAAAGTGGATATTGGAGAAAAACAAGTCCTGCAAAAGATGCCAACGACTTCTTTGGTGGAAGAATCTGGTAGTCTTTATGGTAGGGAGGGTGATAAGGAAGCTATTGTTAATATGTTGTTATCGGATGATGGAAATGGCAATGATTTGTGTGTGATTCCCATTGTGGGTATGGGTGGGATTGGCAAAACCACTCTTGCTCAACTTGTCTACAATGATAGTAGAGTACAAATATGGTTTGATGTTAAGGCATGGGTCTGTGTTTCAGAAGAATTTGATATTCTTAAAATAACAAAAGATATCCTTAAAGAAGTCACCTCTGTTACGAGTGACAGCCTGACAGCAAATCAGCTTCAACTTGAGTTGAAGGAGAAACTGAAGGGAAGAAAACTTTTGCTTGTTTTAGATGATGTTTGGAATGACAACTATGATGATTGGCAAATTCTACAAAGACCTTTGAAGTCCCTAGCAAGAGGAAGCAAGATCATTGTCACTACTCATAATGAAAGCGTAGCAGCAATCATGCACTCTGTTTCCACCCATTATCTAAATCGATTAACTGACGATGATTGTTGGGTTCTATTTGCAAGAAATGCTTTCAATGATGAGAATTGTACTGCATATCCAGATTTAGAAGTAATCGGTAGAGAAATAGCACGGAAGTGTAAAGGCCTGCCTCTTGCTGCCAAAATACTTGGGGGTCTTCTAAGCACAAGAAGAGATGCAGAGGAATGGGACAAAATACTGACAAGCAACATGTGGGATTTGTCAAATGGCAACATCCTTCCAGCTTTGAGACTGAGCTATCATTATCTTCCATCGTATCTAAAACAATGCTTTGCTTACTGTGCACTATTTCCCAAGGGTTATGAATTTCAAAAGGAGGAGCTGGTCCTTTTATGGATGGCAGAGGGTTTTCTAGTCCAAACCAGTAAACAGATGGAGGAAGTAGGCGAGGAGTATTTCCATGATCTTGTTTCAAGGTCATTGTTTCAACCATCAAGTGAGGATCAACAATATTTCATTATGCATGACCTTATAAATGACTTGGCAAAGTTTGTATCTGGAGAATTTTGCTTCAGATTGGAGGATGATCATGATTTATACAAGATTACAGGAAAGACTCGTCATTTATCCTATGTCAGAACAAAATATGATTCCCACAATAAATTTGAAGCTATACATGGAGCAAAACTATTGCGCACCCTTCTACCTGTAGGCTTGCCATCTGGTGTTATTGATAATGAGGTGATATACAATTTGCTACCGGCGCTAGAGCACCTACGAGTCTTATCTTTGTCTCAATATGATGACATTGTTGAGCTGCCAGATTCAATTGGTAATTTGAAGCATTTAAGGTATTTGGATCTCTCGAGAACATCCATGGAGAAGTTGCCTGATTTTGTAAGCAATTTATATCATTTGGAAATACTGATTTTGCGTGGATGCCATGATCTAACCATATTGCCAGAGTCAATTGGAAACTTGAAGCAATTACGATATCTAAATCTTCATGGAGCATCAATTGAAAGGTTGCCTGAGTCAGTAGTTAGTCTGTATAATTTGCAAAAACTGATCTTGCGCAGGTGTGAAGACCTCGTTGAGTTGCCTAGCAGTATGTTCATGTTAGTGAATTTATGTTATCTGGATATTAGAGGAACAAAATTGGAAGCAATGCCAGCAGAAATGGGTAAACTGTCAAAACTTCAAGAATTATCTGATTTCTTTGTAGCAAAAAGTAGAGGGTCTTCCATCAAAGAGTTGGGGAATCTTCAACGCTTACGGGGAGAACTTTGCATTTGGGGTATGCAAAATGTTGTTCATGCTCGAGATGCTTTGGAAGCCAATTTGAAGGTTAAAAAGCAGCTTAAGAAGCTGAAACTTAGATGGGGTGGTGACACTGAGAATTCAGGTTATGAAAGACTGGTACTTGAACATTTACAGCCTCATGTAAACTTGGAAAGTCTTTCTATTGTTGGTTATGGGAGTACAAGATTTCCAGATTGGCTTGGAGAATCTTCCTTCTCAAACATGTTATCCTTGAAGCTCAGCAAATGTCAGTACTGCTTGTGCTTGCCACCACTTGGGCAGTTAGCATCTCTTAAACACCTCTCGATTGAAGCATGTGATGGGGTCATGGTTGTTGGTGCTGAGTTCTATGGAAATTGTTTGAATCCATTTAGATCTCTTGAAGTTCTAAAGTTTGAAAGGATGCTACAATGGCACACTTGGGCTCCCTATGTGAACGAAGACAAAGGTGAGGCATTTCCTTTCCTCCGAGAGCTTTATATAAGAGAATGCCCCAATCTGTCAAAGGCATTGCCCGATCACCTTCCATCTTTAATTACACTTGTTGTTGAGGGATGCCAAAAGCTTGTGCCTTCACTTCCAAAGGCTCCAAAAGTCCATGGAATGAAGTTAGCCGACACTTCTCGAAATATACAGTTAAAGAAGTTGCATTCTGGGCTCTGCCATCTAACGGTTGATAGACTCCAGTCCTTGGATTTTCTTCTTGAAGGGATGGAGCAAATGGATGGTTTTTATGCCAGTTTAGAGGAAATTCAAGTCAGCAATGGTTGTTCACTGAAGTGCTTCCCATTGGAGTTATTCCCTAAGTTGAAGGCCCTTCGTTTAAGTAAATGTCCAATTCTTGAGTTTCTTTCTGCAGCCGAGGAAACTACCAGGGAGTTCACATCGTTGAATTCCTTGGTCATTAAGAAATGCCCTAAATTAGTATGTTTTCCCAAAGGAGGGTTGCCTGCTCCAAATTTAACCCGGCTTCAATTACAGGGTTGCCCCAAGTTGAAGTCCCTGCCTGAATGTATGCATTTGCTTCTCCATTCACTTGTGCATTTGAAAATTGATAAATGTCCAGAACTTAATTCATTTCCAGAAGGTGGTCTACCCTCCAAATTGGAGTCACTTGAGATTCGAAGTTGTGAAAAACTTGTTGCTGGCTGGATGCATTGGAATCTGCAGATGCTTCCTTCTCTCTCATGCTTTATAATTGATATGCACAGATGTGTGCAATGTTTCCCAGAGGAAACAATGCTGCCTTCCAGTCTGACCTCTCTGACAATCTCAAACCTTCAAAACCTGAAATTTCTTGACTACAGGGGTATTCAACACCTCATTTCTCTCAAGGAACTGACAATTGCTCACTGCCACAAACTCAAGGCTTTGCCTGAAGAGGGGCTACCTTCCTCACTTTTTTCCTTGTCCATTTGCAATTGTCCTTTGCTGGAGCAAAGGTGTCAGCGAGATAAAGGGGAGGAGTGGCCTAAGATAGCTCACATCCCTCACATTGAGATCAATGTTCCCAACGTTTCTTGAGCTAAAGTACATCTTCAAGCATCCTCTTTTTTCCTTCCTCTGTTGTATGCTGGTACTGCTAATCCAAAAACTAATTTTCTGTTGACTATAGATAGCATCTTTAAGTGTGGTTAGTTATATGCCTAAATTCCTGGCAGATTATTTTTATCTAGCTTTCTTTTCTATGCTTTAGTAGCGTGAGTCTTGGTATAATGTTAAGGTTTATTTATTGTGAACTCCATATTCAAGTCTCAGAAATATCCTCTCTGTAAAAACAGGATAAGATTGGGTACATTTGGCCCTTCCCTAGACCCCACAATGTGGGAGTCTCATGCAATGCCCTCTTTGTTTTCTTTGCTTTCTTTGCTTTAGACCCTCCTAGTTGGTCTCACTTTGAAATCAACAAACTTCAGAATAGTAATATCAGTTCAGAAACATATATTCAAGAAAAGATAATGCATAATATCTGCCTAATTTACAGTACTCAGTAAAAATGTTCTACCCAAAAGCTTTTAAGTTGAACTTATTTTTGATTCTATCTCATTCAGGTGCACATAGCTTCATTGATGACATAATAGTTGGAATGACTACATTGCTGCTTTTACTTTTTACACTTTTTCTTAGTTGTTTGGCTGGGTTGCTAATTGCTCTGTCTTATTGTGGCAAGATTTATACAACCCTGCGAATATTGGCTCATAGTATTTACTTATCTTCACAGAGCTATTTATGGGCCCATGAGATTAGACATCTGTCGCTTAAAATTTGTATTAAGCTTTAGGTTAGTATATTACAGTTGAGTATCTTCCTCTTCTCCTTCTTCTACCTAAAATTACAATGCACTTGCTTTTTAGCTACTTCCTATTTGTTCTATAATATTGTTAAATGCTCCCATACATTCATTCTACCTTGTGTTAGTTCTACTGCATGTTCAATACTAGAATAACAGGTTTTTGCAGAGTCTAAACTGCAACTCTCCCTAGAAAGCATTTTTGACAAATCTACATGCTCATCATATGAACACACATTTGTTGATGGAACAAGTTTTGGATGTTAAATTGATCATTTGGATCTATTCTGCTTGTTTTGTTTGCAGGATTCTAATTCAATTATCTATACACGTTTGAGGCCAAATGACCGTGTTGCTGCAGGAAAATGAGCTCAAAAAAATTTGCAGAATAGATTTTCAACATCCCCTTTCTGATGATCTTTTCTTTGCTCATTTTACACTCATGGAAGGGGAAAGATTCAGGTTTTATCTGATACAACATTTAACAAGCATTGTCTTGCTATCTTTACAGCATTGTAACTCTTAGGATTTGTGTATTTCAAATGTGCTTTTCTTTGACTCTATATCAGGCGTAAATAATGAAGTTACATTGTTGAGTTGTATCCCTGCAATTGGATATTGGACTTCTTTTCTTGCTTCGGTGCTGGTAAAATGTGTCGAGTAAAAGCCATTGCATGCTTCTATTCTCAAATTGAGTCCCTATTGTAATGTTCATAATCTAAGGCCCGTGTAATTCAATTGTGACGCTAGCCAGGAGGTTGGAATGAGATCATTTTGCTGGAAGTTTTGGATATTGGCGTGTGCTCATTGTCTTTAATGCTGATGCCATCAAAGGTTCTCCAATTGGCACCCATGATTATGGCTCAGTGCTTGGCATGATTATGGCTTTCTTTTGTCAACACAAATTTCCATTGCCTTGAAGTGCAAACTTGCATTTATTTTAGGAGTAAATTAAACTCTCAATAAAGTGCTAATACTATAAATAAGAGACATTTAAATAAGCTTGATCTTGAGTAACTAGGGTGTGTTATTTCAATAACGGTTGAGGTTTAAAACAAGTTTAGTATTTAACTTATTATAACATCACTTTATTTTCTACATATGGAGATGTAACTGGACTTTTTTTCTTTTTTCTTTACCTTCCATTGATTATAAAGCAGCCATGAGAGAAGTTTAAAGTAACTCGTTAACATGAAAGGAAGCGAATTGACTTGGGAATGAGAGGAGAAAATAGGAGGGGTTGAGTTGGCCCCAAGGGTAAGTCGTGTCAACAGATGGGTTTGATTCTGTTCGTGAAGATGGAGAAAAACAGCTCAACCATGTAATGCAAAATCAAACAGCCCTCTTGTAGACCCACAGTGAATTCTACTGACAAAAGGATGATCAAGAAGCTCATTTATGGTTCCTCTCCTTCTCCAATCCTTCTCTAGACACCTCCTCACAAAACTTCTGAACTCTCTGGACGAATTCTCTGGCATCTCCAATCTTTCCCCAAAGCATATTGCACACACCAAGGCCGCCCAGTCCAGTTTCTCTCCATAACCAATCAATGGATAACGACCCATCAGGCACTCCAGAACGACGACCCCAAGTGACCACACATCCCCTGCGAATCCATCTGTATTCTCTCCATCCCAACCCTCTGGATCAAGCCTTTCAGGGCTCATGTACGCACATGTGCCCATGAACCTATCACATACATCGTGCTTACCCATCACGATCCTGCTCACACCAAAATCTGCAATCTTCACATCCCCTTTGGAGTTTATCAGAAGATTTGAGGGTTTTATGTCACCATGAACTATCTGCATTCCACGGAGATATTGGAGCCCTTGCAAAACGCCCCACGCCACGCCAGAAACCACATCCTCAGGCAATACTTTATGTACAAGCAAAACATCATGCAGCGACCCTCCTTCCATGTGTTCCATTGCAAAGCACAGCTCATCTTCTCTATCAAAAACAGCATAGCATCGTACGATGTAAGAAGAATCGACACGCTTAACAATCTCGGCCTCCTGCACGGCCTGTCGGCGAACCGCAATGGCATCTTGATCGAAACGCAGAACTTTCAATGCAAATGTCACGGCAGTGCACTTGTGGCGTACTTTATAGACTGTGCCACCATTGCCATGACCGAGAACAGCCAATTTTTCAAGTTCAGAGAGATTTTCAATACCTGGGGAGTCCGGACTCATGGCGGAGAACAATGCGGGAAGGCGGGTCTGATGGTGGAAGTTGGCGGCTGGTATTGGTGGTGGCAGGGATAGCCTGAGGGCGTGTTGATGCCTTCTCTCCCTCACCAATGCCATTGACACACTCGTTGCAAAACCAACACTATTCTTGTTCCTCTCTTCTCTATACGATCATTCACAAACATTGCCATGCTTGTGAGAACGTACCAAATATATCAATCAATCAGACGGTTGAATGAAATGCGATTGGAGAGCAATTGGGGACACCACATGTGCTTGCATTGGCGTGAAAGAGAGCAAAACAAGTGGCCCTGACTATCCCAAAATCCACGGGGGCAGGTGAGGTTTTCCTGGTGATGTACATTGCCAATCTCTGGCAAGTGTGCTGAGTTAGGCAGTCGAATGAGATTCTATGCTGCCATCTGTACTTTTTTTACTAACTGCTTATTCTGTATTCAACTCTCTAATTCCAACATGTGAGACCATTTACGTATATTTGTCTTTTTGAAGCTCAACTCATTGGAATTATCCATCAACCATAAGCAAAGACACGTGACGACAGAGACAAATCGTCTTAGAAATAACAAGACTCTGGCGGCGGGATCCGTGTGGCGGAAAATTAGGATCGAAGCCCCGTGAAGGAAGGCAAAGCCATGCAACAGCCGATCTTCCCATAACAAATATAATATTATGTTCTGTTTGCAAGAGTTCCAGGGCTGTTACTAGAAACAGGTTGCCAACCATGCTCCTCGTATTAGCATAACACTAAGATCAATGCTTTTTTTTTTTCTTTTTCTTTTCTGGGTGCATTCAATCTGCTATTGATCCAAAGAAATATATATATATATATATATATATATAACCCCATCAAAATAGTACAGACTGGATTGAAAATCCATCTAGTCCCTCTAAAAGGGGAGCCTCGATACACATGTCTCCCCGATAGAAGAATTTTGGGTAAGCGGGCAGCCTCGCGTTGATGACTAGACTCCATAAAGATTTTACTGATGCAAACTGTCACCACCAGACAAATAGCCAAAAACTTGAAGATTGTGCAAGTATCCTTCATCCATATAGACCAAAAATTCATGGATGAATCCTCTCCATCAAAGTCTCTCATAATCGCCTGCCATCAGACTACCCAAAATTACTCGACCAAAAGGTCAAAAAGATCACCTGCACTGGGCTTGATATTTGAGTCTCCTTTGTCCAATGCTCCAAGTCCATTGTCAAATGAATTCTGCAGGGTACCCCAGATGTTCAATGACTCAGGAAGCACTAGCATAATTCATAACCACGGGTCTAACCAAGAAAATCTGAACGCTTTCAAGATGCTGCCTAAACATTATCAGAATGAACAGAGCACCAAAAGGTGCACAGACCCATGACTTCTGAATAATGATTTCTCACTAACCATTTAAATAATAACATTGACTCCTTTGAAGACTTCCTAACATCAAAACAAGCAGCCCAGATAGTCTATTCTCCTTTTGTAGTACCAGATAGTCTATTCTTGAATACCATAATTCTCAGCTCAAGGAGTTGATTCTAAAATCCCATTTATTCTCAGGGACATAAATAGGGCATTCCACGTGCATGAGGCTCCCACATTGCAGAGTCTGGAGAAGAGTTAGATATATGCAACCTTCCGCGACTCTAAGCTGCGACTTCTAGGTCACAATAAAATAACCTGTACCATTACTCGCTCTTCCCTCGAGGATGTAAGATCAAGAAAATAGAAGAATACTCCCAGTTTTATGTTGATTTTGAAGCTGCACTTCCAACATTCTAGTTGCACAAGATGGAAGATCTTGAATAATTTTAGACAACAAGGCATCCAACTATGTAACTTATCCAAGGTGGCTAACGCATTCAAACTACATATCTTATACTCTTCATGACACTAGGCCTAAGAGGGTAGATGAGTGACGAAACATCAATTTTAAGCAGTGACAATCAAGTCTGTCCATTTAAAAATGAAATGAGGAGAGTGCGGGGAGTGTTATGGAGTTCTACCTACCAACCACTCCAATCTCAATAAACAAAGTGAGACTATTTCATTCCAAGAAGGTAATCTTCATATGCACCATCAAACATTTAGACTTAAGATTGCAGTGACATAAGAGCAAATGAAAAATTCAAATGGGGCCACAAATGCCTCGGAACAACGGCCACAAGCAGGAGCAGAAACTCAACATAAAAGCCACAGAGATCAAAGGACTTAAAAACTGGATTAGGCTGCTCTCATGTTAGTAATAACTTGTCCAGTCATGTCAGGTTAATCATTCACATTGAATTCAAATAGATGCTTAGGATCTGATGAAGGGAAAGAGATTCAACTTACTAGAATTTAGCATTTGCTAACTTAATGGAGCAGTATTCACCCATTTCAAAATATACGGTTGATATTATAAATAGTATAACCTGTGAACACTGACAAGAAGGGAGTCCAATCCCTGAAAACTTGCTAAGTTTCTTGACATCTTGGACTTCATATCAAGATTAGAACAGAGAAAATTTCAGATTAGAATTTGAAAAAGATAACTGATGTTTGGTCTTCATATGTGCAAGACAAAACCATGGGTAAACAGGCACAAAGGGCATTGTCTGTTTGTAAACAGGCAAAAGAACGGGACCATAGTATTATGACGGTATCTAAAGTGGTTGCCTTGACTGATGTGATACAAATGTACAGCTGCTTAAAAAGTTCAAAATTTCTCAGTCTCCGGGGAGAGAAGCCCCATTTGTTCCGTAAGCTGATCCATATGTGGAGATTTGTCCCACCCACTCTCTATTTTCTGCAAATCATTTCCCTTGGTCTGCCCATCTGTAGAGCTTGATTCCATATCATCAGCTACTGGGCTTTGGACGAGAAGCTCTCTCCAGAAGTTAGAATCTTCAAGCAATGCATCAATATCAGGATCAGGGGAAATGCTATCAATCTCTAAAGGTATTGTCCCATTCATTCCAAATGAAGTTGAATCCATAAATCCATCACTGTCTGTCACAGGTTCCATGAAATCTTCAGCAGGAATATCAGTAATACTTTCTGGAACCATGTCTGGTTTTTGAGAAAGCTGTGGATTGATTACATCTTCCTGAGGGATAGAGATTGGGGGTGCCTCTTGTGCTCCGACTCCTATATCAGGAAACTGAGATGTAGCCTTTTCAGAATTAGCGATGTCGGGGAAGATATATGAAGGGCCATGACCTGATGATATGCCCGAAGCTGCCTCCAAATAAGTGGACTTTCCAGAAGTTGGTGGGACCTCTTGAAGAGTCACTCCTGATGTACGACTTGAAGAGCTCCTGTTGTCTAATGCACTGGATGAAGCTAACCCATTGTCAATCAGAAAATCATCTAGATTGTTGTTATAAGACTCCAACCTAGAAGAAGTATCCAGCTTCATGATTTGACGAAGCATAGCTTTTGCTGCTTCATTCATGAGAGGCTGATACTTAACAATCTGTCCATCAAGAGAACCAGAACTCTCATTCTCAGGGACATCCTCCTGCTTGAACCTCCGTTTTTTGTTAGCTTCTGTAATGCGTCTACTGGATTCATTTTGCTGCTGCACAAACTGCGCCAGGAAACCAGGGCTCTGCATAGCCTTTGCCAAGAATGACATCATCTGTTGCTGCCGCTGCTCCATCCCTTGAAGTCTTTGCACCATCGTTTGCAACTGACCGTCAGTAGCCTGTTGCTGCTGCCTCAACCTAACAAGTTCCTGCATTAGAACATTCTTGTCCCTTTTAAGCCTCTCAACCTCTTCCTCTAGGCCAAATTTCCCGACCTCAACACAAGCACCTAGAGAAGAGCTGTGTCCAGATGATTGTTGTGGCTGCTGATGTCCATGTCCATGGGCAGGTTTTCGCCGGCTTATACTCTTAAGCAATTGTTTTTGACCCCTTAAAAATCCCTCATTGGCAAATTCCCAGCGGTCTGGATCAACCTTCCGGAAACCCTGATTAACAAATTCAGATAAAAAAAAATCAAATTCAAAACTCATTGGCCATATTCAACAAAGCTAGATATGCTCTAAAAAGCATAATGCATAACTCACTGGAAGTGCCCAATAAATATTTGTATTACAATAGAATAAATACAATAGCATAGAATCGCCAATATATACTAAAATCCTCTGCTACTCCGGAGAGGTTCATGCAACATAACATCATAAAATGGCATGAATACAAAGACAATAGATTTTAGGTCCCATTGCTACTTTTAGAATTCCGAACCAGAGGGAAAAGAAAGAAAACTAGAAAACATATAGAGTAGGGGGGAGAGAGACAGAAATTGAAAACCATTTGCCTTTTTCCATCTCCTCTCCATTTCTACTAATACACTCAACCCTCTTCACATTCTATTTCTTTTAATTTCCATTCCTGAAGACCCAATTTCTTTTTTTATCCTGACTTTGCCCTTGATTTTTTCCACTCTTTCCCATTTCAGTAAGAAGGGAAAAAAAAAAAAAAAAAACAGCACCAAGTAATTTCCCCACTGTAGGGTGCCATGATGATCACACTGATTTTGAAAATCCCCAGCTCAGTGTGTCTTCATTTGGGTACTCAAGTTCATTTTTTATGAAAATACTCATGCACAAACTCCAAAGTTTCACCTTTAATAAAAATCCACTCATTAAGGATAGAGAAAATAAACAATAAAGCAAAAATATTGGGTTGACTTCTTTAGTTAAACAAGTTCTATTTCCCTAAACTTCTTCAAGAGCAAAACACTTAAATCCACTAGGCACTAACATTGAAACCATGTAATATACCAGCACACCATGCACATCACTTAGCAATCATAAGGGCAATGTTTAACCTGAGATCAGCAAGATTCCAACTAGTTAACTACATACAACACAGCATGTAGCATGTCAAGCAATGACTAGATATGTTTAGCATTCACCAGTAATGAAAACATACACAGACATGCAAACAAAATGTTTGGTTCAAGCCATGAAAAACATAATCATGCTAGCACCACTTTCATTCCCTAATTTTTACCCAATACTCACCAGATGACATGTTTGAAACTTGCTTAAATAACCTTAAGCTTCACTAGAATAAAATTAAAATTCATGCTCTTCTAATCTGAAGAAAATATATAAGTGGCCATGTCCACATCCCAAATATATAATTGGTTCAATTTGCAAACCCTCCTAAATGAGAATAAGCATTTTCTTTTGAATGACAGTGGAATTCAAAAATCAGACCATCGACAACCCTGTGATCAGGACATGATCAACCCGAGTCATTCTTTGTTTTCCCTTTCTCATTTCTTTTCCTTTGTTGCTGAGAAGAATACAGGAAGACCATATTAAAAATCTCTACTTATAACATAGCCATTGTGTAACAGACACAACAATGAAATCTTGTCAGATCCATCTGAATTTATGGATGCATGTTCCTAAACTTTCAAAAAGAATTAAAAAACCAAAATAATTAAGCAAAATTGTCCTTATTTTGCTCCTGGACTTTTCCATCTCCTCTCCATTCACCTTTTCCCATCCATTTCTATTGATACACTCAATCCTCTTCTCATTCTACTTTTAATTTCCATTCCTGAGCAACTAGATTTTTTGTCATCCTGACCTCACCCTTTTCTTGATTTTTTTTTTCCCCTCTTTCCCGTTTCAGTAAGGAACAAAAAAGCAAACAGCACCAAGCAATGTCTTCACAGTAGGTTGGCATATTAATCACACTGATATTAAAAATCCACACCTCTGTGTGTCATCATTTGGGTACTCAATTCATTCTTTTATGAAAATAATCATGCACAAACTACAAAGTTCCACCTTTAATAAAAATCCACTCATGAAGTATAGAGACAATACACAATAATGAAAAAAGATCGTGGCGACTTCTTTAGCTAAACAAATTCTATTTCCCAAAATCTCTTCAGGGGCAAAACATATGAATCCACTAGGCACTAACATTGAAACCATGTAATATACCAGTGCACAATGCACATCACTTCACAAGGGCAATGCTTAACCTGAATCAGTGAAATTGGTGAGATTCCAACTCATTAATTACATACAACACAGCATGTTGCATGTCAAGCATCAACTAGACATATTTAGCATTTACTGTTAAAGAAAACACACACACACACAATCTTTTGATCAAGTCATGAAAAACATAATGTTGCTATCACCACTTTCATTTCCTAATTTTTACTGAATACTTACTAGATAACATGTTCAAAACTCACTTTAATAACCTTAAATTCACTTGAATCAAAATAAAGTTGGCGCTCTTCATATGTGAAGGAAATAAATAAGTAAAGCGGGCAAGTCCACATCCCAAATATAATTATGCAGCATAATTATCACAAAGGATAATCAAAATTTCATTGACCCCATTTCAAGTTGGTTCTTGCTGAATTCTGCAATTTGCATACCCTCCTAAACGGGAATAGGTATATTCTTTTGAAATGACAATGGACTTCAACAATCTGACCATCAACAACCCTGTGATCAGGACATAATCATCCCAAGTCATGCTTTCTTTTCCCTTTCTCATTTCTGTTTCATTTGTTGCAAAAGAAAAACACCAGAAGAGACCATATTGAAAATCTATACTTATAACATAGCCATTGTGTGACATAAGGAACAACAAATCTTTTCAGATCCCTCTGAATTTACCTAAATTTTCAAAAGGAATAAAAAGACAACGTTGCTGAGAAAAATTATCATTGTTTTACTCCTGCATTTTTAAGCAATCAAATGGCAGGATTTTATCACTTTACTGCAATGAAATCCATTGTCACTCTTGTACAACCATTAAACATAAATTAATTTATACTCCCTTGAAAGTGATTTAAATAAGGCAATCCCATGTTCAAAAGTGAAATTGACCAAGATAGGAAGTCAAAGAAAGCACATATTCTCTTTCTCTTCCAGCAACAAAAGAAATATTTCTTTCGCGATGTGACTAGATTCTCTCCTGTCACAAAATTAAATCATCAAATGCTCACAAGTAACACCCATTAAAAGCTTTATATTCCTGGATGATCATAACCCTAAAGAACAACAAGCAGATCAGTCATGTTTCTTTTCTTCCATTCCCTACAAATACAACCACTAAGATAATATTACCAGCTGAAACTATATGATAGACATCACAACAATAAACTTGAGGGTTCACCTTTTTGACTTTTGCTTAATACTAGATGACTATCGACTCATGTTTTGATCAGCTTCCTTATCAAGCATGTAGGGTATTTCTCAAATATCCTAGTCCTAAACACAAAAAATATACATTTGCAAACACCAGACTCTTAGTTTACTACCATCAGAGTGGATAAGCAACGACCATGGCTGACAGTCACTCGACTTAGACATAAACGGGGTGAGCTAGAGAAAGAGTTGAAGTTAAATAATTCAAACAAATAAAAAATTCTTTCTTCCTTAGCACAACCATCAATGCCAAGGTACAGAATCCATAGATTAAGGTCATCTTGAAGACTGAAATTAAAACTATGCATGTATGCAACCACCGGCAATCCAGTGCTGTATTTGAAACAGCATGCCACATTAGCCCATGCCATGGAGTTAAATATATAGGCTCCATCACAGTCAAAATTCCAAACTCCAACCCACAATCCTGACATATTTTCTACACTAAGACTCCAAACTACAAAGGCACAATTACGAACAGACACAAACAACAAAACCACCCGTAAGAAAGCAAAAGAATCACCAACAGCCAAAAGGAAAAAGCGAAGGTTAAGAATCCGATCAATTGCCAAAAAAGAAACCACCTCGAACAAAACAAACAAAAACGACAAAACAAACAAAAATTCAAAGTCCTTTAGAATCCATACATAAGTATTGAGTTGCCTAACGAAGCTGGAGAAGTTGTTGTGCTTGAAGTACTTGGGGAGAAGGTCACGCGCGAACTCCGGCGGGTTCCATACCACGAAGCTATTATTGGCCGAACTCCAAGAAACGATCGGGTCGGTGGCCGGGTCGTCCACCATGTCGTAGGTCTTGCTTAGGAACGGAGGCGGGGCATTCGCCAGCGTTGCAATCGAAACCGGCGTTGCCACCGCACCAGCGGTGGAGGTATCGCCGCCGCCTCCGCCATCCGCGCCCCCGCCCTTGCTGATTGCTCCATCCATTTCTATCGTATACAGTACGAAATTATTTAAAAAATTTGTACGAGAAGAACGTCGAGAATGAAAAGAAAAATTAGGGTTTTAGGAGGGGAAACATAGAACCCTAGATTTAAAAGAGAGAGAGAGAGAGAGAGAAAATGGGAATCTTAGAGAGAGAAAGGATTAACTCGTACGGTCAGGAGAAACGAGGGGGCAACCGAAATATCGGGTTTTAGAGAGTCGGACGCGACGGAGCGAGACCGGCACGAAGCGGTTGCTCTTTTTCGGGGAGCCGCTTGCATGGGTAGTGAGCTTTTCGAAATTACTGAATTATCCCCACTTTTTTTACCTTTTTTCCCCCCTCTGTTCACAGTCTTGTTGTAATTAGCATTTATACCGTAGAAACAATCTGTAATTATCATCAGAAGAATTTTTATTTATTTATTTATTTTTAAATCTGTAATTATTTTCGCCCTTTTGTGGTTATGGTTATGAGCGGGCCATACACTCTTTAAAAGCCGAAGCCTTATTTGTTGGCGGGAAAGAGCAGAATATCGATAATTAAAAAAAAAAAAAAAAAACAGTAGCGAAGCAAATGAGCTCATTTGCGGTGGAGCCGGAGGCGCCGGATCTGGTGTGCCGGTTGGACAATGTCCAAGGTATCGTCGACGCACTCTCCGCCGCCCGATGGAAGCGCCACCAGGTCCCAGCCGACACGGCGTTGCCTTTTTCTCTGTTTTTTTTTTCTTTTTGTTTTTTCCTGTCTTCTTTGGAACGACCGTTCGTTTCCCGTGAACTGTTTGTCTCCGGCATTGATTTCGTAGTGAAAGTAAATTGATGTTGCAATTTCAGGACGCAGTAGTGGAATTGTCTGAACATGGCGTCGTTTTGATCGTCGAGGAAGCCGGCTGTCTTCAAGCCAAAGTTTATCTTCAAAAGGAGGTACTGCCCGTCTTCTTATCCTCTGTTTGGTCTCTGAGAAAAGTAGAAAAACGCGGGAAAATGTAAGAAAATGGAATTTTTACTCCCGGAGAAACTGATTAAGCTGATTGACTAAGTGGTGTTCTTCTCTGGTGCACTTTGTAATTTTGTTTTATCTTGTTATTGTCTTTTTTTCTTTCATTTTCTCCAGATCTCTTAGCTCGGAAAATTAGGGTTTTCAATTATATTAATGGTCATTTTGACAATTTTGGGGAAAAACAATTGATGTGTGATTTTGTAGCTTTTCATCAAGTACGAATACAATGCTGAAGGGCGGCGTCCATTTGGGGTGAGCTTGGGGCTTTTCGTGGATTGCTTGAACACATTTTCAGTTCCTGGTCACTTGTCCATGATTGAAATCCAGTATCCCGGACCTGATATGCAGCTTCTTCTCAAGTATAATGTAGTTTTAGTTACCGAATTTTCATTTGTGCTTCTCGACTCTTTTTATTTGCCAAAGCACGGAGGTGGGTCTTGACACCACACGCTCAAGCCATTGGATCATTTGCAATGTCGGTTGTTTTGTGAATTTAGAATTGCTAACATCGAAAAGCATTTTCCATTTGTAGGACGGCTAGAAATAAGATTGCCACTGTATAGAGCATCAGAATTTTGGTGCTTGTAGTGGGGTATGAATGCATTACTATGTCTGGCAATAACTAATATGGCTGTGATCTTTCAGATCTGTTGATTCACTTGACGCCTGCATTTATGCGGAAATCAGGACAAGAATCCCAGATTCTATTTCATGGGACTACAACTTTGAACCTGCAGGGAGCACACCAATCAGTTTTACTGTTAAGGTATATCTTACAAATTCTTAACAGGTCGCACCAATTTGGTGTCATTTGTTTTTCAGTTTATCAGCTTCTACATATTAGTTGGAGTTTTTCAAATATGAGTTGCACAGAAATTCCACAATATTCAATGCCTATGAATTGTTAAATGCTTCGCTTGATAGGTATTTGTCTTAAAAAAAAAAAAATGCCCATTTGTTCAAGCTAATTAGTATGCATCGTCAAATATTGGTGTTGTACAGAAAATGTGCTAGTGCAAATGAACTTTAAGTTCTGCAGCATCAATAAGCAGTTGGTACTTGGGTGCATATTACATAAGGCTTTCCAGAAGTTATAAGAGTAGATATAACATGTGTAATTATACACATTGCTATTCTTTATTTTTCATTTTCTTCCTTCTACTTTTAAATCAACACATAATGATGACTGTTTTTGTTAATTACCCAATTTTCTCTTTTTTGTGATAAATTTATAAACTTCTTGAATGAGTTTTTAATTGCCGGATGTGATAAGATTTAGCACTTTAGTGTGAGTTTCATGCTTTCATGCATCCATATATTATGACTGGAATCCAGTGTTCTGGGAATAGGATTGAGTAATGTCCTTGGCGTATCAACCATAAACATGCTTCTATCTATTGAATGCACTGACTAGTAGCCGTGTTACATGTTTCTTTAATGGTGACTCCTGTAAGGAAACAAACCATTTTATGCAAATTGGATATAACTTGCTTTAACATGTGTTTTTTTCAATAGCCTACTTCTTTTCATTATGCATTACAACTGGTTGTCTGAAATTAAGGTATTTGAAACCTAGTCTGCAGCACTAAAGGAAGCCATTGATGATCTTGAATGGCCAGGATCCAGCATTGAGATCATTCTAAAACCAGTACCACCTTCTGTTACTTTCAAGGGAGAAGGTCATGGAGACTTGCAGGTATCTCATATATGAGCAATGAAGTAGTACTTTTTGTCCCCAATCCAACTAGAAAAAAAAAAAAAAAAACATTTGGCTAAGGCTGAAATTTTTTCACTCTACAATCTCTATTTTCTGGCAGATAGACTTCATGTACTACACAAACACTGATCTGCTAACTGCGTTCCACTGTGATCACCAAGTCTCTCACAGGTCTTCTTTGTTTTTTTAATTACCTTTATGTGGAAGGCACCATTCCCTTGTCACTGACTTCAATCTAACTGCCTTTCACATCTGTGGGTAGGTACAAATATAAGTTTCTCAGGGTGACAACTTCTACTATACCAAGCAGTGTTATTAAAGACAACAGAGGAAGCAAGCTAAGCATTGGGAGAGGTGGAATGCTGAAAGTGCAGCACCTAGTTTCAGTCGCAAGGTCATCCCCTTCACATCCACATATTGACTCAGCTGGCTATCAGCTTCCCAGCCTAATTGCTTATATCGAGTTTTTTGTGAAACCTGAAGAGGATGATGCCACAAATGATTAGTATGCCTTGTCCATGATCTTTACATTTGCCCTGTGCTAGCCATGTGTACACAAGGCCCTTGCGAATACGTTTCTCTCAGTGTTGGGAGTTCTCCTTTTGTTAGAATTTGTGCATATGCTTTGAAGTGCAGATTTTTAAATGAAGCCCCTTGCGGATGTTTTAACGGATCGAGTAGGCTATGTTGAAAAATGTGTAACACTGTTACTGTGCAGCCCTTGTCCCTCTGGCATTTGCTAGCCCTTTTCCATCTTTTTTACATCCAGTCTTGTATCTAGCGAGGAAGGCGCAGATGTTTTTTCTATGCTGTGGATTGTCTGTTGCTACATTTAACCGTTCGGGGTGGTCCTGTATCAATTACAATCTTGATAGATTGGTCCATTCTTTTTTTTTTTTTCCCATTTTTTCTCTTTTGGTGCAAGATTTTGAGGGAATCCCCCCTCCTGTTAAAACTCCAATCCAAGCAACCGAGCAAATTTTTTATCATACATCCATAGATTTTGTCAACAAAATTCACATTATAATAGGCAATGATTTAAAGTTCCATTAAGAGGGAAGGGGAAACAGATGTCATGCAAAAGTCTTATTTTGCTTATCATAAAGGCTTTCGTTCCCATTACAGCCCAAACTACAATAGGAAGCACAAAATACGCAAAAGACTAGAGAGAAAAGCCTCACGCCAAGAATTGAAAGAAGGTACCTTGATTTTATCCTCGTCTTCGAAGCTTAGCATTTCTTGCTGTTCAGATACGATTGCTCTTCCATGGATATTAAACGGTTGTTACTTCTTCCCGCCCCTCTTGGATCCACAATTTTTGGTACTTTCTCTCCCTCACTCTGCGTTGGAACTGCCACCAGAGCCAAAGGGGCCATTATCGGCAGGGTAACAGGCAAATGATGCCCATGAACCAAAGCAAGGAAGGAACCCAACAGCAGGGATTCTACAAAATGGCCAAGAAGCAGTGCTAATCAGGGCGGCAAAAGTTGAGGCATTCAAAACATCACCACAATTTAGCAATGCCAAAGCTATGTAGAACTAGAAACCATTAACTATAAGTCATCTCCAACAAGAGCACAGCAGACTCCTGCTTGGCCAAGGCAACACCAAAAGCACCACCCTTTGGCACCAGCCTTCTACAAGCTAAGTTGTAAGGCTTGGTTTTCTGCAACATAAAACAGAAGCAGCCACCCTAGTCTCCTGCATTCAGCTTCCAAAATCTTGCTCCTCATATCCAAATCCCTCACGTATATTTTCTTCCTTCCCTTGAGCGCACTGCTGCATCCCTATTTCTCAACTGCCTGGAAAATCACATCAATGATTGCATATCTTTTGCATCGTCTTTTCAGATACTTAATGTTCTACAATTACTCGTTATTAAGCCAAACCACAACAATAACAACGAAGCCTTGGTCTCATATTTAATTGGGTTTGACTAAATGAATCTTTTCTACTATCCTAAGCAAATAAAATGAAATCATATACCAACCTGAATCAAAAAATCCCTAAGCCTTTCACCGGACAGAGGGGTATCAGAGGTACCTCATCTGTTTCTTGGACATGGAGATCATCAGGATCTCAAACATCATCATCATCATGATCATTATTGACAGCTGTGTTTTGCAAAGAAAATAATGGGAGCTCTAGAAGGGACAAGTGGAAGGCATGTAGAAGCTTAGAGCTCTGAACCATTGCAGAGGAGCGCAAAGTTGAATTTGGGAAATTGGAATTTTTGTTTCTATATGTTTTTCTATTTCCGTTTTATTGTAAAGTGTAATAAACAGTAGTTTCTGGAAGGAGATTGGTATCTATTAGGATCAGTATATATATATATATATATATATATATATAGAAGTAGAGGAGGATACCACAAGGTGTGTGCGAACTGTAATCCTAAATCAATTAATCAAACACCTTTGACCTCTCTTCCGCAGATTTCAAATCCTCTGGTCCTATTTTCCTTTCTTGTCTAAACTCCCCCTCAAATCTTGCCTTCTCCATTAATGGTCAACTCGAAGTTGATTCTCCACGAGTCTTTGATTTCTTGTGTGACTTGTCCCCTGACAACATAAGGTCCTGCATCAGTGGTATTAGAGCTACCGATCTTGCCATGGCTGACCACGGAAAAACTACCGAGCACAACAAGAAACTCGACAAATCAGTTCAATTTTCCAGTCGGGAGATGACTGAGAAGTATGATGCGGGGTTGGAAGAGCTTCGTGCGTGGGTCACTGGGATCTTGCCATGTGAAACAGAGCCAAATGCTGTTATAGTCTTAGTCAATGCCTTCACCAAGTTCCCAAATTGATACATTCTCTCTGGTTGATGGAACTGATCATTCCTATTATATTGAACGTGGCCTGAAGGTACAGTTCCCTCAATTTGGCATCAGGGCCTTTGATGATCCCATTCAGAGCTCCTTAGCTTTCAGCAAGATCCGTCAGTGGCCGATTTCCAAAATCAATTCAACATCCTGTTTAGCCGAGTCAATCTCACAGAGGAATATGCTATTAGTATATTTTTGAGGGACCTCAAACAGGAGATTCAGCATCTTGTTCATATGTTCATGCCGAAAAGACTGAAAGATACCTTTGTGCTTGCCAAGTTGCAAGAGGCAACCATTACTGCCCTTCAACAGAAGACCACCCACTCCCCCCCCTCCAGGGGGAAGTCCACTGAGCTTAAAAAAGAGCTATGGCCTCCACAGAGTTCCAAAATGATAGGCAGTGCTGAGTTTTACAAAAATGCGAGTTATGGGGCTCTATTTCTGGTGTGACAATAAATATGAGCAAGGCCACAAATGTCGCCAAAGAAACCTCTATTGATTGAGTTCGGGAATGACGAGGGAGACGCCGAAATTGTGAATTCCTAAACATTGGAGGAAGGCAGAAACTGGGGCAACAAGTGCATATTTCCATGCATGCCATATCCAGGATCAGCGTGGAATCCTGCAAAACTATGCGAGCGACAGTGTACTCAGGTACTAAGGCCTTACATACACTCATCAACTTCGAAAGCACTCATAATGTCTTGAAATATGACACAGCCCAGAAGGTGGGTTGCTTGGTGGGAACCCCTCCCAGTTTAAGCGTGAAGGTCACTGATGGCAGTTGTGTGAAATGCACGAGCATATGCAAGGGGTTTCAGTGGGCGCTACAAGGTAGTTCATTCACCTCCAATGTGTATTTTTTACCCTTGGGAAGCTGCGGTTTGGTGCTGGGCATCTAATGGCTGGAGACATCAGGGGATATTTGCTGGAATTTCAAGTGGTTACATATGGAATTTACAGCTCAAGGGAGAAAAAGTGTGAAACCAAGGTTCTGGTTCAGCCTTCCCAACTGACTTTCATGCAGCTTTGTAGGGCATCAGGTAAATGGGAACCCGCCTTGAAGCTCCCTGAGAAGACAGCCCAATCCCGTATGCCAACAACACCTACTTAACAGCCCCTTTTAGATGAATTTTTAGACGTCTTTTCTAAGCCCACCTCACTTTCTCCATTGCAGTCCCATGATCATCGGATTGTCCTAAGGGAAGAAGCCCGGCCCGTTAACACGAGGCCTTACTGTTATCTGGCCCTTCAAAAGAGGGGGTTATTAAGACAATAATTAGAGAGATGTTGGACACCGACCTCATCCAAGGCAGCCGCAGCAGTCCCTTCACAATGCCAGTTTGCAGACCTCATGAATCAAATCTAAACATTATGGTATCATCAGAGCCTGAAATTCAGGATACAAATGATGGGATAATAGAATGTCAGAGAATTACACTTAATGTTAGAAATTGTGTCTTTTTATCCACTGCAGATTTTCATGATTATTATCAAATAGTTAATTACATCTATTAATTATATCAAATGCCTGGAACGTCAGTCTATTGACTGCAAACTCAAAAGAGACCTATAATATGAGAAAGGAAAATGATTGACATTTGCGCCTGGCATTGTGAGAACTGCTAGATAAGAAGAGAGCACCTATGATCCCAACAATAGACCTAATAGCATCTATTCATGGTTAAAACCAGATAACAGCAATTGCCAGTGCAACAGCAGTAAAAGGGTTGTGCAATGGGAAAATACCACCACCACACCAATATGCAAATGGCTACTACTTAGACATACAAGAAGACGTGATGAGGAAAAAGATCACACAAAAAGTTATTAGCAAAGGACCATGAAACTGCATTTTCTCCCTTTTGCATTTTATTGTCACAATTACATTTGAAATCTTTACCTAACACTGGATGTTCTGTCTTGGACACAGTAAGGGTTGATCAATTGTACTTTGTTGCTATAAAGGAATACCTTCTAGCCATTCCACAAGCTGACAAAGAATTCCTTTACTGGCAGATGCACTGACATTAGTCTCAATGGAATTGAATCTACATTATGTGAGAACAGAAATGAAGATTGTAACTGGAAAAGGGGGCCTCATCTGTTAACAACATATTTTGCTTCGAATAGACAACCAAGGAAAATACAATGTTTTTCTCGGGGTTAATGAAATTAAGTAGAAATGCAAAAAGGTCTTCCATTTGTGATTATGAGGAACATATAAACAAGCTTCAGCTATAATGAACCTCAAAGATGCATAACTAAGCCGGAAGGTCACTAGGAACAGACATAAATCAAGAATCCCAAGTGAAATCCAACATTTAGTGGTGTAATCCATTTGGCATGTTTCCTACACATACCTGCAATATGTGTGTGTGTGTGTGTGTGTGTATTTTTTTTTTGCATCAAATGTCCTCGGAAACAATCACCTATCCAACACAATAGCACACATCTACACGCAATCATAATGTTTGTTTCTAATTGCCTCTTTTGACTTGATTAAGTATTGATGTATTTGTAATAGAAATTAACACAAATTAAGCCTAGATCAATGACAAAAGAAGTAAATGGAGTCATATATAAAGTCCAGGATAGATCCCAGGCAATAAAAATTTTATGGGCTATAGCAGGACTGAAGCCAAAATCCAGAGACCATAATCTTAGCAGCATAAAAGAACTCGTCAAATCATCGGTTTAGTTTTGAATATTTCCTTTTTTTTTTTTTCTTGGATTAGACATACCAGCTTTGGTTCAACTTGGTAATGGAAGGGGCAACTACACCATTTTGGATTGTGGTGACCGGCTTCTTTTTGTTAGTACAAGAAAAAGAAAGAAAAACTATGAATTACATTATGCCTTTTCTGTGGAAAAATTACATCAGGCCTTTCAAATGAACATTGTATACTCTTACTTTGAAGAAACAATGGTAAGGAAATTATTGAAATAGTAGGTTATTTGAACAAGCTGATGCTGCAGTTGTATGTATTTTCTTATTGCTTTCTCTAAAATTCCTAATCCTAAATAGGTCTTTTATCTAATAAAAGGGAAATTGGATAATGTAATTGTGATCTCTTGGACGTATCATCCCTCCATGGTCTCCTCTATCCGTACCAGGTTTCTATTTTGCACTTGTATCTGAGCATCATGATAAAAGAGTTTCTTATGTAGAAGTACTAGACTCTTGCCAACTTCCAAAAAACCAAAAAAATTTGAACAACACTTATATTGGTTCAGGAGCTGTCACTGAAACTAGAATGTGGATAATAAATAATGGCAACAAAATTAATATTACGATTATTCAGAAGCAACAAGAATGTGTATATAACCATGAGTAGGGGGACAAGAGGGAGAAAGACCTTAGCCAACTGTCCCTGGAACACCAGTCTGATGCCAAAACCTACTCCACCTCATCAACTGCTGCCAAGACTTTGGGGCATGGACAACACTCTCCTTGAAAATTAAACATCCTAATTAGGAAATTTCTTCATCAGAGAAAAGATATGAAGGAATAATGTGTACACAAACTTAAGTGAAAGTGTAGCGACGCAGCATTGATATGCTAGATTGTGAAAGATTAAGGAGGAAAAACTAAAAAAAAAACAAAGCATTGGAAAAATAAAGGTCTAACAGATATGCTTAGTTCTTAATGTAGCACCTATGAATGACTGGTAGCTTCTGAAAATTTAAGGCAAGAATGCAACAGTGAGGCCAAGGATTGGAGGACTATGATTCCAGGAACACCTCTAAACTGAGGTTCATAAAATCTGTTGTGCACTATGCCATGAAACTAATGTGGCAACATTGCATCACTTTTCCAGAGTTTCTCAATATAACTCTCTTCTAAAAACACTTCCAGTTTCTCTCTCTTTGACAGATTCATCCAGGCAAGCATAGATGCTAGGTGCCATCCTCAATGTTGAATGAGAATCAACTGCCCAAAAGGATTGACAAAAGGGAAACAAACATCAGTAAAAAAGCAACTATTTTATCCATGGATAGTTAGGAATCAGGAGAGTCACAAGTTTACTTGAAGTCAGATGTAAGATAAGCATGTTTATTAAGTTGATATTCAGTTCATTCATCAAGGAAAAGTGAACCATAGTCATTCTTTTCCCAATAATAAGCCTGCAGAGGCACAAACAATTTGATTTATACTAAACCCACCAGAGTGCGTGGACTCCACTGTGGACCACCAGGAGATGCAATTCAGCTAACCTTTTGATGACCGCGTTGAAGTTAGGTGGCCATAAATCACCCCACAAAAAGCCACGTTAGATATGGAACAAGCTAAACCAGGATAGAAATAACTTTAGTGAGGCACAAATATGTCACCATCAAATATAGAATCTAAAGTTTAAGCAAATAAAAACCTACCATGGCGGCAAAGCATGGAGCCTTGATACAATTTTTCAGGAGCTCCTCAAAGTGGTGCCAGGGATGCATATTAAGCAACAAGAACTACAAGCTCAATGAGTAACAGGTACTTGCATTTAAAAAAACCATGCATTTGCCCAGGTATTCCTTTCAACAAGTAGAATTTGAAGAAACTTGTCTTTATCAAAACTCAATACAATGTGGGAGTGAGATGCAGTGTACCGGCTGAGCCAATGCCTATTTAGAGAGTGATTGCCCTGATTCAGCAGCGTAAATAAACCACATAAGGGTGCCATGAATGGCTCAACATTAGATTTTTTTGGAGGGAGGGGTAGTTTGAATGCCTTATCCCAAACATAAGAAAGAATTACAGATTAACAAAGGAATTTTTTGGAAATTTGCAAAGCACTTCACTCTCAGTCTAAATGAAAATGATTTTCAGGAGTATGAATTTTGCAAATGCGAGCACAGCATTCCCTAAAATCTTTAAATATATTTCCCATTTTCTTTCAAAAGCAATGACGTTCATAATCTTTATCTCTCATTGAATGTCTATTGTCTAGATATATTCTAGTCCTACAAAGGGACAACAGTTGGGTCTCACTTTTTCCCATCTTTTTTCATCCTTGAAAAATTTATCCCCGAATGTTCTGACAATATATTTTGTTTGTCAGGAAAGTGCATGCACAAATTGGACTTTTTGAGGAACATATAGAGAAGTTATTGTATTTTGTTGGACAAATCAGACATTGATTTTCATTTTTTAGATGATAGCAGGGCTTTGATGTTACCAGAATGTGATGCTGCCACTAATGCTTTTCACCATAATTTTGAATGCCAGACTGTGCCGTACTGTTTATAGCCAACTTGTACTACATCAAACACACTGACTGCATCTCACAGAATAGTCAATCTTTTACATTGCAGAACTTTTGAATTGAGTCAAATGTCAAGCAATAATTACACAGTTGCAGCTGTGAATAAGAAAAAAATGAACAGTCATGACCATGATAAAAATCCAGTCTTGACCAAAAAATTATTTAAAAAAAAAAAAAATCCGGTCACTTACCATGTTGTTATTGTTCCACGTTGTTTCACTTCTATACAAGGCCATCTGAAACATGTGGTATTTGCAAAACCTTCCTGAATAGTATAAAACACAATCTTAAAACCTTTATCCAAATATGTAATCCTATGGCACACATCTGAGTGGGAAGAGTTTTGATTTTTGAGAACATTTTATGATAGACATATATACCAGTATGTTCTGCAAGTTGCCAGAAATTGGAGGATTTTCATCTGACATGGTGCTTATCTCATCCCTTAGAACAGGAGTGGTTCACCTGCATATCTAAACACATAAAATTTCAACACTAAACGGTAATAACTAATTACGCAAAGGAAAAAAAATATAATGGAACAACGAAATCTGAGGGGGCCCCTGGACAGGGTTGAATGATTTACCATTGCTCAAGTATTTCTTCTAACCATCCTGGTCTCTAGTAGCACCTAGTCCAAGTGTAATGTTTGCAGTATAATCTGGCAAAATGCCATTCTCCTTCATTTCCTGAAACACTTTGTAGGCTCTATCAAAATCTCCAAGTCTTCTATACCCAGCAATTAAGGCAGTATATGTCACAACATTAGGCATAATATTGTTTCGCCTCATCTCACTAATCACCATATTGGCCATATCCATGTGCTTTAACTTGCAAAACCCATCAACTAGACAGGTATAAGTAACAATGTCCGGTGGTTGGTCCCTCTGGAACATTTCCTTGTGTAATAACCAGGCTCTTTTCATATCTCCAGCTCTACAAAACCCAGCTATGATTGATGTGTAAGTTACCTTGTCTGGGATCAAACCGTTTACAGTCATCTTCTTAAACAAATTAAATGCTTCATATATCATGTTTCTTTCAACAAACATGTTTATGAGGATTGTGCATGTAACTGTACTTGGTGTCAATCCAACTTTTAGCATTTTCATGTACAATGTCAAGGCATGCTTTGGGCTCAAATGTTTAGCAAATGCATCTAAAAGAATACTGTAATGAACAACACCAGGGAAAACATTCTTCTTTAACATCATAGGAAGAATTTCCCATGCTTTTTCTGACTTTTGTTCTTTGCACAGCCAGTTAATGATCAAACCGTAAGTGTGTGAGTTAGGGATGATGCCAAGCCCTTCCATTTCATTCACAAATTCTAAAGCTTCTTTCAAGTGTCCTAATTTACAATATTCATTGGCAATGACATTGCAAGTGAAAATACTTGGCAGGACACCAACTTGTATCATTTGGTTGAAGCTTTCCAATGCTTTATCTAGGAGTCCTATTTTACAGAACCCATGAATCAGTGTGTGAAAGCTGAAGGAATTAGGAGCCAAACCTTCTCTTGCCATCTCCTCCTTAAGTTTACCAGCCAATTCAATATCACCCCGCATACAAAACCCATTGATTAAGATGTTATAAGAAATCAGGTCATATTCACCAAGATTATAGAACATATTTAGGGACATGTCCACCAGCCCTCTCTTACAAAGGCCACTAACGATTGGGCTACAGCTGACTATGGAAGGTTTTATATTACAAAGTAACATTTCTTTCATGACATCAAGACCTTTCTCAATATCGCCCTTCTTACAAAATCCATCAATCAAAATGCTGTAGCTGTAAACATCTGGCGATATTCCATGACTCCGCATTTCTTCTAAAATCTTCCAAGCTCTGTACAATTCACCTTTTTGGCAAAATCCATAAATGACAGCATTATAACAATAACTGTTGAGAGACTGACCCATATTTCTCAAATTCTTGAAAAATTGCAGAGCATACTCAACATAACCAACTCTGCAAAGACCATCAATGTATATACTATAGGTTACAACTGTTGGAGTTACCATGTTCCTCTGCATTTCTTCCAGAATCTCAGTTGCTTGTATGATATCGATATTTTGACCAAAATGTCCTTTGCAATAAAAGTTCATCAAGATTGTGTATGTGTAAACATTGGGTGATGGCCCCAAGGTCCTTAAGTCTTCAAAAAATATTTTAACAAATTCCGCTTGGTGGGCTTCAATAGAACACTTGAGCAAGAAATTGCAACACCGGATACCAGGTCTAAGGCCAATTTCCTTAGCCTGAAGGAGCAAAGCTGCCGCATAATCAAGCATCTTATTTGCTGCAAACACTTTTAATAGTACATCAAATACAACAGCTGACCTTCCCACGTGCTCTGCCGAATCCAACAAAGTTAGGAACAACCCTGAAATATCCAAATTCACTTCTTCATAGTCACAGACAATATCTCTAAGCAAAGCATACACTTCCCTCTGCATGTCCGCAGCCGCAAACACATGAACAACGACTCTAAATGAATCAAACAAGTGAGAAAATATGTGGTTTCTGACAGCCTTGGAGAGAAACATTTGGCTCGCAACCTTCCAATCCAAAGTCTTTAGTACTGTTGCAACCAACGGAAACAATCTATGACATTTCCGATTGCAAGACGTCACTCTTGGAACAACAAGTTCTCCAACTGATGCATCAATTTCATCCACAGCCACAGGATTATAATCAAAAGAATGGTCTTTTTCTATCTGCAATGCAGACAAAGCCGAATAGTGCGCCCTAAAGAAGCGCCTTCTGCTCAACATAAACAGGCCCTGGAACAAGCCAGTTCTTGAATAAGAGTAAATACCCATTAATGCCAAGATTGAATGGTGTTTCTCAAAGACCATCAATTTAAAATCACAAATACCCAATAGGCTAAACCACAATGCTTACCAGAAAGGCGAAGCAGCCTGTGTCTGGAGAAGTAAAGAAAGGTACTTTTGATATCGGGTTACCGTATAAACCAAAGCATAGGCACCTCCAACAGTGTTTTGTGCTTGCAAGCTGCTGTAAGCGGCGGTCGGCGGCGCGGCGGCCAGAGGGGTGCGAGGCGCTGTGAGGAGGAGTGGTGGTCGTGGTCGCTGTCGGCCTTTTGGGGGCTTTACGGCGCGGGTTGGGGAGGGGGATATAAAGAGGGCTATTGCAAACGGGCCTTGATACACGGCAAGAAAAATAACGGGGTTTTTACATAATTTATCTATAATGTCACGTTATAAAATAAGTAAAATTTATTTAAAATAAAATATAATAAAATAAATTTATACCACGTCCATAGTTCACACGGTAAAATCGGTTGCACCCAGTGGGGAGTTACGGGATGAGATGATGATTTGACGTATTGACCCTACCGTAATCCTAGATTTCATAACCTATTAATGGTTTTGTAGGGACTTGGAAAGCATGACCACACGCTTTAGCATGCCATTTGCTCATGCACTCTCGCCCTAGCAATGTTGTATTCAAGGTCCTCGTAGATGTAATCTCTCATCCACTCACCCTAGTCATGTTGTATTCAAGGTGCTTGCTGATGTAATCTTACCTACTCGCACTTCTTGTTTATTTTTGTTCGAGAAAAAATTTCGATGTGAAATCAATACAACGTTTTCACTTAACTTAGAAGCTTGTTCAATGGTTGGGGTTAGTATCAAGACCCAACGTTTCTCAAAAGCGGAGGGGGTAGCTTGAAGACTGCTTTGGAGATGTAATTGAACATGCCCTAAAACGTGAAAAAAGGTGTTTGGCCCATATATATAATTAACATGTCAAAAGGGTTGGACCAAAAAAATAAAATAAAGGGGAAGCAACTTTTATTGAAAAGATATGTAACAAGATTAAAAATTAAAGTAACTTTGATTTTTCTATATGAATTGGGAATGCTAGAATTTTGTATATAATTTATATCTTAGTTTTATCCAATTTGACTACATGGATACCTAATAATAGAAAGATAACTAATTCAATTGTACAATTTAAATATTTAATATTTAACTGATTCTATCAAAATAATTAAACAAAAAAAATTTGAACAAAAGTCTTTTGATCTATGCAATAAAAAATGTTGAAACAAATTTCAAAGTTAAAGTAATTATTTTTTACTATTAACATTAACAACAAAAGTTAGTTTAATAAAGGATAAATTTACATTAGTGGCTAAATATAAAAATGCAACCACTAGATCATAAAAGATACTAATTTAATCTTATCTTATCTTAGCAAAATGGTTAAAAAAAATAATAAGTTGTAATATTAAAAAAATAAGTTTCCTATTTAGCACCTTAAAATTTTTGAAAAAATAAAATTTGAAAGACAAATTTTAATACATAGGTGGCTAAATATAGACAAATAAGTATTTCAACCACACAAATTCATTTTTTTTTTAGATGTTGCGACGAATAT
This sequence comes from Bruguiera hainesii, assembly GCA_023213295.1. Classification (NCBI taxonomy): domain Eukaryota; kingdom Viridiplantae; phylum Streptophyta; class Magnoliopsida; order Malpighiales; family Rhizophoraceae; genus Bruguiera; species Bruguiera hainesii. Next base: position 3,766,031 of record JAHOYR010000006.1, on the reverse strand, counting down.
AGAAAAAAAAAAGTGCAAGTTAGAGAAAAAATTACTTTCAAATCATTTTAATTTTACTAATTATTATCTAATTTAATTTTTACTTTTATTAATTCTCAGTGGTTAATTACAAATCAATTTTATTATTATAAGACTAACTTTTTTTTTCTTTCTTTTTTTATCTTTTAGTGTTAAAATTCATTTTATCTTATGTGAAGTTAGTTCAAATTTTTTTCTTTATTTATAATAATATTTGATTTGTATCAAAATTTTTAATTTTGTCATTCTTATTTTTTCTATAACAATTAAAATAAAAAAAATTGAACAATACGTTTAAATAATAAAAAATAATTAATTTTCTTTGTAAAAAATTTTTTCAATAAATATTTTTTAACAAACAAACAAACTCTTAGTTCATAATAAATTTACATTTTTTTATCCAAATGTCTTCTAAATAAAGTTTTAAAATAAAATATATAGTAAAAATATTTATACTTATAATATAATTAAATAAATAAATAAATTATTAAATTAGGAACACATACTATTGGTTTGTTTTAATGATTTTATGAGTTATCTTCATACAAATTGGACGATATCCACTTTACTCATAAATGTTAGTGATTTATTACTTTTAAGGTACAACGAGACTTTTTCATTCTCACATACCTTAATTACTTTATTAAAGTGAATTAGGAATTTGTATTAGTTTAAATGAAAATTGGGTTTGGTTCCTTTTTTTTTCTTTTTTTCCAATGTGAGTAAGATAAAAATACAAATTCATTTTAAATCATATAAATTTATTTTTTGTAGATATTGTGACGCATGAAGAAAAGAAAGAGTGAAAGTTAGAGAGAGATAAAAATTACTTTTAAGTCATCTTGATTTTGCTAGTTACTACCTAATTTAATCATTATTATTACTAGTTGTTAGTCGTTAATTGTAAGTTAACTTCATTATCATAAAGGTTATTTTATAACTACTTAATTTAATATTTTTTTATATATTTTCATTTATAATAATATTTGATTGGTATTAAAATTCTGAATTTTGTCATTCTAATTTCTCTCATAAAATATTTCTTAACAATACAACTAAATAATAAAAAATAATTTATTTTCCTTGTAAAAATATTTTTTAATAAATATTTTTACAAATAAATTATTCTCTAACAAACAAACAAACAAACATTAGTTCATGATAAATTGGCATTCTAATGTATACTCTTTTCTTAATAAAAATTTGATCATGTTATGAGTTTTAATAAAAATATATATTTTTATTTTTTTCATATAACTATCTTCTAAATAAAATTTTTAAAATAAAAAATAATCAAAAACATTTGCATATATAATATTAATTAATTGATTAATTAATTATTATATCACATATACATACTATTGATTAGTTTGGGTAATTTTATGAATTATCTTCATATAAAATTGCTAAACCATTATCTATTCTAACTACAAATCTTAGTGATCTATGACTTCTAAAGTACAATAAGGTTTTTTCATTTTCACCTACCTTAATTACTTTATTGAAGTGAATCAAGAAATTGTGCTAGTTTAAAAGAAAATTGGGTTTAGTTCTTTTTTTTTTGTTTTTTTATTTAAAATGTGAGTAAGATAAAAATACAAATTTATTTTAAATCATAAAAATACATAGTTCATAGATATTGTGGTGGATAAAAAAAAAGTACAAGTTAAAGAGAGAAAATATATTCCTTAAATTATCTTGGTTTTGCTAGTTATTGGCTAATTTTATCATTATTTTTACTAATTGTCAATTATTAATTGTAAGTCAATAATTTATTATTGTAAAGTAATATTTTTTATTTATTTTTTTTACTATTTAGTGTTAAAATCTATTTTATTTTGTGAGGAGTTAATTCAATTTTTTTTTAAAAAAGTGTTATTTATAATAATATTTAATTTGTATCAAAATTTTTAATTTTGTCATTTTAATTTCTCACTATAACAACAAACAAATAAACCCTTAATTCATGATAAATTTATTTTCTAATTTACACTATTTTTTTAATATAAAATTTGGTCATATTATGAGTTTTAACAAAAATATATATTTTTTTATTTTTTATCCAATTGTCTTCTAAATAAAAATTTTCAAATAAAAAAATGTAAGTAATATTTATGCATATAATGCAATTAAACAAATGAATTAATTATTAAATTACGAATATAGACGATTGGCCCGCTTGGGTGGTTTTGTGAATTATCTCCAGACAAAATCAATGATCCATGATCCACCCTATCCACAAATGCTAGTAATCTATTGTTTCTAAGGTACAATGAGGCTTGTTCAATCTTGCCTACCCTAATTACTTTATGGAAGTGAATCAAGAATTTGTATTAGTTTAAATGACAATTGGGTTCGGTTCTTTTCTTTATTTTTTTTGTTTTTCGTCAATGTGAGTAAGATAAAAATACAAGGGCGAGCCTTGATATTATAATAATAATAGTATTATTATTTTATTGTAATATACAGATCACTTTAAAATTATCAAAAGAGTGCGAGAGCACTGTGCATGAAAATGCCCTTTCGTGAGTAGGAATCTACAATATTTTTTAGGCTTCCTTGATGGGAGGAGAACAGCGAGAGATACTTTTATTCTCGAACATCTTCGCCAACTCTCTAACATAACGCACTAACTCAACCAAGGAAGAAGACCATATTAGGAAAAGGAAAACGAAAAAGAAACTTCCATCGTTGTGCAGCAAAGGAAAGCTAAAAAATCTAATGGAGCATTCATCCCCAATGTACATATCTAATGGGGCAAGTATGGCCTAAATATGCAAAACACCAATGCCCCCACCTCAGGCCAGGAAAGGCAAAGTAGAATCATAGGACATACATGCACAAACCTAGCTAAAGGGCCAATCAAAGAGGGTAAAACAGTTACCCTCTGTCAATAATGACTGGTCGGGACTGCTGAGAAGCACTTCTAGCAGACTGTTCAGATGCTTTGACAAGGCCTTGCAGCATTATCAGGATCTCAGTTGTACCTTCCAAATAGTACTTGGCCTTGCTTGGCATCTGGCCTACAGTGCAAGCAAACACTTCAGCAAGTGGGGAGAGAAAGGGGCCTTCCCTTGCACTTTTTATAACCTCGAACATGTCCTCGTCAGACCGGTCATCTCCAATGCAAAGAACAAAATCAGCAAGTAGTCCACGCTGTTGCATTGTTTCGAGGAGACGCTCCACCACCAGACCCTTGTTGACGCCCTATTCATGGTAAGAAACATAAAAGGTAATTGAAATCTGATACATAATTATTGCATTGCAGACGATCCACTCATAAACGTAGAAACACAATAAGAATTTATCACAAAACTTTGTCAGTGTAGTGGGTTCTAATAATAAGCCAAATGTTCCAGGAAATTGATTATGGGTTGCAAGCTCTGCTTGAACAACATTTTCATAGCATCCCATTGGAGCAAAAAGAAATACTGCCCGAGTGGATCATCCAATAACCACTAACCTAAGAGCTTAAGCCTCTAGGTGAGACATCACGATGTGCATTTATATTTAATCCCCAACATTTATCAAGTAACAACTCATCCTTCACATCAATTCTGACAATCATGAACATGAAATTGACCAACTCTAAATGAGTAGGGAGGCAGCAACTGATATCCATCTCAAGGCTTGTCATGGCTAATTATGGTCACACCACTTCTCTAGAGTTACACACTTTCCCATTATCCTTATTCATATCATGTTAAACTAAACACTGAATCTTATGTGCCACTGCTAGCTCAAATTCGATGCGCATTTCAAACCATAGATCAATGCAATAATGACATAGATAAGAACTTCAGATTTCTCCTAATTTATGCCTGCATAGTTTGACCTATCTTCACACAAACCCAAAGAACATATAAATTAAAATTTGTCTTCCATTAACTTGCAGGCAGTTTTGGTTCTATTTATGACAATGTCATAATTAACAAAGACACCAATACAAAACCTCTTTACAATGAAAATTTAGAAATCACAAACAAGTAAATAATCAACCATAACCAGGTCATCTTATTGTTCAATTTTCCCCAGGCTTCCTGACATGGATGTCACTTTTTCAAGTGCTGAGTGGTCCAAGTAGCAACTGAAAAGATGCAATATAAAATTAACGCATCAAACTCAACATTGTGTTTCTAACCCTTCTCTTCCTTTGTTTTAGCGTACAATCAATTCTAATTACAAAAATTGCAAGGTATTAATCAAAAGAAGAGCTCCAGTCTGGGATTGAGGGATAAAATCTTTTGGTTGACACCACCATGGTGTGTTAGACATCTTTTTCTTGCTCAAATGTTAGCAGATGGGACGGACTGTCTTCCACATACACCTTCCATGGAGGGAAAGAGAGTAAAAAGACACCACATTTGGTTGAAGGAAGTTTGCATCATCCTTCCTTTAATTTACTTCTCCATTATTGGAATGCATATTTTTAAATACAAATTATAGAAAAGTAAGAACTATGCAAGGATAACATGTTTCATGTAAAAATTATGTTTCATGCAATTCTGCAATCTTAAACTATTTTTGTAGGTCCCTAGACAAACTTTACTATTTCCAACACTCCTTTTGGGCTAAAAGCCCATTGGAATGATAGAGTTGACAAAATAAAATCCCTTAATTAGAATGTGCATAATTATCAAATGATACTTTAACCCAAAAAGTTATTGTTGGATCAGGTCTAGGTAAGTTTTAATATACATCTCCTACATGCAACCACCTTCAACTGCTATGGCTTGATGAACATGCAGATGAGCAACACCATGGGTGCCCAATAGATCATCAGATTCATCACCACTCCTGAATCATGAGATGGCCTACCAACCTATTTTATTTTGAGTTTGTTGTAGAAGTCTTGTAGGATCATTATATCCACGTTAAAGTCTGACAATTGAACATTGAGCAGGCAAATAGCTTGTTATTTAAAAAGTGAAAAACCGCATAGTTTTTATTTACTACATATCCTATAAGTGCCTAAATATGAATATATAGGTAGCACCTTGGTGTCATTTTTACTTTCAATCATCTGACCACAAAAATCAAGCATTGTTAGGATCATCTATAATAACGATTAACACTGGCATGAGATATAACTGTTACCGACCTGAGGTTTGACTTCTACAATGTGTTGCCCGCTCTTTACGGAAACTGACTCGTTAGCAAGAACACTTTCCAGGTGATCTAGAAGCTCCTTAGCCTGGCATGAACCAAAATCTGGATCTGCATGCTGGTAATTCCAGACAAGAGCACTCTCTTTGGTCTCAATTGCAGAACCATCAGTTGTCTCAGTGTAGAGTTTCATTACTGGCTCAGCAATCTGTTTCCAGTCAAAATTTGACCCAGGCACGCATGTTTCCCATTCTGCTTTGTTATTTGTCCTGTAAAATAAAGTCAAGCTCACTAGGAAGTATATAATTCCAATAGAGGGCCTTTGTCTTAAATCTGACAATGTCTGTTGATTGCATTGATCCAAAAATTGAATATTCATGGTCAATTCCTGAAAGGAAATTTTGCAATGAATGAATGAAAAACATGAATGCAATGGCCCCAAACTGAACAAAAAACATGAATGCAGGGCTCCGAAAAAATCACATGATTTTGATGAATTATCAGTTGCTTTGCTTTGTTCAACCATGGAACTAGCCAATATAGCATCTTAATCTATGTTGTTGACCTTTTCGATTTTTCTACTATCCATTAATAAGCATCTAAATTCAAGATCACATACTCAAATGAGAAGAGCAGGAACAAATGTTGGAGCTCCAAAAAAAAAAAAAATGTTCACCTTAGAAAATAACCATGCTCTGCCGCAATACCAAGATTTTCGTTACATGAAAACCATTCTGTTAGGGTCTTCCTGTCTCTCCTGCTAATGAGAAAGACAACATTCTTGGGGTCTCTACATATGTTGTTTATGATTCCGACAGCCTCCGAATTGGGAGTCGCACTAATCGAGCTTCGCTGAATCATAGCGCCATCATAATCCAAAAGAATTGCTCTGCTCTTGGTCCTCTTATAAGCTGAAACTATATGATCAAGTGAAAGTTTCCTATAGTTAGGGTCCAATGCAATCACCCGAAAACCTAAACCAAAACCTATTCCCCAGCACCTCCTCCTCACATGGTCCCTGCAAGCCCTTTCAAGATCCTGCAAAAAGCTGCGTGCCCAGTATGCAACATCATGCGTACTCACATACCTATAATGCTTCTCATGTCGCATCTGTTTTTCTTGCTCAGAAAGCACAAGGGCAGAATCCATAGCTTCGGCAACACAATCAATATTCCATGGATTTACACGAATTGCTCCACTCAGTGATGGAGAGCATCCAATAAACTCAGAAACAACCAGCATGCTCTTTTTTGGAACTGAGGGATCAAGCCCCAGTGTCTTATCCAGCTTCTCATTTCCTTGGCGGCATATTATATATTCATAGGGGATTAAATTCATTCCATCTCTCACAGCCGTAACAAGACAGCACTCTGCAATTACATAATAGGCAATGCGCTCATAAAACTGAAGTGAGGTGTCAATTAGAACCACTGGGTCATATCCCGGTCTTCCAAATGCCTCATTAATCCTCCTTACTGTTGCCATAGTTTCACATTGAACCTCTTGCACATCCCTTCCTCGGCCTCTTGCAGGATTTGCAATTTGAACCAAAACAACTTCGCCCCTTTTATCAGGATGCTGTGTGAGCAATTGTTCCATGGCCAGAAGTTTCAAGCTTATTCCCTTAAAGATGTCCATATCATCAACCCCAAGCAAGACAGTTTGACCTTGAAACCGATCACATAGCTCTGAGACCTTAGATTCTGTCTCAGGGAGATCCAATACAGACTGAAGCTGACCTATATGAATCCCGACAGGAAGAATCTTAATACTGACAGTGCGACCGTAGTACTCAATGCCAACATAGCCTCGCTTAGATTGATAAGAAAGACCAAGCATTCGACTACAACAGGACAGGAAGTGTCTTGCATAGTCAAAAGTATGAAAGCCAATGAGGTCAGAGTTGAGGAGAGCTCTTAGAAGCTCATCCCTTACAGGAAGTGTCCGGTATATTTCAGATGATGGGAATGGACTGTGGAGGAAGAACCCGAGCTTCACCCTATTAAACCTCTTTCTCAAAAATGTTGGCAACACCATCAAATGATAATCATGGACCCAAACATAATCGTCATCAGGGTTAATCACTTCCATCACCTTGTCCGCAAAGATCTTGTTCACAGACACATAAGCCTGCCAGAGAGATCTGTCAAACCTACCGCCAAGATCAGGCGACAGAGGAAGCATGTAGTGAAACAAAGGCCACAAATACTGCTTACAGAACCCATGATAGAATTTACCGAAAAGATCAGGAGGGATGAAAGCTGGTACACATTTAAATGTCTCAAGCAATGTTTGGGCTACATCATCTTGCTCGCTAGGGTCAACCTCTTCCTTAATACATCCAACATAGATAACTTCTGCATCTTCTCCAAGTCCATCTTTAAGTTGTAAGAGAAGTGAGTCGTCATCCCAACAGAAGCACCACTTGCCACTGCCATCCAGACTTCGATGAGCCCGGATAGGAAGCTGGTTTCCCACAACGATCATGCGTTCTTGAGAGATGGATGAAGGGGCATCAGAACCCACACTGTTGTTGTTTTCGTCATCTAATTCAGTCAAAGCTCCAGTTACAGTTGCCACACGAGGAAACCTCTTCTTTTCACAGCCAAAGGTCGGGGAATCCCCGGAGGCAAGATCTAAGAGGTTAGAATATGACCTCGAAACCATGTTAAGGATAAATGAGGAACTTTGAGACTCAGTATTTATGGTGGATGTCTTTCATCCAAATTCCAAGCTCAACCTCTGTCAAAAGGAACCAATACAACAAAGCCAGAGCATGCAAATTATTTGCGAAAGATGATGCAAAGAAAGTATGTAATTTTCCGAACCATCAATCATCATAGAACTTGCAACGTTTTGGCCCTTGTCACCACAAACCGGGAGTTGCAACATATGTTTCAGTAAGCAAACATAAACGTCCTATAAATGAGAAATCTGATTTGGACAAACTCCAAAAGCACACAAAGACATGAAATCCTAGTGGACATGGAAACACCCAGAAGCTAAATCTGATGAAAATAACATCGAGGTTGATATGATAACCTCCCAATCAATGATCTTCAAAGACCAGAATACGAGGATACTGGGTTGTCCTAGGTACGCAGAAAGATTAATTTAGTATACAGCTCAACAAGTCCAAATGCATACACCAGCCCAGCTCCTATCTACAGAGCAGATGAAGTTTAAGCATGCGCCCAAATTCAAGAGCATCTAAGTGGTTCATGCGAGCAAAAGTAGCAAAAAGGGGAATGCAACACGGAATAACAGAAAACATTAGAAAAGATGCAAACTTGTGGCCCTCTGAAGTCTGAAGAAGAAGAGAAAGCAATTACCTTTCAGGTTCAGGTGGAAAAGTGAGGAGAAAGAGAGGGTAGAAGACGAAAAAGATTCCTGGTCTTTACCCCTCTTCCCCGATATAGAAAAGGAGAGAGTGGGTTGGCAACGGACAAAGCTTTAGCTTTGCTTCTCCGATTCTTGCAAAAGGTTCTTAACTTGCGGGATTTTCTTCTTTTCTTGCATTAGGCATCAGATCACAAAAGGAGTAACCTTTACAGAAAGCATTGGATTCTCCCAAAACTCAGTCACTTCCCCCCCCTCTCTCTCTCTCTCTCTCTGTGCTGTGTGGTGTGTGTCTTTCTCACACAGAGTGGTGGCAGTGAGTGGATGAAAGATGGCATCATGTCATGAGGAACACAGAAGAGTGGACTCACTCCAAGTTCCCTTCTTGTCAACCATAGTTAGTTTTCAGTTAATTAATTGAGGTGGGGAGGGGGGGTTTACTGTTACTCACTTAACCACCTGTCTCTGTCTAACCTAATTCAATGCTGGCTGTTGCATTTTCGTCATTTCGAGTGGGCGCGTGTGATGCCCTAACCAATCATTCGAGACATCTTTCCTTTTTCTTTTTCTTTTTGAACTTTCAGTGGGGGTGGCTGTGGGTCCCCCTTCTACGTGCAAATGGACGGTGCTCCAAGTCCGCGTGTCATTTCAAAACAAACCAGACATCAGCCCACGAGTCGGGTCCCCGTCCTGTTCTGTCTCAACAAAGTACTCCGTATTTTTTTAACCTATGGACATCGTTGCCTGCTTACTCCCGGGTTTCTTTTGAAATCAAGATTCGAACCCTTAATAGACATATTAATTAAAAAAGGCTTAATGACTCTCTATGCATTAAGCTTCGAGGAGCTGCTCTAGCACTTGAGTAAACTTAAATTAAGAGGTGAATCCAACTTAAATTAAGAGGTGAATCCAATTCCTTGGGTTGACACACGAGCACCCAACGTTCCATTCTCTTGAGTTCAACCAAAAAAAAAAACTCAGAAAATACTATTGAAATATCAAAATCACGACATGTAAGATTAAAAATTAAATATTTTAGATAAAATGTGAGATAATTTGCATGATATTCATCGATTTTTCTTTTTTCCTTCTAATCGTGTAATTCGCTTAATCTATCGAATAATTAATCCAAATAATCCTATAAAAGTTTTGCCTTTTTGCATTGTTAGTACGTAGCTTTGTCGTGATTAAAAAAAGGGAAGGAAAAAAAAAAGGAAATTGATTTTATGCATGCACTCTAATATGCATACACTCACACACAAACCCTCTAAACCCAAAAGAAAGTTCGGGTTGTTGGGTCTTTAGCATGACAACTAGGTTGAATTGAAGGATATTTTTTTTTTCTTTTTTTAATAATTATATTATATAAAATCAAATAAATTTTATTAAAACAAATTTTAATCATACATACATATATATATATATATATATATATATATATATATATATACAAGTGGTATGAGTAAAATAATATCATCATATAAAAAAATTTTCAAGAAAATAAATAAATATTTTTGACAAAAGTTAATACATTTAATTAATTTAATTTGATAGTCGGACCGTCTAAATTAATTCAAAGTAAAAGATTTTTCATCAATTTGTTACTTTATTTTCGTTTTTTTATTTATTAGAATTCCTATTATGTTATTTATTTTTAAAAATTTCATATAATTTTTTCACATTTAAAATTTGAAATTTTAAAAATGAGAATTTAAAATTTTAATTATTAAAATATCTCTTAAAAAAGAAAAACTCTTATTCAATTATTTAACCAAATGAGATCACGACTAATTCATCTATTTCTCAGTTAAATTATCTAATTTTATCCAATTTTAAAAACTATGATCTAATCTAAACAATATGAATCTTCCATCTACCGATTGGTGTGTGTATTCATGCATTTGTCTGGACGCTCAATTGGATGGTTGGGGGGCAAGTTTGCACGTTTGAACATATGTGCAAAATTAATTTGACACTTTAGACATTTTCCAAGTGACATGCTCTTGTTTTCTACGCTCATCCTGAGGTTGGTGGTCTGGTTTAAGAATTCAGGATGCTGTCTAGCCCCAACTCATCTTTTCAGGACGCCAGCTTGATTTTTGTCGTTTTGGTCTGCCTGCAATTTGCAAAACGTGTGAGAGCCCAACTCCTGCTGCAGCCGGTGCAATAGAGAGGATGTTTTGAAAGGTAGATGGAGGGACTTCCAATCATGCAACTGCAGACGGATGTGTTAATGGGAGAATGATTTTGTGCAAACGAGAGCACTTGCAATTTCTTTTTTCTTTTTCTTGACACCAGCCACTGTGCCTTTAAAGTAGAACACTTCGAACCCCATAAAATAATCTTACACGGTCGCTTCTCGAGAATACAAAATCATCAAAAGGAAATATGGAAAGCGATTATTTTAATCATATATATATATATATATAGATGATATAAAATTGAATATTCAACCTTTGGCTCCGATCATTGCGTAAGAAAGCATCCAGAAAAATGGACCCTTGTGGTTATGACGTTAACACGCTTACATATTAGTAATCTATGAGTCTCTAAATTCATTTGCACTTGTGCATTCTTTTGACTATGATCACCTTGTTTTTTTATTTTTTATATGTAGAATTAAAGTCTACGTTTTGCAAAATCGATTAAAACAATTTATAAAAAGAATAACGATATTTTTCTCGACTTAGTATCCTCACCGAATTATACAAATGCTTTTTTAGGAGATGTGGACAAATCTAATTTGACAAAATAACAACACTAAAAAAATATATTTACTAATTCGTTCAACTCAATTAAAAAAAATTATTGATTAAATATTTCATTGTTTCGAATGAAAAGATGCGGACCCATGTATCTGATCTTACCTTTATTTACATCTTTAAAAGAAGAAATATGAGAGAGGGACGGCTCAGCAAACTCGGGCAATTGGACAAATGCAAAGATTAATTCATGCACATCTCAACATCATTATTTCTTTTTTTATTCCTTTTTTGAAAAAGTGCGTTGTGAGTGTATTACTTATTACACCTATGAGTTAAGACCATTATTACACCTATGAGTCAAGACCATAAATCAACCGATTGATGTTTTTATTTAATTTTCTTGTAAAAAATAGTTAATATCTAAATACAATTAAAATTGAGTGAATTGTTTTCTTATTTAATTTCATCGCTAATGATATTAATATTTAATATTATATTTTGATATAAATTCTGATTTTTTTAAAGATAAATATTAATACAAAAATTAAATTTAAATTAATATAAAAAAATTAAATTACTAATCAAATTATTACTTTAAATAATATCACCATCTCACTAATTGCAGAACAATTATCGTATACTCCGTATAAGAGTCGAAAAAATGACAGAGCAGCGAAAACCTCTTGAAGGGAAGGCCCGAAGCCGAAGAAGAAACAACAGGCAAGCAGTCGTGTCATCCAAAGCCACGCTACGCAGACTCGTGCGTTGCAAGCATGACTAAAAAGAGTTCATCCGTCCGTTGGAGTTTGGGTGCCTCGACGTGTTTAAACTCGAGCTCGTTTATTTACATTTTGTTTTAATTTCGAGTTTTTTTTTAAGAATGGTAAAGTGTATATTTAATTTGTGAATTTTTTTTTTTTGTAAAATTATTAGAAAATTTCATCTAGTGCACCGTTAGAAACCATCTAACGTGACAGCGTAATTTCTTAACAAGAGAATTGTACGATGGACCATAACCATATCATATAAACAAAGAAAGGAATTTAAAACCACTGTAGCTAATCATTCCAACCAGTAAGGGCTCACAAGCCTCAGGCCCAGTGACAAAGCAAAGACTTCCAATAGAAAGATAATTTGCATCATCTTGTGTGTGTGTGTGTGTGTGTGTTTGCACATCCATAGGTCCACAATGATGCAACTGAGAGAGCGGATGATGTGATGCTGGGCGTGCTAAGTGGTACTTCTAGAATACTAAATACATGCACTTGAAACAATTAAGACTATACCAACCAGCAAACTCAATTGAGTAGAGTTTTAACCTCACAATGTGTATTAAAATCAAAAAAAAGGAGGGGGGGGGAGAGAAGAGAAAGAGAAACAACAAGTGCCAATAGTGGGAGACATATGAAACTGGGAAAAGAAAAAAGAAAAAGAAAAAGAGTTCTTTTTTCAACAACAGGATCACCAATCAGCAATATCTTGAATGAGTGATCATACCTATTGTTCCCTCCTTTATAAGCACTACCTTTCATTCTTGATACTATCACAGATTCACCAGCAAAAATAAGTCAACTTAAAAAGAAAGTACATTTCTTTTGCAGATTGTGAATCCCTGAAAATGCACTAGAGCATCAAAATAACACCCCAGATCCTGAAAATGCAACATGAGACCAGAATATCACCCTTAGTCAAAGTATGGCATCCCTTAAAAAGCCACCTATCTCACATCTACATCCTTAGCTTTCCTCTTTGAACAGCTACTTTCATTCATTGCACAAAGTTGGTGATCATCGTTAAATAGTTAAACTAGAAAATAAAAATTAGCAAATTAGAGGACTATCTGATAGCATGGACTAAATGTATTTATCAAAGATAGATGATTCCTCTTTTGATTTTCTAAGTGTGGAGCACTAAAATCATCATTACGTAAAGGAGCTAATCGAAAATACACAGAAAACATGTCAAAACTTATATTCAATCTAAGATTATGTTGCTGCAATTTTAATAACATCAAATTAAAATATTGGGCTATTGTAGACATTTGTGCCTTTATTTTCTTTTGCAATTCTGCTTTAATCTTCAAATTTTTTTTGCATCTCACTTTTTACGTTTTCTCTCAGACAGATTGTATAGAGTCTCTTGGAACTTACATAACATCGTCAATAATCAAATTCCCTTTCAATATGGTGTAGTTGGCGCCTCTCTCGTAGAGCCTTACCCTCCCGGAATGCTCCTTCGCCACAATTGCAACAAAAACATTTACAGGAGTTTGGCTACTTAATCCATGTCTTGGGGGTTGGAGCTCCTCCGTCTGAGTCTAGAGCTAGTAATAGAAGTCCCATAAAAATAAAAAAAAAAAGAAAAAAAAAAAAAGAGATGAAATCAATGGAAATGTGCATATAAACAGCAAAAACAACATATTTGTAACATTGAATTCAGGATGCAATAATCAGCTAATAATCATAACTCTCAGGCATAAATGAAGCAGCAAACTAATGCAATAAAGGTGATTAAGGATTTTTAGAGTGTCTAAAGAGGCACTGTAACAATTAAGTGATTCCAGCCTCTTAATTGTGAGTACTAATAATGTCACGACTATCAAGTTGCCCCTACAGGTTAGTCACTAAACGCAACAGGAGGAAGTTGAGAACTCAGTAGGTAAACATCACTTACCACTACTAATAGAAGGAAAGGAACATTATGAAAAGTAAACGACTTTGCCATCTCGCTCTAGTCTTTCTAGAATTTAAGGTGAAATGTGAAGTAAGAATTTTTTTTTTTTTTTTGGGTTCTTTTTAGCTAGCTTATAAAAGCAAGTAAGGGAAGCATTGCTCTAAACTAAGAATGTTCTTATTCCTTCTTTCCTCAAAACACGGACTAACTGCTAAAAACGAGAAAGCAGCTAATAAACGTTTTAGACTTTGAAAATAAACATAGAAATGAGGCAGGCAAAAGGTAACCTCCAACAATTAAAGTCATGCTTTAATTTAAAGGTTATATTGTCCCAGTAAGAGACTCGGCAAACCTGATTCTTAGGTCAAAGATGTAGAAGTCAATATGTACAGGCAGAAGTATGAATTGTGGAAAAAGAAAGGGAAACAGAAAATTTAGAGTGAAAAACAAAGTAGAAAAATAAAAAAGAAACTTAATGGCTTATAATTTGTTGACGAGTTGACTCATCTGAGAGCTGAGAGCTTTCTGGTCAAGTCTTCTTGTGCAAGTAACTTTAAAGATTTCCATATAGGAAGGAGGGTTCTCATTAGGATTCTGATTTTCTAAAATAAGAGTCAACAATGAAATCAGATTTCTGAACGAAAAATTAAAAAAGCTTAAAACCGACAAAATGAGGGGTAAAGGATTAAGAATTCTTACTATTTACTCTCGAATCCTAGCAAAACTCCTTTGATCGGCAGCATGCATTTCTTTTCAACTTTCGTCAATTTCTATATGTATATTAAAGTAGCAACAACACATATCGAGGTAAATTGAGAACCCGAAAGCAAAGCAGGTAGTAAAAATAAAGCCGCAGTTTATAGATGTGTTTTGGCCGTACTATGTGCGATAAATTGGTTTTTTGAGTCATAAAAATTTTACTATTAAATTTCTTTTCAGTCAACAAAAAAAAAAAAAGAAATTATAAAAATATTAATTATCATTCATACAAATACATATTAGAAATAACCTACTGACATCTTGATTTAATTTTTTTATTAAAAAACAGTTACTATTTTAATAAATATTTTTCACACTCGATTATAACAATTGTCGAATTTAAAACTTACCAATGTATCCGCTACAATTTCTTAAAATTTTCAGGGATGCTATTGAGAGGATTTGAATTTGGGAAAAGTGCATGGAAACCACACAAGATAATTGCCAAGCTCTCACTTGGAGTAATCATTGCACATTAAATTTTGAGCAACCGGCACGATAGAATCTCATTTATTGAGTTCATCATCATTAAATAAATAGATATCTTAACTTACACGTTACCCTAGGTGGCATAGAAGCTTGTTCCCTTCCTCTCTCTTCTCTTATTGGGTTCAAATCTCTATAGGAATTAAATTCTTTGTAAGATTTTTGTTTTTCAAGTTACAAGGAAGGTCGAAAAAGATCAAGAAAAAAAAAAGATAATACAGTTACTAAGACTCAAATTTGCAATTAGGAAATTTTAATGAGGGTATTCCAACCCATTATACTAAAATTAAAATTAAAAGACTAATTTTCTCGATAGTTAATTGTACAACTTCATACAATTTTAAGTTGCTTAATAATTAATCCATATTATCACAACTACACTTCATAGGATATTTTTGCTCTATTATTTAAACTGTTGTTAACAAACAATCATTCAGGATGGATACAGGAATTGACAGACACAAATTTTCCACACAATGTGTAATGAATTAAATTGTATCAGGATTTGATGATGAAGGGAAACATGCAATAAGAAAAATCCGATTCAACACCTTATTGCATATGAACTGTGGTCGGATAAGGCGTGAGAGCTACCATGGTGGTCAACGAGTAATCTTAATCCTTATAATTGCTCGGTTAGCCGACATGGAAGAGTTTTACTTTGTCCTCGATTACATTCAGTCATAATCATGGGGTTGAATAATGGAGGTGATGCTATCGAATTACTTCCTATGGACAAGACACCTACAGAGTTGGTACATCTCTTGCCATGTCTGCTGAGCATGTCAGGGATAGTGATGGAGCCGATCCAGACTTGAAGAGATATTTTGTGATATTCATACTTGGAGAAGTCATTTGTCCTTTTTTTCTTCTTCTTCTTTTTTAAAGCCTTGATAAGAACGTAAAAATTGAACTTCTGGTAATGAAACCATTGGGTGATTATGATGTAGATTAAACCCCGTTAGTCATGGGCTTTAGGTGTCTATTGGATTGAAATCCATGTCTTGAATATACCAACTTTCTGAGTGCTACAATTCCTTTGTAATTAGCCTTTTCGTTGGACTTACATACGCTAAAATGCATTAATTTACCATAGCTAAGATAAAATTTTTTAGCGTCTTCAGTTATTACAAACCCCACACTCACAACATCTTTGTCACTCTATTTTGCAACATTTTCATTATTAACTACGTTTTAGGCAAGAAATATCAAATTTATTAAGCAACTTACTTTCTAAATACACTTCATCCAACATTTTCGGGCATTGAGATGGACCGTCCTTGGAGATGAATTGGTCATCATTCCTCCAATCAACAAATTTATGTTCATCATCAAAAAGCAATATCCCCATTTAAATTTACTCCCTTAAATGTATCTTTGACATAAATTCTAAAGACGTATCTGTAAAATAAATAAATAAATAAATACAAAATACAAATGCATATGACATAAATTAAAGATACAAAGATACTAGATAAATGGACATCACATCTTTCTTGGACAACAAAGAGATGATCATGGCAACAAAGAGAGACAATTATTGACAATAACTTATCAACCTATTAACATACATCCTTACTAGGAATTTGCCCACATTACGCGCGATTCTTTAAAAAATGTGGTAAATTTTGAATATAAAATTTTGTTATTATTTAAAGGTAAAAATAATAATTATAATTAGTTTAAATAATTTACAAAAATTAATTTAAATTAATGTTGAGAAAGATACATAAAAAGTAACAAAAATTACATGAACAAAAACACTTTAGTTTTGAGATGAATTGACTCGATTGCTGCTTTAGTTCTGTCAAAAGACTTCTCTCATGGTCATCATTAATTATCTTATCCAAAAGAAGTCCCCGAGGAAGGTTTTCTTTTTTTTTTTTTAATCGGTGACTATGAAATAAAACTTATCATCCATTCGTTTGAAAATCCTACCATGTTCAAATTATAATTTAACCAATTATTAATAATAACATATATTAATTAATCATGAAATTTTGCAAATAAAATTTTGCATTGATATATTTCTAATATTTAATTAAGAAAATATTTCACTTCTTCATAAAAAAATCCAAATAATAGTTTATTTTTACCAAACAAGAAAGGGAAGAGAGAGAGAGAGAGAGAGAGAGAGGAAGATCTTTGGCTTGTCAGTTTATCAAAGTAGTGAAAATTGTTTAGGGGACGTGTTGACTAAAAAAATCAATCAAAACTAATAAAAAAATCAAGTGAATTATTTAAAAAAATTATTTGAATAAAAAAATAATATCTAAAATTAAGTAATTTAATTAAAAAAATAAAAGAATTATAATAAAAGTCAAATAAGTTGATTTATAATATAAAACAGAAAAAGAGAATTGAATGTAAGTTGAAATTTTAATTTTATTAAAATATTAAAAAATTATAAATTAATTATTAAGTTAATATTAAATATATATACTAAAAAATATAATATGGTTAGAGTTTATTAACAAAATTTTAAAATTAAATAAATATTATTATATAAATATTTTTAATTTAAAAAATTATTTAAAATAATATAAAATTTTTCTTATGAAACCTAGTATAAAAAATGTTAACACTCAAGATCCAAAAGAGAGAGTAAAACTTAAAGAGATAAGAGGAGACAAAAAGATTGAAAAAATATATACATCCATTGCAAATAGCAAGAATGAGATAATAGAGATGTGGCATAGACTTAGAAGAGAGAAACTAGAGTATGAGAGACTATGATGCAAGAACACAAACACATGAACAAAAATTTAACATGATATGAATAGGAAAATATGTAAATATTTAGAAAATTAAGATATCATATGATTGTAAAATGAATATTATATATATGTGTGTGTGTGTAATAAATATTTTTAATAATATTAAAATTTTTTAATTAATAATTTATAATAATTAGTATATTATTTTATATTATAATTATTATTTTGTTATTTTTTAAAAATATTACATATAAACTTAATATAATATTTAAAAAATTATATTTTAAGACAATTAATATAATAAAAAATATCCATTTTTTATTATTACATTATTTGTTAATATGTTTATAAAAAGAATTATTATATATATGACTTTTAAGATCTTTAAATTAAATTTAATATGTCTAATACATTAATATTTAACATATATATTAAAAATATTTAATATATATATTAAAAATATCTGGTAAATAAATTAAAAATATTTGACATGTACATTTAATTTTTTTTTCATTTAAAATTTTTATTCAACATTGTCAAATATATTTTATAATATCTAATATGTACCAAAAAAGTGTTCGTACGAGTGTCTGACACTTATGTCTAATATAGATACACATTGTTTTAAGAGTATTCTTATTTTTTGGGTGGGAGAGGAGCTGTAGGCAGAACGTAAGCCTGAAAGAGAAAAAATAAAAATAAAAAAACAATAAAGAGCGAGCCAGAGTGGGATTGTAAAAGGAGAGGAGGGCTACGAGGTGGAAGGAAAAAAAAAAAACTGTTTTTCAATTAAGAGTTAATATATTTATTTAAAATTTAATTTACAATCCCACATGTCACTTTGCATGTAGAATTATAATTTTCTACATCACAGAAAAAATCGTGACATTTTAGTAATGTCAAGGATTATAAATTATAAAAATTTATTAAAAATTTTCAATTTAAATTGAATATTTTTAAAATTAAATAAATATTATTAAATATATATTTATTAATTATTTCTTAATTTTAATAATATATATTTACATATAGCTATTGAGTTTAATTTTATAACTATGGAATTCAACTAGAAAACATTTGAAATGAGTTCTACTAGGCAAGGTTTTTAAAATTTTAGGTTTCTCATTAATAATTTGTATAAAATACTTAATAGGTGAAATGTTTTTTACAAAAATTATAAAAATATTCAAATATATCTGATTTCATATTTTGTTTTAATTTTATTACATATTTTATCAATTTTATTGTAAATTTAAATATTTTGAATAAAAAAATTGAAAATTTGAAAGTCCAAAAACTACTTTTTTTTATTCAATAAAACTCATATTCTAAATGTATTATAACTAAATCTTGTGGTTACAAATTTTTCTTTTCTTTTCTTATTGGTGCTTAGTAGTTAATAGAATTCTTTGAAATACTTAATCGTTAATTTGTAATTTTTTTAATATTTTAACATATATATAATATATTTAATATATTTAATTATAATTTGATATATATTATAAATTACTTAATTTATATTAATTTTTTATATATATTTAAAATTCATATATTATGACTACTCATAAATAAAAAATAATAAAATAAAAATAATTCTAAATCTTTCTTTTCATATTTTAGAGAAAAAATATTTTTTAATTTATCTTTTTTTTCTTAAAAAGAAAACAATAGTCCTAATTTAAGTTTTATTTTTTATTTTAATTTTCTTAAAAAACAAGTGAAAATACACTTCCCAATAAATATTATAAACTTATTTATTATTTGGGTCTAATATTAATATAAATATATACTATCAAAATTAAGAAGAAGTTAGTGAAGTATTTAATTTTAACTTAAAAATTAATTTATAAAATTTTAAATATTTTAATAGAATTAAAATTTTAATATATATATATAATTTATTTAATTATGATCTAATATATATTATAATTTACTTAATTTATATTAGTTATAAATATATTAATAACTAAAAAAAATAAAAAAAAGGATAATAATTTCTAAAAGAAGACAAACTAATCGTAAATTTTTCTTTCTATTTTTTTGGGGAGGAAAAATATTTTTAAATTTAATTTTTTTAAAAAAATACTCATAATTTCCTTTTTTTTTAGCTTTTATTTTCTTAAAAATTAAAAACTTAAATTTATTTTTTATTTTTGTGAAACATCTAAGCAATGACATTTATTTAATTTTTAAAATATATAAATATTTGATTTAAGTTTTAAATTTTTTAATAAATTCTTATAATTTATAATATTTAATATTGATTTGATCGTTGATTTGTAGTATTATGTATTATTTTAATAAATTTAAAATTTTAATATAAATTTAATTAACTAAACTTATTCAATTATAATTTAATATTTATTATAATTTATCTAATTCATATTAATAATATTTTACATATATTTAAAATCTATAAAAAAAATTTTCAAAGTACTCTTAATTTTTTATTTTTTTAGAAAGAAAAAATATTTCTAAATTTATTTTTTTTAAATACTCATAATTTAATTTTTTTATTTTTCTTCCTTTTTATATCTTACAAAACTACTCTCAAATTTATTATTTTTAAAAAATAATAATTTAAGTATTTTAATATTTGTTATTTAAATAAAACATAAACAAAAATTTATTTATTGATATATATAATACTAGTAGATATATATAAACTAAATAAAGCAACAACGTGGTTGCCACATAGTCGGCTGTAGGAATTTCAACCCTAGAACTTTGTTGTTCCGTTTTGTTTCAAGGGTTACTGTTTATTATTTCTTTATTATTATTATTATTATTTTCTTATGTGACCAAAAGCGGCGTCGTCCATATCGCCTCGCTCCCCGATTACGCTGATGTGTTGGGGAATCTGTCTTTCCGACCTGGTAGCGTCCAGCGATTTGTTTTCTGCTTACAATGATTTTCTAAGAAACGATCAAAGAAAAGGAGAAAAGGGCATGGAACATGAATAGCGGGAGTACCACCAAGTATGTATAAGAATTTATTCATGTATTTTCTTTTCTTTTCTTTTCTTTTTCTTTTTCTTTTTCTTTTTTGTTTGTCCAAAAAAAAAAAAAAAAAGAAGAAGAATTCTATATGCTTCCTTCAATTCATACTCTTTTGTTAAAATTGGTCATCGAATCTTAAATGGGTATGTTTCCTTTTTCTCTGAAATACCGAAGAAAGTGCAAAGCTTGGTGGACTATATCACGTTCATGCACAACAAGCTGCATCAGAAAATGGCCTAAGCTTTGTTTTAATCCTTTGATTTTTTTTCATTTTCCGTTTCTTTGTAGTTTCCGTGTCAAGAAGCCCTCCTTCAACTGAATCTTTGCTTTAAGCTGGGGAAAGAAAAAAGAAGAAAATGTTACTTTCAAATTACTAGCATATTTGAGTTGCTTGATCGTTTAGTTTTAATCCTCAATTCAGAGAATCTTGCATTTGAGTTAAAAGTTGACTGTAATTCGTGGAATGGAAGAAGTAAATTAAGTCGAAGTATCAATTCCGCGGATCATATGTGGGAGCCTCTAAAAGTGTTCACAAATAAAAATAGAAGTTAATTATTTAAATTACAATTAAATGTTATGTAAATTTTAAATATTTAATTAAAATACTAAAATTTGAGAACTCATGTTAATTTAATTTTAAAAAAATTAATTAAATTAAATTAATTTTAAAAAAATTTTTAAATTTTTTTTACAAAATTTAAAGGATTTTTTTAAGTGAAAAATATTAAATTATTATTATTTTTATAAATCTCAAGAAATTTTATTTTATTTTAAAAATAAAAAATAAAATAAAATTTGAGTAATTACTTTTTTTTTCTTTATTACGAATAATTTTTTTTTCTTTCTTAAAAAGGACAAATTTCAAGTAATTTTTTTTTATTTTTTTGTCTTTTATTTTTTATTAAAAATGTTTATAATTACAAAAATTTAATTATAATTTAAAATAATTTTATACATAAATAAAATTTTTATTTAATTATAATTAAATTTTATTGAAATACAAATAGATAAATAGATAGATAGATAAATAGAGATAATAATATAATAATTATAATCAAAATATTTTAATTATAATATATTTTAATATTTTTAATTTATAAATTTATGAAAATGAAAATACATACTTACGAGGCTTATGTGTATTTGATCCTAATTGAGTTGCCACATAAATCATAGGTTGTAAGTCTTAAAAAACAAAGAAGGCTTTTCAGGTTGGAGGGCCGCCTGAAGCTGGGGGATCCATCTTGTCTGACCCAGCAAGCTATGAGAAAGACGAGAAGAGCAGACAGTAGGCAAGGCCGCCATGTCCCTGAGGATTGGAACTTCAGAGCCCTTCTTCCCCAGAGACCCCAAGATGAACAACAAAAAGCACACTCTGGTCCTGAAAGTCTATCTTCCACAGCAACCACTTCCGAGCGACAATATTTGCACCCTAAATCCCAGCGAAATCCTGAGTGGGTATTGCCTAAACAGCGCAAACGTGTGTACAAGCAACGATTTGCCAAGAAATCTGAGCTCAGTACGCCAAATTCTGAAGTGGGTTCTTTGAATTCTGATTCGTGTCCTTCGAACTCCGAGGCAGCTCCTTCAAATGTTGAGGAAAGTTCTTTGAGTGCTCAGTTGGGTTCTTTGAGTTTTGGTGAACAAGTGAATGTGGAGATGGGAAAAGTCAAAGGGGATGGTCTTGAAATGAAGAAAGATGAGAGTGACGATGCCAATAGGGACTGTGAAGATGATAAAGGGGTAGACGATCCTATGACTAGATTGGAAGGATTGCGATTGGGTGTAGTGGAGCCAGAGTTGTCTGAGGAGCTATTAAAAATCAATGATCAATTGCAGGAGGATGAGGTAATCTGGTTATCTTGGAGGACAATTGTTATTTTCTTGTTTAGTTTGGTTCTCTTTGTTATGGTGTGTTTTGTAGAGTATTTTGATTTGCATTTACTGGCTTTATTATGTTTGGTGGGGTGCGCACTCTTTGGATCCACCTGTAAGATGTGAATCTAGAGTGCATCAAGATGATAATTGGTTCAATTTTCTGATGACTTGTAAAGTTATTTTTCTAGCTAACTTACCTGTGAACACTAGACGATAAGGAACTCTTTTTTTTTTTTTTTTAAATCTATTTCTCTTTTTAAGGAATCATGCATATATGTTTTACATTTTTTACATGCTGAATTCATAGGTATTTTTGTCATTTGTTTCATGTGCATCATCTTAACTCTTAGTATTCATTTGTAGACATACATCAAGTTGGATTTAAAGATGGATGATATTTTTCAATCATTTCCTTTCTTTTCTATTTTTTTGTGGGAGCTTTGAAGAAATTGGCTGAGCCTTTGAAGTTAGAATCTAAAGGTATAAGATTGAAAAAGAAGGAATGCTATTGTGTTAAAAAGTTAGCATTGAATTTTTCTGGTTTTATCTTTCTCCTGGTTTAGTTATTGTTGAGAAATCTTGTTGTGTAGTGCATAGTTTTTATACTTTCTTTCATCCTTAACCTTTTTTGCAGTTGCTTGCACTGGAATCCATCTATGGAGACAATGCATTTGTTCTTGACAGACAAACATATTTGAGAGTTTTTCAGGTTGTCTTTTTAGGCTGTTAGTTGAAGTCACATTTTCCTGGTGAAAGATGTACAGTTCAATAACTGTTTGCTGTGTTGCAGATTCATATACACATTGATGCTCCTGTCTCATTTATCATAACGACAAACCTTAATTCAACTGGTGGTCCGAAGATGAAAAGTGATAGTTCACATGACTTCTTGTACTCTTTTAAACTGAAGTATCTTCCACCAATTGTATTGACGTGCTTGTTACCTAAATCATACCCTAGTCACTTACCTCCTTATTTTACCATCTCGGTTCAGTGGTTGGATTCCATTAGGATTTCTAGTCTTTGTTCCATGTTGGACTCCATATGGATGGGTCAATTGGGCCAGGAAGTTATATATCAATGGGCAGAGTGGTTACATGACTTTTCTCTTTCTTATCTTGGGGTTGTTGATGAGATCACACTTGGTCCTTATGGTATAAAACACGCTGGAGATCGACGTGCAATTTCAAGAAGTATCAGCCCTGATGTCGATATTCCTTCACTGAGGAATTACAATCATCAGCAATGCCATGAGAACTTCCAAAATACCTTGCATGAGTGCTGCATCTGTTACAATGAGTATGCTGGTAGTTTCAGACTTTGCCAATATAAAGTTTGATTCAGTTCCACCATTAAACTTTTTTCAATATTTCTTTTTGTGTATAAATGCAATCTGTGTTGGAAAACTATGAAAGGGAGAGAGGTGATGTGTGTGAAGGGAGCAATGGTGGAAAAACTAATCCAATATCTATGCAGTTAAAAGAATTGTACAAAAAATCAGTAGATTGTGAGACCAATGATGAGGGATCTAACATGCTTTTCTCTTGTGAATTTCACTATTACTGTCTTGTGAGATGAATGCAGAATATAACCATGTTGCTTATCTCTTAAATTTATACTTTCCTATGTTCCATGTGTTTGCATCCCCCTTGATTTGTTGGTCATGTCAATTTAACATTTCCTGATAGTTTTGTTCCAGAAATATTGTTTCCCTATCCTGTTGGAAAGAATCTTTTATCTAGCAGCACAGTTATCTTTTGTCACCTTGTTTATTTATCTTACCAGGCAGTGATTTCGTCTGGCTACCATGTGAGCATTTCTTTTGCTGGAAATGCATGAAGACTTATTCTGACATACATGTTTCAGAAGGCACTGTTAACAAGCTTCAGTGTCCAGACGCAAAATGTGGGGGCATACTCCCGCCCAGTTTATTGAAACGGTTGCTTGGTGATAAAGAATATGAACGCTGGGAGTCCTTAATGTTACAGAAGACGCTGGATTCTATGTCCGACATTGTTTATTGCCCAAGATGCGAAATGCCATGCATAGAAGATGAAGAGCAGCATGCTCAATGCTCGAAGTGCTTCTTTAGCTTTTGTACACTTTGCCAGGACCAACGTCATGTAGGCACGGCATGTCTTTCACCAGAGTTAAAACTGCAGATCCTGCAGGTAAGTGTGTGTGTGTGTGTGTGTGTGTGTGTATCGTTTTTTTCGGTCCCTCTATTTGGTTGGTTTGCCAATTATGTGTGGAAAAATCCATATTGTTCAATGAGGCAGGAATTCTAACCAGTCAACTACTTTCCCATCAAAAAGACTGCATATAAATAATAGATTATCATCCCCAAAAAGGGAGCCTTGCACATTGGGAAAACCCTTTTGTCTACTTTCTTAGAATGGGAAACAGCCTGAGGCATGTTCAGAACCTAGATTGTTACATAAATTGAAAGTGTTGACCCGTGCTTCAATTCTTTTGAAGTGGTGAAGCTCAATAATATACATTTTGAGGGTCACAGAATGGGCTCTGCACATGTTTTAGCAATTTGATTTGACTTATGAGCTTGTGCTTTGTTTTGCTAAAACACACGTACATACATACAAACACACACATAACATAGCAGAATGAATTTCAAAATTGAAAGAGTATAGATATCGATTTTCCAAAAAGGTAAAATGTTATTTGAAGCTAAATTTGCTCCTTGTGCCTTCAAAGAAAATTTGTTGCCTTTTGCCTTTGAGTTATGGACGATGCATTTAACATTTTAGATTGTCAAAAGCAAAAGGAATGTTACTTATAACCAAGCCATCCTTTTACTGTTGATCGTTTTTGTTGTTTCAAGATGTAATTCCCCTAGCTAGGTGGTGCAATATTAACATGAGATAGCATCTTTTTAGGTTTGCATTCCTTATCTTCTGAGAAGATGATGCTTTTTCCAATTATGTTTCAAAGGCAAAATTAATTACTATCTCTCGATAATCAAGATGCTAAACTAATTTCTCACCCTTTTGTATGTAATTTCTGATGTGCTTTTAGCTATCCTAAAGAAGTCTTCTGTAACATCTGTGTGAAGTTCACATTGTCTAGCTAACTCATAGTGTCACTTGAGTTGGGATATCAGCCATTAGTTTTGATCATGTCCTAAAAAACAGAAAGACAACCTAACTTGTTCTGTAGTGCCGTAGGTGTGGCATCATTGTTTCCTTCCAATGTTTGAGGTTGTTTTCAAAATCTGCCAATCAAATGCTTTTCTATCATTTGCATTTAGTTTGACTTCCAGTTTCAGATATTTGCTATTAAGGCTTTGTTGTTGCTGTTTGCAACATAACACCTATATGGTGAAACTTTTTCTAGATTTCTTGGTGAAGTGAGGATTGATGATATTGCTTAATTTTGGCCTACAGGAACGTCAAAACTCATCTAATCTAAGGGCTGATCAAAGGCGTAGGGAGTGTGATCGAATCAATGAACTTCTTAGTCTCAAGGAAATATCCCGTGATTCTAAGCAATGCCCATCCTGTAAGATGGCGATCTCAAAAATTGAAGGCTGCAACAAGATGACATGTGGTAATTGTGGGACGTACTTCTGCTACCTTTGCAATCAAGAAATTGATGGATATGAACATTTTAGGTAATGATTGATTGGAACAAATTGAAGAGCAATATGTGGCGTATATTTCCACTTGTGTTGTCATGTCAATCTTGGTATAATACTATTATTGCTTTCATTGAAGGGAAGGAGCATGCCAACTATTCCCACAAGAAGCAATTGATGGTTGGGAAAGAATGAATGCTCGCCAAGTTGTAGGTCACCTTCAAGCAGATCGTTATGCTGTGATTGCTCATTATTGCCCTAATTGTCATCAACGTAACGAAAAGGTGAGTGAAGATCTGTATGGAATATCGATTTCATTTGGGTGTGTCGAACCGCTAAATTCAATTTCTAGTCATCATGGTTGATTTTTTTGTTATGAAATTTACCTTATGCATGCCTGTGCTAAGTGGCTCTGCAGCACCTGAAAATGGGGAAATTTATAGAATGGATATTCATAATCTGTGTCAGGCCTATGATCAAGCCCCACTTTTCAATTTAATCATTTTTGGGTGTTGCCATGTAACCTAAAAAGCCTGCTGGCGTTTTGAGGGTCAAGGTGAAATATAGGGTTTGACAAAAAAAAAAAAAAAAAAAAGAAAAGAAAAAAAGAGATATTAAACAATAGTCTCTATAAGCCTGTGTTCAATCTTCCTATTTTCTTTTGCTATCAAATAGGTAGTATTGTTATGCTGCTTCTGCTGACTGGTTCTCTGTCGCCCCCGTTGCTTTCTGGGTTTACAGGTTGACAATAACAACCATATATTCTGCATGGCATGCAAAATGCACTATTGTTACTTGTGCAGGAAGATCGTAAGGCGCAGCTCTCAGCATTATGGACCCAGGGGTTGCAAGCAGCACACGGTGGGATAACTACTAATATACTTTGAGCAACCCATTTTGGACAACGAAAAGTCAGGATTTTAGTGCATAATAGGAACGTCATTAAGTTCAATCCTGGGCAGCTGCAACCATATGTGGCTAACTTCTTTCCTTGTCCATGAAGTTTACAGATACGATAATAAAACGCCATTTTGTTTAAAACAGAATAAGACCTGAGAGATTCATTTGGTCTTATTATATGAGTCAAGACCTAGTAATAACTTTTTTTTTCATTAACATCCTCTCTCTCTCTCTTCACACACACACACACAATAATTTTATAATATATTTTTTTTATTTCAAAATAAAGTTGGTATTTTAACACAAATTCAGTTTCAAATTGTTTATAAAAATTTGTAATAATTTTTTGTTTTTTTGTTTTTGTATATCTTTTACTCTTTTATGATTTATTTCTTGATTTAAAAAAAAATTATAAGTGTTTCTCTTTATATATTTTTTTATTTTTTATCAGCATTAGTTATTTAAATATTGATACTTGTTTTAATGAATTTACTTTGGACATTTTTGGCCTAGTTATAAATTTAAAATAATTTTTTTATTAATTATTGTTTGTGAAATTTTTTTAAAAGGATATTTTTTTAAGAAATTATGTTTTTAAAATTAACAATTAACTTAAAATTTTTATTAAAATAAAAGCATTTATGAAATATATGTTACCTTTGTAGATATAAATCTTCATTAATTTTAAATTTTTTTATTATTAATGCTTCTTAATATGTGAATAGGTTTTTTTTAGGTAATATTTACTTAGTATAAATTCTTCTTATATGTAATTATTATTTTAACCAAAATTAACTAGAGTTTATTAAGGTCATAAGATATTTGTTATTTATTATTAAGTTTATTTTTGTATATTACTTTCAAATTTTTATTTTATTTTTAACATTTAAAAATTTTGTTCTAGAATCTTTAATATTTATATTTTCTTTTATTAAACCTTTATCATCTTTGTTAATGTCTAGTTGTATTTTAATTTGTTCAATATAATTTTATAGTATCTCAATTTCTAATTTCTAATCTCTTGTAAATTTTTTAATGTAATTTTGTTATTATTATTAAGAGAAAATTAAGTGTAAATTTTATTTAAAGAATATAGTTATTTTATTTCAAAAGTATTATCTTTTAATATTATTTCTTTTAGTTTAATTGAATATTCCCTTTTTATTTTTTTGATTCTTAATTTTATTTATTATATTTATAAATAGTTTTTTATCTCTTGAAATATCATTTGTGCAATCATGTATAATGCAAAATTCTAAACCATTTTCACTTTCACTACTACTTATATAAGAAGTTAATTGTTCTTATATTTTTGATATTTTATCTCTTGATTATTTTATTAAGTTATTAGTAGTATTTGAGATTTCTTTAATTAGGTTAAAAATTTTATTTTTTATTCTTTCTTTGACCTCTAAAGTTTGGACCTTTTCTTTTAATTTACACTGACTTTTATAATATTTTATCTGTTTGTATTTATAACAAATTATTTACTTTTTCTCTTTATTACATTTTCTTGTGTTTAGTCTTATTAAGAAAAGATTTATTAAGAGAGTTACAAAAAGTTTATTAAAATATTATAGTATTTCTTTTGAATTTTTTTTGTAAATTTTTACTCTTTTTCTTTAATTTTGATGGTATTATAATGGTTTCATGATCATATTAGGAACATAATAATCTTAACTCTTTTCTACTTATTTATAATTACTTTTTATTTTAACTTTTAATTTTAAATCATTGCATAACTATAAATTTTCATATTTTAAATTATTATTCTAATTTTATTTTTAACCTTTTCAACAAATAATTTTGACAATCAAGTTATAAAACATTCTTTCCAAAAAGAGTAATTACAGATTGTTTTAACAAAAAATTTTGTTAAAAACACATCTTTATATTATCTAAAGTCTTGTTTAGTTGGACAATTAAAATTAAAAAATATTTATGAAAATTGTTATTGAAATTGATTAGAATCTCTTATGAAATGTATAAAAATAGTATAAAGTAAAGTGTTTGTAATTCTTTTAATTTTATTTTTATTTGAATGTTAAAAGTTCCTTTGATTGTTATTTTACTAATAAGTACCTCTTTTCTTTCATTTTGTGTTATACAATTATCCAACCATCTTTTTAGAATTATTATGAAACTACTAAAAAATTATTAGCTATAACTTTATCTAAATTTCCTCTTGCTTGATATTTGATTGTTGCCATTATTATTTCTTGCAAAACATTAGTAATATTATGCTTAATTCATTTATGTTCCGTTCATACACACTACTTCTATCAAAATTTATATTTGTTAAATAAGGTTTTTCTTCACTTGCTATACTTGAGAATGATGATTTATTAAAAAATGTCTCATTTTAAGTTTATTATATTGTTCTTTATAATTTTGTATTTTATTTATAATTAATTTTTTTTAATTGTTAGGTATAAGTTTCCAACTTCATCATCCTTTATTAAAATATATATTTCCTTGTTTGCTATTATTTCTAAAAGACCTTCACATTTTATTCCTAACTTGATTATAGGTATTTCAAAGGGGGTAAATAAAGGGTTAGATATAATTGTAGGTTTTTCAGCTAATTTTCAATTATTTGGAGAGCATTATTTTCTATTGTAATGAGACTTATTTTATATTTATTATTTTTATAATATAAATCTTTTCATAATAGACTTTTATTTAGGACAAAGTTATTATTTGTAAACATGTTTAACTAATTAGAAAATTACATTTTACTATGTCTAGGTGATAGTGATGGTGATTTATCTTTATTAGATTATGTGTCTATAATGTAACAAGATTGTGAAATATTTTTGTTAAAATTAATTCCTACAAAAGTTGATTTTGAATCAAAAAGAATATGACAACTTGAACTTCTTATTTTAAAGATCTTAATATATTGTCATCTTGGAGAAGGAGATATTATTTTGACACTACTTTTGTCCTAGAATTTATTTATTTATGTATTTGAATATTTAGTAAAGTTAATTTTTTTTTAGGAATGTTACTTTAGACTAATCTAATAATTTGGGTGTTTCTACAAAAACAAAATTCATTATAATTTATTTTTATTAAAAAAGTTTAGCCTTTTGGAGTTTTTTCTTAAAGTATTTGATTGTATGGAAGGTAATAGTTTATAATAAATTCTACATATAAAAGCTACATTTCTTAATGCAAGTAACATAATTTAAAGAATTAATATATTAATGTTAAAGCCTTTTTAATATTATTGTCAAATAATGATATTGAGTGATTAGGATAATAAATAAAATATATAGGGCCATTGACTAAATTTGATTAAAAAATAACATGCAAAGAATTTGTAAAATTTAAAAGTCTAAGGTCTTTTAGATACATTAATAAAAGTATATTTATTCTTAGTCTATATAAATGTTTCATAACTATTTGTATTAGTCCTATGTGTAAAAATTTGTAATTAGATTTATAAGATTTTAACGTATCTTATTTAATGAGACTTATTTCTTAAACATCTAGGTTAATATGATAAGTTTTTTCTACAGATTTATAATATAATCATTAAATAAATTGTCAAACTTTCCAATCTTATAAATATTCTTTTTAAATTTCCTAAATATATTCTAATTTTGCTATTCTTGGTCTATTTTAAGTATATGTAAAGTTTACTTCTACTATATCTAATTCTTCAAATTGATTAGAAAAGGTAGAAACCATTTTACTTAAAGACTTTGATATTCCAGACATTGGTTTCATTTTTTTATTCTTGACTTCTTTTAATAGGACCACTTATTAGGACCGCCTCTTTCTTTCAACTATAAGCTAACCAACATTTTCCTAGTTGACTAGCATTATTATGATAGCATTGAAACTAATAAAGTAGGCTATATCCAAATTAATTTAATCTTGAAAGTAATACGATACTTTAAAATTTCTAATCATATCAAAATACTAGCAAGTTCTTCCTTTACTTGAGATATATCATATTTAGTATATTCTATGTGCCTTTAACACACATTTCTATATTATTTTATCTTATCTATATACCATTGTTTTTGCCACCATCTTAATCTTTGCTTCAACCCATTAATATATCCTATAGTTTGTCTAATTATAACATTAAAAAGATATCTATGTATTCTAGTCTTCCAATCCATTACCTAAGAAATTGGCTTTGATTTATAATTTAAAAGTTGATTGTTCTTGTATTTCTAATATTTTATTACTTGATTTTTTTTTTAGGTCATTGTTAGTATATGAACTTTTTTTATTAGATTTAGGATTTTATTTTTATTTTTTTTTGTTCTTTAAAGTTTAAACTTTTATATTAATTTACATTGACTTTTGTAATATCTTATTTGTCCTTAGAATTTTTAATATTCTTATAATTTAAATCTTATTTATTAATATTATTGACCTTATTTTGCTCATTTTGTTGGTTACATGTATTAGATTATTTAGTTGATTAGAAGTTAATCTATGTATTATTTTATTTTTTGTTGTTATTTTTCTAACTATTTCAAACTATAATAGTTCTCCACTAATAAAATGTCTTAAAATGTAAATGTCATAACAATCAAATTAAAAAAAAAAAAAGGTTAAGACAATCATTTAGTGGATATAAGAGTTTTATTCATGTTTAAATGTAACAAAAATCTTCTTTTAAGGAAAAAGAATATTAAATAAGTGTATATTATAAAAACATGATTTAGAGTGTACTGCTATGAAAAAGATTGTTTCAAACATTGTGTGAGTTTGTTATTATTATATTATCATTACTAAAATTAAGAAAAAACTAATGAAATGTTTATTGATGACATTTGCTTAATTTTAAGTATTTGATGTTCTAATTTTTTTTTTCATTGACTCCCGTTAAGTTTTAGTATTTCACACTAACATAGTTGGTTTGTATTATTTTCTAGTATTTTAGTAGAATTAAAAATTTAATATTTATCTAATTTGCTTAATTTATTTAATTATAATTTAATATTTATTACAATTCACTTAATTCATATTAATATAATTTTAAATATATTTAAAATTTGTGCAACTTAAATATTCATAATTAGGAAAAATAAAAAAATAATCCTAAATTTTTCTTTTTATTTTTTTGGAAGACTAAACATATAAGAAAATTAGGAATAATATGATGTGCATGCACTAATATAACATAATTGGATAAAAGATATATCAAATTTAGGAAGATAACATATAGTTCATAAGATAGACCATGCAATTCCTATACATCTCTTATTGCGTTGTTACATAATCAAGTTCAAAAAATATTTTCAAATTTAAATTTTTTTCTTAAAAAGAAAAGAAATCTCATAATTTGAGTCTTTCTTTTTTAATCTTTTTATTATTTTAAAAAACCCTCAAATTAATTTTTTACTTTAAAAAAATACATATAAGTTGTCTTTTTTATTTTTCTTATTTTAACACATTTTTAAAAAAATTCTCTCATTAATATTATGATATTTATATGTGTACATATATTGTCAAAATTGAGAGAAAATCTTAGTTGTTCCTTATTCTATCATGTGGTAGTGTCTCCTTAATTTATTTGCTAGATGGTAACTCCTCCTTAATTTATAAAAGAAGAAAAAATAAGGAAAAAAAATCTTCTCCCAAATTTTCTTTTTGGTTTTCTAGAAAAGAAAAAAGAAAAAAAAACACAAAATTTTATTCTCATTATATTTTTCTTTTAAAAAAAAAGAAAAAAAACTAATTTAATGATATTTTTTTTCTTTTTCTATAAAGGTTAAAAATTGTACCATGTAAGTTTTCTTTGAAAAAAAAAATTACTTACAAATTAGGTAGATATTAATTTTCACCTTTTTAAAAGTAAAAATTTATTTAATTCATTTTTAATAATCTAAAATAATAAAAAATTACTTATAAATTCTCTTGTTTAGAAAATTAAATAAATGTCTATTTAAATCTCTAATCTATCTCTTTACCATTGTACAATAGTTATAAAGTAATAAAAGAAAGAAGACTGCAACATAAGTCTTTTACTACTTTTAAATTAATCTTTTTTTATTTTTTATTTTTCTATAGATTCTTCTTTGTCTTTCTATCTCTCTTTATGTGTGATTTTCTTCTTTTATTGAGATTTAGGAGTTTCTTACCTAAATGTAAAATTAGGGTATTAATTGAACCAAACATTTTAGCTTGGCACACTTTTGATTATTTTAATGGTTTAATTTCAATTTAAATTAATATTCTTATCTTGCAATAGTTAGTCATTTGTATAATCTAACAACAACACTTTTTATGATGCCACAATATTTAGTACCTATAAAAGCACATTTTAAATCATGCCTCCACAATAGATGCTCATTTGATGTTTTTTTTTCTTTAAAGGAAGTTTTTTTTTCTTTTTTTTTATATATGAACATGACCAATAAGACAAATAATATTAATAACAATAATAAATAAAATAGTATACAAATTAGCTTTTGATTAAATAGATAGCAAATTAGTTTCTAATCAAATAAATAATTTAAAATGCGTTACTAGCAAAAGGAATGAAATAAGGTTAAGAATATTAATATATCTAATTTAAATCATAAAAATATTAAAAATTCTAATTTTCTTACAAATTTCTTACATTAAAGGAGTATCAATTTTGATATATAATTGTATTAGTAATACATTATTTGCAATAATAAAATAAATAATTTCATTTCAATATCTAATAAAATATCACAGACTCATGCATTGTATAGGTCTAATCCTAGTATATATCTTTATGTAATTATATATTGTTAAAGCATTTCCTTGTGTAATGTCATTAGTTTTGTTTATGTGGTGGCATTTATTTTGTTTTAGGATTTTTTTATTAGATTCTTATAGTTTACAGTATTTGACAATAACTTAATAGATGATTTATAGTCTTTTTTAATATTTGAATAACATTTTATTTTAATTGACATTCAATTATCTTTTTCACATCATAAAATCAAGCATATTTAGCTTAAATTATTATTCTTTTGCTTTATTTAGATTATATTTCTCAATTTCAAATGTTAATTTTCTTACTCAATTAATTTTTCTTTATAATTAGTATCTAAAATTAATTATAGTTATATTATTGTTTAAAATTTTAATTATAAATTTATTTTTGAATATAATTAGAATATGTTGGAATTTTAAATATGAGTTGTGTGGTTTTGGAATCTTATATTAGAAAGGAGAGAGGAGTAACTAACATATAAGTGAGAATGACCCATAAATCTAATACTTTAAAGTTTTGGGTTACAATATTGTGTCAAGTCATCAAGTTTATTACTTGCTTACACTTTAATCAAATTTCGCCCAAATTTTAAGTTCTTGCATTTCCTTAACAAATGATATTATAATGGAAGTGGAGCCTAATTAATATTATATGAAAAGAAAATATGTAATTTGTCTTTATATAAAAATTGTCTTATCTTTTTATATAAAAGGGTATGCTTATTAAGACTTTAATTTTAAGGAACTATCCATTTCCAACCAAGTGTATCTAATGAAAAAATTATTTAATTTGAAGATAAAAGAAAGTACCTTATATTATAGATCATATAAATGAGTTCAATCTAATTTCTAGTCAATAAGTTTGATGAATATAAATTTTGGTGAAGAGGTTAAGACTTTGATTTTGTTATCTTTATTGTTGGAAAGATATAACATCACATTAATTACAATAAGTAGTTTATTTAGTTCACAATAATTATAATTCAGTGTAGTTTGGAATTTGATTGTAAACAATGTTATTTATAGGAGAAAATTAGATATATCATCCAGTTTTTGTTTTCTCTTAAGTATTAAAGATAAAGGAAGAAAAACTCAATATAATGACAATAGAAGTAGATTAAAGTTTAGGAAAAAGGAGTAAATCAAAATTTGGTATAATTATGGTTGTAAGGATGACTTTATAAAAAACTATGTGCAATTAAAGAAGAAAAATCATGAAAAGGATTCAATAAATGCAACAATTGAAGATATCCCAAACACTTTGATTTTAAGTGTTAATAATCCAATAGAGTCTTGGATTCTGGATTTTAAGGTGTCTTTTCACTTAACTTCACATCAAAATTGTATGCAAAACTATATTACTAGTAAGTTTGAAAAAGTTTATTTTATTAATGATGAATAGTTGAATATGATGGGGAAAGGTGATATTCATATTAAGATATCAAACAGATATGTGTGGAAGTTG
Organism: Bruguiera hainesii; assembly: GCA_023213295.1. NCBI lineage: Eukaryota > Viridiplantae > Streptophyta > Magnoliopsida > Malpighiales > Rhizophoraceae > Bruguiera > Bruguiera hainesii. The sequence goes on along the minus strand of JAHOYR010000006.1, from coordinate 3,730,677 downwards.
AAAAATGTAAGACACATCCCAAGATTGGAAACAAATTTGATCTTTATAACATAGCTTGATGAAGAAGGATATTCTATTACTTTTGTTAGTGGGTCATAAAAAATCACTAAATGAGCAATGGTATTAACAAAAGAAAATAAGATCAGGACATTCTATATAACCTTAGGTATAAAGGATTTAGTAAGAGTTATTGAGTTGAGAATTGATTCTAAAATTTAACATTACAGTATTATACTTATAAGCGAAAAAGAAATAAAGGTACTTGTAGCAAAGGGCAAATTGTCTGACATAAAAATTATAAATGTCGGTATTTATAAGGATTGTATTTTTAAAAAGTAGAAAAAGGTCAATTTCTCTAAGGTTGGAAGGACACTTAGGATATCAAAGCTATAAATTATGCATATTGATATTTAAGGTTCCTCTTTAATAGGATCTTTAGGTAGCTCATTCAATTATGTCACTTTTATTTATGACTCCACTTGAACTATATGAGTTTATTTTTGAAAAAATAAATCTGATATATTTATAACTTTAAAAAAGTGAAAAAATTAAGTGGATAATAAATTGAATGCAAAAATAAAATGTTCAAATTTTGATAATAACAATGAGTATGATAACAAAGAATTCAAGAGTTTATGTGTAGCTAATAAGATTCAGATGTAAGAAATAGTTATAAAGATGTTACAATAAAATAATATTGTTAAAAATATGAATAGAACCTTAAATGGATATATTAGGAGCATGAGAATACATGTTATATTACTAGACATTTAGGGCTGATACTCTCAACACTATAATTTGTTTAGTTAACCAAGGAATATTTGTTCTTTTAAATAGAGAACTACCAAAAAAGGCTTGAACAAGTAAAGAGGTAAATCTTTCACATTTAAAAATCTTTAATTGTATCTTTTATTTGTATGTGAATTCTAATTAGAGGAATGGATTTTAAATCTTGTAAGTATTTTTTTTATTAGGTATAAAATTGATGAATTTATATACCGTCTTTAGGATGATTAAAATAGAAAAATCATTAGAAATGAAGATATCATATTTAATGAAAATGTTGTTTATAAAAATATACATATTATAGAATTTGATAAAATAGGGAAGTATGCTAAAAAAGGAAAACATACTAAATCAAAAGAAATTTTAGATGATGATATAGATAAAAGAATGTTAGAAAATTTTAAAAATATCCTAGTACAGTTAAAGTCTTTTACACTAGTGGCACAACTGACAAAATCTAGTAAAATATTTAAACCTTTATCCCTCCTTCTTTCTATTATTTATTATTAATTGATAGATGTAAGTTAAAATACTTTAATGAAGTGATATAAGTTGAAGATCATACTAATTGAAAGTTAGCCGTGGAAAAAAAGATGATTTCATTTTTAAAAAATCATACATGAAACTAACTAAATTATCAAAAAGAGAAAAGGTACTAAATAATAAGTGGATTTATTGAGTCAAAGAATAATGCAGTGACAATAAGAGATATAAGGTAAGGATGACTGTGAAAGGATTTTAGCAAAAAGAAGATATTGATTATAATGAAATTTTCTCTATAATTATAAAGATATCAACAATTTGATTAGTGTTGAGTATTGTTGCATTTAAAAATTTACATTTAAAACAACTAGACGTAAAAATATCTTTCCTTTGTGGCAATTTAGAGGAAGATATTTACATTATATAACCATAAGGTTTTTTAATTCATGAAAGGAAAAATCTTGTATGTAAACTTAATAAAAACTTGTAAGGTTTTAAATAGGCTCCCATGTAATGGTATAAGAAATTTGATGTCTTTGTATGCAGTTATAGTTTTAAGAGATGTGATATGGATTATTGTTATTACTTTAAAAAAATATGACAATTGTTGCTTTTGTATGTAAGTGATATGTTTATTTTAGGTTCTAACATTTAAGATATTGAAAACTTGAACCGAAAAATTATTAAATGAATTGCAATAAAAGATCTTGGGACTACGAAATAAATTCTTCGAATAAAAACTATGAGGTACAAAGAAGCTAGTACCTTAAAACTATTATAGGTTATTTATATCGAAAAGCTATTAAACCAACTTAAGATGCAAAAAGCAAAGCCAATTAACATTCCTTTGCTAAGTCACTTTAAGCTTTTAAAGGAATAATCACCAAAGATAAATAAGAAATATAAGTACATGTGAAAAGTTCCTTATACCTCAATAGTTAGTAGTCTTATGTACACTATAATTTGTACTAAACTTGATATATCACATGTAATGAGAGCTATAATAGGTACATGGCCAGTCCTAATAAACAACATTAGGAAGCAATCAAGTGAATTTTTTACTATTTGAAGGGTTGTATAGATGTAACATTGCATTTTAGGAATAACATTTTGGTGGAGAAATTGATAAGAGAAAGAGTATAACAAGTTAATTTTACACTTTAGATGGTATAGTTTTAAGTTAAATATCTTAATTACAAAAGATTATGATTTTTTTAACTATTAAAACTGAACGTGTCTCCAATATGAAAATTAGTAAGTAATTGATTTGGTTGAAAAACTTCCTAAAAGAACTAAGGAAATTGTAGAGAAGTTATATTCTTTTTTATAATAGTCAAAATACAATTCATCTTACTAAGAATACTGTATTCCAAACAAGAATAGATGATATGCAATTGAAATATCATTTTATATGTGATTTATTAGATGATTAGATGTTAATTTTGAAAAAAATTTGTAGTATAAAGAATCTTGTTGACATGTTAACTAAATCAATAATTATAGAGAAGTTGAAACTATGTGCAATTTCAACTAACCTTTATAGTTAATTGTTGATGAGGTGTCACACGAAAGTTTTGGATTACAAAAGGAGTTTAATTATATTGTAATAGTTTTTAGTAGTATAATTAGTTTTCAATTGAAAGATTATTGTTAGAATAAAGTCTAATTAATATTATATGAATAATAAACTACTTAAAATTTCCATGGCTAGATGACAGTCATAATAGTTTGTGATGCCTTTGATATCAAAGTTAAAACTTTATAACGAAGATTGCCTTATTTGATTTACCGTATAATGGAAACTTTTTTATTTAATTAAAATAATTCTTATCTCCATTTTGTATTTGGCCTTCATAAGTAAATGTGAATGCAAATAATTTAAAGATGTGAAGTCAGCAACATTATTAATAAAAGAAAAGCATGTATTAAAGGGTATAGTTACAAATTTTAAGTATGTTTAATTTAAATTATATTTGCTATAGATCTATATTAGATTTAAAATATTATGAACAAAGATATCCATTTATATATTGAGAAAGTTGATAAAAAAAGTTCAATTTATTCTCCTTGAGTTATATAATTGTTTTTGTTTATGTAAAGTTTTTTTTTTAATTTACCAATTAAGGAAAATAAAAAGGAAAAAAATTATTCTAAAATTTCTCTTTTTATTTTTTTAAAAAGAAAAAATGTTATATCATATTTTAAGAAAAAGAGGAAAAATTATTTTTAAATTCTCTTTTTGAGGAAAAAAAAGTGAAAGAAAAAGTACTCTTAAACTTTCTTTTTGTTTTCTCAAAATAGAAATAAAATTACTATGGAGAAAAAAATACTTTATAATTTAAATCTTTTTTTTGTTTTTTTTATAAAAGAGAACAAAAATCTCCCAAATTTCATTTTTTGGAAAAAAAAAAAACTAATCCTAAATTTGTCTTTTAGTTTCTTAAAAATAAAGAAAAGGAAAAAAAAACTAATAAGCACTGAACCCAACTTTCATTTAAACTAATACAAATTCCTGGTTCACTTCAATAAAGTAATTAGGGTAAACAAGAGTGAAGAGGCCTCATTATACCTTAGAAGGAATAGATCACTAAGATTTGTGGATAGAATGGATCATGGTTCATCGATTTTGTATGGAGACAGGCGTTTCGTTGAATCCAGTGATTGTAACAGCCTTATCACCATGTTTGCTAAGTTCATGTCAATGGGAGAATTATTGAAAGTTTTTGCGGAACTTGACCATGGGTAGATCACAACTTGGAAGTTGGAATGCTTCAATTCCTGAATGTACACAAAACGGGTTTATTCTTTTCATCAAAACGGATTATGCTTTTTTGGGCTATCAAATGAGAAACAGAGGGGTTGCCTTGTACTTCCGCCAGGTATAGGATTATGCAAGATTTATGCTGTACAATGAGTCAGATTATTACTAAATTCATGAAAGAGCAGACTCTATAATATCTTAAAAAAATCTTAATTATGGGTAGAATGATACACAGTCAAATGTAATGCTCTTAAGATTATTCGAATTTATTACTTCAAGCCATGAATGAAATTCTCTAGATACTGACCACAAGAAGTGCCTACAAGTTTTTCTTTTTTTTTTTTTTTAATTTAAGAAATTAAAAAAATAAAATAATTTTACAGTCTCACTCAAGAGAATTGTGTTCATCAAACTAACAAATTTTGGAAGTATAAATTTAATTTCATTAAATATTTTACAAAAATTTTGAACCTAAAACTTGTGGAATAACAACGAGTAACTTTTACCACTGAAGCTAATATGAGCTCTTATGGAATCCAATTTGTTTGCTTTTTTTTTTTTTTTTTTAAGAAATTTGAGTTGGGCCAGCTCGCCCATTATGCGGCCCATGTCCTTCTAGGCCCACATATAAATTGAAGCTAGGAGAATATGATGAAAGATAGAAGCCTCTAAGACCAAAATATTATATTACTATGTGTTTTAAACATATTAACAAGAACTCTAAATTTATAGTATATAGTTTAGCTAATCAAGAGATTACTGCACAAAGTATCTCATTGGTTGATTTCTCTTCGGCTGTCCATCTCTCCTCTTTTGTATTTGTGACAATCTTGTTTTTTTTTTTAATCTTTTAATAAAATAGTACCTTAGACTTATCAGAAAAGAAAAAAAAAAAAAAAGAAGAAAAGGGAAACCTTACTTAGATTTTGAGTTTTAAAAGTTGGCACAAAGAAGAGAAGATGGTAGACGCATGCCACCATATGGTCAATGACTAGTTTTTGACTTTTTTGATTGGTCCATGTTTATTGATTATTCTCGGACTAAGTTCTATAACATATGAACATTCAATGACATTCTCAAATTTTTCTCAAAAGAAAAAGGAAAAAAAAAAAAAAGACATTCTCAATTTGAGAGTTGAAGATTACAATTGAAATTGAATTAAGAGAGAAACTAGATACAAAACCACCCAACCCATCTCTTTGTCCATATAGTCTGAGACTTAAGCTCTAATAATTAATGGTGATCACAACAATCTGAACTCTATTCTATATTTACAAAATAAATAAATAAATAAATAAATAAATAAATGGGGAGCAATAAACAAGGGTATTGATGTCTCTGCATGGCACAGTCAGACCAATTATTTTCCGGTCAGATAAATATTTTTTTTTTGTTTTTGACACCTGTCGTTTTGAATAGGTGGAATATAGCAAAGAAAACACCTTATCTACTCCTCTACAAATTGGCTCATTTTCTATGAAACATTTTTGTTTATTTCAGGAAAAAAAAAAAAAGAAAGAAAGAAAGAAGAAATGCTTCTCTAATAACTGTAAGCTGCTCTACCATTATTGTTTCACTTTTTCCTGTTGGATGACAGAGAATTATTTTGGCCGGATCTCATCCCACCACACACCAATGCTAAGATATTAGCAAAAGGACTCGACATGTTTGAAGCTGAAGCATCCCAGAATGGACAAATTATCGGGAAAATGCTTCAGGTTCAAGCAGAAGTGTGACGATATTTTTACTAATCCTCCTCCTCCTTCTTCAATGTCTCATTTTGGCAAATTCTGCCACAGGGTAATAAAATCATGAGTGTGAGTATATGGACGGAGAAAACACATCATAAACCAGACAGAGTAACACTTGATTAAATCATTCAAAATTTTGAAATTTATAGGCAACAAGATTTTCAAAGTGTAATAATTATAACCTTAAGTAAATTCAACCCATCTGAGTATTATTTCACTTAATATCACAGTTATTTCACTTTTTTAACATCTTGTTACAAATCTTGTCATGTTTTTGCTCAAAAAATTTAAATTTCAATTATTTTACCATGTGAATCCAAAAATGGCATCGCGCGGATGTCATTCTCCTTTCAATTTCTTTGATTTCATCCAATTTGTTTGTAAAATAATAGGGCACTATACACTGAGCTCTACGAGGCAGCATTTAACGGATATCATTTAGTTTATGTTTATAAGTAGATAAGTCATATGTATCTAAAAAAAAAAAAAAAGAAAACAAAAAGCAAATTTTGAGATATCATTTAGACTAAAAAAGCAAAATAATTGTTTGTTCTTTTTTTTTTTGGTGTATTACTGACCAATAATAATCTTGTTCAATTCTTGACGTTACGGCTTTCCAGAAATAGTTCTCTAGTTTTTGTGCTATTGAAAGTTGGAAAAAACTAGACAATTGAAATATCGACCCAAAAACTATATACTAGATAAGACCTATAACAATAATTCAAGCTTCTATCCAGTTATAAGAAGATTTGAGTTAGAAAGAGCCTTTGGGAGAACACGTAAGCCCGAAAAGTGGTGGATCTCGATATGTCGTTGTATTTTCATGCACCTAGGCACCACCGTACGTAACATAGATATCCCACTTGAAAAGGGTGGACAATTAGCTAGAGTTACCTGCAAATCAAAACTCAAAGATCAACGAGAAGCCCATTTTTCACTTGCCACCCGTAGTCATACTTAATCGATAATTAAGGCATTATCAATTGTAACTCTCGGGATGGTAAGGGAAGAAAAACAAAAAAAAGAGAGTATTACCCCCCATTGAGTCCTGTTGAACTTTACGTTTAGTGTGAAGTTAACAAGCAAGCACCTTTTATAGGAAAGAGTTGCCTTTTCTATATGCGTACCTTTGGCATTGTTGGACACCCTTTGACGACGTGATCTGCCGGTGATGGCCTGTTAAAGCTATTATTTCCCGAAAAGTCGAGACTGATCTGTGAAATGTTACGAGCCTTCCAGCCTTTGAGGTTTGAGTTCGGGGTATTCAAATTTCGATTCAGGTTATTCAGATTTTGAATTGATCAGATTTTCGGTTATTTGAATATCAAATTACCTTAATTTTGAATACTTAGGTTATAAATCATTAATTTTTAAGTCAATTTGTGTTGCTTTGAGTAGAGTTCGCACACGTAAACCCGGATAATTTGTATTATTATTTCTTCACTTTTGCTCTTTTAGATGATAGATTGATAAGGACGATTTTAGCAGGAACATCAGGCATCAATGCTAGGCCATTACTCATTAAGAAAAAGCATCGACATGTTTGAAGCCGAAGCATCCCGATACAGACGAACTTGTTAGGGACAGGCTTCAAGCAGAAGTGTAAGAATTTGAGTGATCCCCCCTTCTGCATTGATGCCCACTTTTGACAAATGCTACTACACGGTAAAATAACAGGGTGTCCTATATACTGAGCTTTACATGACAGAAAACGTCAAGTCGTCATCCCCAAGCCTTAAAACTTCGAAAAAAGCAAAAACGCGTTTATATCAAATGTACCGAAATTTGGTCCATATATACCTTTTTTTTTTTTAAAGCCATATATACCATCGTTTAGTCTCAAGTTGAATGTATTACACTTTAATTGATGTATGTGTCCCCTAAAGTTTAACATTTGATTCATCGTTAATTTTACCCAATAGCCTAATTTTAGAATCATTAGGACTAAAAGGTTATAAGTTCAAATTACATCATTCACATTCTTTGCATTTAATTGTATAGGTAAAGAGAGTTTGTATTTTATTAACATTAGGACTAATTCGATGAGCTTGTACGTAAGAGATGCATAGTAAAGTTTAACGTGTGATTCATTATTAGTACTAATTCACCCATTTTAATTTTTGGGTTAAATAGTTTCTTAACAATATATGATAATTTTTGTGACTTAGTAGCTATGAAGCTATAGCCCATGGATCATACGAGATTCTCTCTATTCTCACTTGAAGCAAGAAAATTACAAATATTGCCATTGTCCCTCACAGCTCCTGTACTAGGAGGAAGGATGAGATCACTGGTGAGCAAATGAGTTGGAAATTAGTTAACATGCAATCCTAGTTGTTATGCCGCCCAATAAAGTAGTTGGGTCCGAAAATTGACGACTAACTGCTCTTTGGATCTTTGACCCAATTACGATAAGAATTAAATTTTTAGGTGTGGCTATATTCATGAAATGCCACAAAACCGCATTGACACTATGGTGGAGTTGGGGGGAGGGGGGGTTGAAGCGGCGTTGTAAGGGCAAGCGGTTGGCGTTTTAATTCATTGTGCTATTTTTAGTTTGTTTCATTTCCTAAGAAATACACTGCAGACTTTTTTTTTTTTTTAATGTCAAAAATGGGTATAAATATCAAAGGGCCAAGGGTAGACCACGACACGTTTAATAGTAATAATAATAATAATTACTATACAAGAGACCTAAGTTTATTTTGCGAGCAACTAAGTTCCCCATAATTCCCATTTGAGCTAAGGCAATTTAAATGTAAGAGATGGTCAGTTTAGTCGATAAAATCTCTTTTTGTTGGGCTCCTCCTGCACACTGGAACCTTTATCTAATAATTAACACCTTATAAAACGAAATGAAGGGCCCGCCATTAACAACATTGGCATATACATTGAACTAGTAATGAAATGTGCTCAACAATATACCATATGCATCAACTGCATTATCGCATACATCTTATTTAAACACACTCCTCATTGATCATAGATCCGACTATTATGTGAATTAAATGGTACGATGTTTACATTAAATGGATGAAGTTCTCATTTTACCAGAAAAAAAAAAATGTAAACATGAGTAGAGTTGGAGACCCGAATGTAAAATTTCACTCTTTTGAGTTTTACAAATACTCGGTTGTGCAGCTTGACAAGGATGGACAATAAAGCTAGGACTGTATCAAAGAAAAAGGACAATTTTGAATCACATCAAATCGTTTTCCATTGTGACAGCCGGAGAGGCATCGTTGTTGACACGCTTTATTAACGCCCACCACATCTACGTGCATTGTTTCGCGGATTCAATTATTGAGCGGGTCACAATAGAATAATAACACATTAACAAGCTGATACCTTGGAATTCCTAATATGGGTATTAGCAAAACGTACGTTCAGTGCGAAAATTAGACGTTTGGCAATAGGGGTTTTTATTGCCAAAGCCACAAAAATCTGTCGGTTCATAGTTATTACTGTAGTAATTAGCAATTTGGGTGTCGCATCGTGATTCTCAAGCTTCACTGAAAGCTGTTATTTTCATGTTATTGTACGTACTCTCATGAAGTTGCGGGGGACAGCTGAATGAACAGGAAGTTCCGTAAGTTTCACACCTTTTCCAAAGGATGCGACTCGTCACCATCAGTTACGCTTTATTTACTCGAAAGCTTGCCCAAGACACATCATATATGTCGTGGGGTTTAGTTTTGTCATAATAATGAATCTAGATTAATAATTGCAAAATGTTTAATTACTCGAATATATCAACAAAATTATTTAATTATTTTCTGCAAATTATTCCAACAAAAATTTATTTCTCAAGTACAATGAGAATTTATACTCACTATTAATATCAGAGGGATTACAGTAGTAGTGGAAATTCCATTGATTTAGTTGTTCTAACTTGGCTAAGGGCAAAAGGATTGGAACTAAATGAAGTTAGATTAAACCCATATGTTCTTAGACAGCTAGCAAATACCATGCATGTTCAAGAATTATTGACAAATTACTTGCATATATTGTTAATCCACATGGACCGATTTGTAAGCTTGTAACTGGGATGGATAGAAGTGCACAGGGTCTTTGAGTTCAAATTTTTAAAGTACTATGATGGCTTGCAATTTTATTTATATTTTCGTTTTGCTCCTCTGATTTTTTTTTTTTTTTGTCATCTCAATCTCTTTCAATCTTGTTCATTCCCCATCATTGTCTACTATCTTTTTTATAAGATGGGGACCTAGTTTTACTCGCAAACTTGGTGAAATTCGATTGTCAGATTTTAATTTGTAATGTAACTGTAGGCTAAGAGCTTTTTATGTATCAAATCATACTTCTACGAGAGATGCACAAAATGAAATTTCAAAAAATTAAAAATAGAAATATGATCATTATGGGCGGTCCTAAAAAAGACATAGACTTTCCAAAAAAAAAAAGCACAAATCGTGTCACAAATACCATTGAATTCAATATAGCTACAGGTTTTCCTTTTTCCCTTTTATTTCCTTTAATTTGTAAATTAAAAAAAAGTCACCATTCAAACAAAATTAATGATGTAACTAAACAAGAATAAACAGAATTTTTCTTTCAATTTTTTTAATTTATACACATACACACACGTACCCATTAGTATTAGACTTATGGAATTTAAAGGTTTATTATATTTGTTAAAAAGCATATTTTTATTTTTATTTTATTTTAAATAAAAAAATAAAAAGGTTGACAAAAGGAGGATTTAAATTCTAAGTATTATTTTCTTTTTGAAAAAAGAAAAGGATATTTTAAAATATAATTTTTTTTCCTCTCTAAAAAGAACTTAGGAGGAGTTTTTCTTCATTTTTCATAATTGTTTCCTTTTTTATTTTTTTTAATTATATATATTTATACTATATGGATTTTAAATATATGTGAATAATTGTTAATATGAATTGAATGAATACATGATAAATCATCATTAAAGTTAATTGAATTTTTAACTATAATGTTACTCTAGATAACGTGAGAATTTTTTTTTAAAAAAATTAGATATACTAATATTTATAGAATTTACATTCTAATTTCAACAAAATTCAAAATTAATGTTAAATTTCATTGAACTAAATTGAATAATTAGAAATAATAATAATATACAATGTTAAATTCTTTATGTTTGTTTCTTTTTATGAAAATTTTAATAGTTATTAATTAGTTAGATAGAATTTTATTTGACTAAGATTTTTTTCTTAAATTTTTAATTCTATTTAAATATTAATAATTATAGCTATTTATTTAGAACATTTTAAAATTAAGTAAATATTGTCATATAAACAAAATTGACAACATTGTAAAAGGAGACTTAAATTGACTTACTAGAATTTTAAAGGTGCCTCTATTATGTTTTCTAGCGAAGTCTAAAGACAATTTTTTTTAAGAATTTTTTTTTGGGACAAAATACCCTATTTCAAGTTTTTTTTTTTTGGCCTTTTTGACTATTTCTTTCTTTTGTTGATAGTTTCTTTTTTTCTTTTAAGAATTTTATAACATGTACATACATCAAGACAAAAAAAAGAGAAAAAAAAGAATGTAACAATCTTACCTTTGCTATACAGGAGAGGAAGATTGAGAGTCTTAACTCAAAATAAGTGATTATTTTATTTTGATTTTGGTGCTTGTGTGTGAGATTATTTATTGGGTTTCCTTGTTTGTAAATATGGTATCTTTATTACTTGATTATAACTTTTTTGTGCCAAGTTAATTAGTAAATATACACTAAATAATCACCAGTAGTACAATATTTATAATTAAACCTCTTGCCATTAATACTTAATTTTAATGCTATTTTACAATCATATTATGGTTTTTAATTTAGTTTATATTATTTATGTGTAATTATATCATTAAAGGAGCAAAGATAAAAGTAAAAAAATACACATACTTTATAATTTTATTGTTGGCACCTTTATTTTTGACATTGTTGATTCAAGGGAGAATCTTCTATACTTGAATTACTATTTGTGCATATTTTTAGTTACTTGATGATGATCAAAATTGCCTTAAATGCTTATGGTGTTTGTTAATGACTCAAAATGTCTTCTATCTCTTTTTGTAATAATTATATTTATTATTCACTTTGTTGAAAGAAATTAATTTGGCCCAAGAAAAGAGTCCTTTGACTCCAAAAATTTCTTTTTGTCTCACCAATTGTCTCTTTCCTATATGATCTTAAAAAAGCTCTCTTTTGTCTCTCCAAAATTTATTCTTTGGCTTTTCTCCAAAAACTCACCTTTGCAATATATGTTGAATCCTTTTATAAAAGAATTGGTGATCTTAATTGTTAATCTTCGATTACTTTTTACTAGATTGTTTAGATTAATATGTCTTTCTGTTTAATTATTTTAATATCATATAGATTTTTACTTGCAGAATTTGCATTTGAATAAGCATATCGAGCTTTAAAAAGGGGACTAAATTGATACTATTATTCATCTTGGAATATTTGAGAAAGAGAGAACTCTTTTTGCGGTTCAATGAAATATCATGCATTCAAAAGTAATATTTTTAACTTTGAATTTAGGTTAAAAGTTGTATTAGTCGTTGACTCTTTTTTTTTGTTAAAGATGAGATATAAATTGTATATTGAACAATAATATTATTATTATTATTCTTTTCTTTATTTTTCTTACTAATTTATTTATTTTTTTACATCTAAATAATAATTTGCTATTTAAATTTAAAAAATTAATTTTATGCAAAAGTGAGTGAATAAAACAAACAAAATAAGAATACAATATTAAATAAACTATGTTTTTCGTGCATGATGATAACATTTTCTTTATTTTTCTTATTGTTTTATTTACCTTTTTACATTCAAATAACAATTTGTGACCTAAGTTTACAAAATTAATCTTACACAAAAGTAAGCAAATAAGGCAAACAAAAGAGGGGTATAACATTCCATAAACTATGTTTTTTGGATTGAATTACATGACTCAAGACAGATTTTCTAACTTTTAAATTTGCTAGTTAACCCAAAATACAAGCAAAGCTCATTCTAAACACTAGCTTTAGTTCTAATCATAGCATTGAACATGAGATAGAATAGAGAATGCAATAGGAATGAGATGGACAGCTTATACTTCAAGAGCAATGTCAAGCATCAATTTTAAATGCATCTCCTTGATGCTTCAATTATGAACTTGACTTGATTCCACTCCAGTGCATATTGGAGGCAAATGAGAAATTGATTTAATCTTCTTTGTTTTGCTCCTCCTGAAGCCATGGAGGGCAAAATGATCTTTAATTAAAGAGTGTTGCATGTGCAACCTAAGTAGCTTGCATATCAAATTTGAGACTGCTTTTTTATGACAAGAGTGTTGCATGTGCAACTTCAATGTTTATGGATTTTATAACAGATTTGAAACTAATTTTGGTTGAAAAAAAGTGCCAAAATTGAAAACATTGCTGAAGCAATAATGCTGCAAAAAATGAGCAATATGAAACCAGATTTTGACCTTTAAAATGATACTATTTGAAGGACAAATGAGGGTCCTATTGGTGCAGAAACTGAAAAGTGTAGCAGAGATAAATTAGACAAAGTTTTTATATGAAAGGTGAGATACCTTTTTTTTTTTTTATGCTTCATTTAATCATTAGATATATAAATATGAATGAGAGATGAAAATCAGGCTAAGATGACAACATATCCATTTCTATCAAAACATTTGTTATAAGTACAAAAGCCTCCACCCATTAGTCATGTATTTTGTTCAATGTAGTATTAATGCATAGATATATTTATTTCCAGTTCAGCGTTGTAATGTCTAGCAAATGTCCCCTAGTATACAAGTAATGAGCCGCAGAAAATGCAGCTATAGGAAATTACAGAATAACTGCCGCCATAATAGATGAACTCTGAAGATCAGATTTTGAATTTTAAAGGAGTAAAATTACAGGACGAAACTGATGAGTCGATAAGATCTAAAAAGCTCATAAAGACAGGAAAAGCAGATTTTCACAGGTCCCTCGTGATCATTCAATGCACTGGTATCTTTTGAATAAAAAGAAAAGAGAGAGAGAAACCATTTGTGACAGCCTTTCTGACAAAGTTGCATGGCTCAACACGTACTTTCTAACCAACTTGTAAACACACTAGTTAACCCAAAATACAAGCAAGGCTTGGTCTAAACACTGGCTCTAGCTCTAACCATGACATTGAACATGCAATACAATAGGGAACGCAGTAGGAATGAGTTGGACAGCTTAAACTTCAAGACCTGTGTCAATTTCCAACAGGAACTGGGTGGACTCCTACTGAAACAGAAAGCATAAAAGAAAAACAAAGAGCATTTTTGCTGCAATAGAGAAACGGTAGAACTTGCTACAGTTGGAGTGGGGTTAGCTGCTCAATCCCAGCAATGGGCCGAAGGAAAAAGCAGAAGTAGCAAATTGGCTAGTACCAGCATCTTGAGTCGATGGTGAGATAAGCCATGTATAATCTATTTTGGTGGGAAGCAAATCAGAGCTTCTTTGATAATTAAAAATGTTAAATTATCAAACCCGGACAGATTTGGGGAGGGAGTTAGGACAGGAATTAAGAATATCATTCCTATTCAAAAACAGGATAAGCAGAGATCCCCCACCCATGTCTCTGATCATTTCTTTTGGTTTCGCCCTCGTCAGGATAGATCTCACGGAGGTGACAATCTTTGCCATCTCTATCTAGTACAGGGCTACTGGTCTAATCCATTTTGTGGATTTTGTCAGATTGGTCACTAACTATTAATGCGAACGATTCCGACCGCCTGCTTTCGAGAGGACAAAAATCAAAAGTCAGCCATCCGATTCCATTAATAAAGCGCCCGTCGTCCGCTTGACGCCGATGCATTGGAAAACGCGACTATTATGGTGTCGACTCTTTAATTGACCAGTCAACGAATTACTTATTTTGGCAATTCTTCAAATGTTTATGATCTGAATTGATCAAAAATGAATATATGGTGACGCAAATTAACAAAATCCCGTAACGTCGGTGATCTTGCCGTGGACCTTTCTCTCAGTTTTCAAGCTGCGTTTAAACGCTATGGCCCCTTGTTTGATTTTAAGCATTTTTAGTTGAAACAAAATTCAAAAACAAAGAAAGCGATAGATTCCCCTCATAACTTACCTTGATTACTTCAAAAAATAATTAAGAGAATGTCATGCTGGAGCTTGACACTCTTCTTCTAATATCTTTTTCATGTGCAACACTAGTGTGCATATACTATTGAATAAGACGAACAATCGTGACTTGTGTACGCTGTACAACATAATGCAAAATTACCCGGCTTAAGCACTCAAGACAAATGCTTAATTTCTCTTACTGTTGACCCCAATTGGCAAAATCGATAGTTGGATGTGAAGTCATTTTACCATTGAAGTCGCCAATACTTAGTTTGTAAAAATTGAAATATAAAAACATAAAGAATACAATCAACAAGAGAAGAGATATAAGTTCATACTTGAAATTAATGTTCTCAACTAAGTCCATGATAAAGCATCTCTTGAAAAATAAGATAAAATATTAGAGATTAGATAAAATTTGATTTAATTGAATCGGTATTTAATAATAATTAAATATGATAAATTATAATTAAAAATTATTTTTAGTAGTTAAATTTAAAAGTTCTCGAAAAAAAGAAAAAATTTATAAAAGGAATTGATGTATTAAATTTTAGTTTTAATAATAAAATTAAAAATTTAGATTAAATTTATCAATCAGTTTTAAATTTTAAAAAAATTATAACTCAATTATTAGTCAAACAAAATTTAGGTGAGCACTTGTAATAATTTTGGTATTTTAAAATTAAGACTAGTCTAACTATGAATTAGACCGATTTTTTGATTTTTAGCCGATTAATTTGATTTTGGCTCTCTTGGTTTCTTGGGATGAACCAAAGTAGTTTGGCCGATTCTTAATTTGGCCGGTTGGACAGACCTATCCTTTTTTTTTTTTCAAAACGCCGTTATATACACTCTAAGATTTGAAAGTTCTAATGGACTTTAATTGAGTTCCTATATGATCATCACCCGGGGAGCAGTCTTGCCGATCACTGATCACAGGGGCATATTCCCTTCTTTTTCTCAGTTCATTTTTTGTCTAGCCGGAGTGCTTTTACATTGGTGTCTAATTGGCTTAAGGGCTGCTCTCGTAACAACTTGCTGTATTAAACAATTTTGACTTGTCAAAAAATAAAACTAAAAATGAAAATAATAAAACAAAGATAGCTCAATTTTTACTGGGAAAAACTCACCAAACCAAGCTTCTTTAAATGATGCATCGGTGCTCCTAGTTAAAAGTTGCCGTGGGAAACTTTCTTGAAAAGCCTTGGGGAAAAAATTAAGAGAACCGGGTAGGGAGACAGAGACATCATGGACTTCCCTTCCACTTTGTTTTTTCTTTTTTTAATCTATATATATAATTTACATACAGTTGAATTGGAATTAGAATGTATAAATAAATAAGTTATAATGTACAAACAACTATTAAAATGTCTTATATGTATAAAATTGATATTTGTTCGTACATATATTTTAATTATATATTTTTTCAAAAAAATAAAATAAAATATAGATGAGACCCACGCCTTATTTGCACCCTGTCTACAAGAGCTCGTCCCTGTAGCAGCGGGGTTCAAAGCATTAAGTGCTCACTCTATTGTATTTACTGCCTCTTCTTTTTCACTCTTTAATGACACTTCCTAGGGTATTCCTGAACAAAGATGCAGCCTTTTCTTTTAATTTGAAATTTCACCTAAGCAATTGAACAAATGCAAAATATGGCAGCAATAATTGTGAATTACAGTTTAACGTGAAAACAGTAAATGAATTAACGCTTTCAACAAAGTCACTGCATCGCCCTATATAATTAAAATAGAAAAATAACCGATTAAATTACTAAAATACACATTATACGCTCAGTCTTTTAATATAAATTAACAGTCATTTTTTTTTAATTTTTTTTTTACATAGCTCCAATTGGGGTTCAAATTCTAAAAATTAATCTTAGAGACGATTACAGTATTCTCATTTTTTTTTTAATTTTTTTTACATAGCTCCAATTGGGGTTCAAATTCTAAAAATTAATCTTAGAGACGATTACAGTATTCTTCGAAACTCAAACTTCGTTAGTGTGTGATGTGCACACTAATTACCGGAAATCTTTATATGACACACGCATGTGTGTGATGTGATGTGATGTGTGAGTGTGAAAGAGAGAATTTTAGCTTAACATGGTGTGCAAACATTGTAGGTACGTGGCTGTGTATGAAAGAAAGAAAATCAAATCAGCAAGCAATGTCTTAAATTGCAAGAGGAAACTGGTGACATACTCTCTCTCTCTCTCTCTCTCTCCTTACCATGACCATTGTGAACATGCATAGACATTACGTCGAGCCATTATATCCCCAACTGTCAATCACAGGATCAGTTTAATATATATATATGGTCAACCAGGATAATTGTTTAGTCTGCACTAAATGACCACCATCTACCACCTATCACTTCCTCTCTCCCGAACCGCCTCATTAATTGTACAAAACCCTCCTCCTCCTCTAGCTCATAAACGTCTATCTATCTTCCAAAGCTAGCTTAAATTCCTCAACATTAGTTCTCGATTTTTATTTTCTTTGAACTATACCCTTCTGCATTCTTGGGCCAAAATTCAGGCAGGCAGCAGAGATGAGTTCATTTTCATCCAAAGAAGAGACTGCGGATGCCATGAGTGAGAAGAAGAAAGAAGGGAGACAGAAGCAGCAGAAAGTTCCTATGATAAAGTTGTTTGCTTTTGCCGATTTTTATGACTATGTCTTGATGGGGTTGGGATCCATTGGTGCCATTGCTCACGGAGCTTCAGTGCCTGTGTTCTTCATTTTCTTTGGGAAGTTGATAAACATCATTGGAATGGCTTATCTCTTCCCTAAACAGGCTTCTCACAGAGTTGCCAAGGTATGTGTACAATTATATATATATATATATATATATATATATATATATATATATATATCTTAAATTTCCTAATTCCTATCTGTCAATGCAAGTTAAGTTTGTGAGCATTTTGTAGCGCCCCCCTCCCCCCAATTCTTGGCTTTTCCCCGTTCCTCCCCCAAATTGACTGTTTTGGTGATTAGCCATGTAGTTTTGCCTCCCTTTCCTATGAGGGTCTTTTTTCGGTTTTCATCCAGCTTAATTTATTGCGGATGGATTGTGGATAGTATATGACTGATTGTTTGTTTCATGTTTTGCTTTCAGTACTCACTGGATTTTCTGTATCTCAGTGTGGTAATATTATTCTCATCATGGATAGGTAAGGAAAAATACTTTGAATCCCTTCAACCCATTTAATTATAATTATTTATTTACATAATTTTTGTTTAAATGGCTAAAATATTAATGGAGACAATGATATTATTCAGAGGTGGCATGTTGGATGCATACCGGAGAACGGCAAGCAGCAAAGATGAGAATGGCATATCTAAGGTCCATGTTGAATCAAGACATAAGTTTATTTGACACTGAAGCATCAACTGGAGAGGTAATAGCCGCAATTACAAGCGATATCATTGTTGTACAGGATGCCATCTCTGAGAAGGTAATTTCACAAATTTGTTACATTTTTCCAAATTTCATTTCTATTTTTTCCAATTTTTTTCTCAAAAAGAAACTTTTATTTTTTTTTTCGATTTTTTTTTGGTACTTTCTGTATCCGTTGTTGGAAATAATAGGGACTTTCTTTCATTCAATTCTAAAAGTTAGAGATTTTCAATTCTTCAAAAAAAATAAAATAAAAGGGATTTTCCAATATTGATGGTTTTGAATCGTTATTTTCTTTGATTTAATTAAGAAGATTTCGCAATATTCTCATTAAAATTCGATAAAAATTTAAACAACTAAAAGAAAAAGAGTGAGTGGCTTCAAGGTCAAGACGGTGAGGCACGGGTTTTGTACATAGGATCATGAATTCCAATATTCCCATGTCAAGAAAATTGTTAAGTTGAAAGTTACAGTTACAGCTGTTTTTATTAATTATTGTTTGTTTCTACACCGAAAATTTAAATGAGGTGTCTAGTTGTAGCATTAATTTTGGTTCATGCCCAAGAAAGAGAATAATGGAAGCCAGTAGCATTTATAGGCCGCTTGGGTCGTTGGAATTGCTTAGTGTCTCTTTTCTAGCTCGTTTATTGTAATGCTAAATGTTATAAATATGAATGTTTGTTAAAATATTTAATAACCTTATTTTACTTGGCAAAAACAATATCTCTCTCTCTCTCTCTCTCTCTCTCTCTCTCTATATATATATATATATATATATAGATAGATAGATAGATAGATAGACCTATAATCCATTGGGTGGACAAATGGGATTAGCAAACTTCCACATTTTACTTGATTGAAGTTACTGAATATTCTCAACTTGAAAATTGGTGGTTGGATGCAGGTGGGGAACTTCATCCACTATGGAAGCCGATTTCTGGCTGGCTTTACAATTGGTTTTGTGAGGGTGTGGCAAATCAGCCTGGTGACACTGTCTATTGTCCCATTAATTGCGCTCGCCGGTGGCTTATACGCCTATGCCACCATTGGCCTCATTGCAAGAGTTCGTAAGTCTTATGTCAAAGCTGGCGAAATTGCTGAGGAGGTAAGACTTTCTACTGCTCTCACAAGTAACCCTTTCATCTTTTGATCAACCTTTTCTTTTCTTTTCTTTTTTTCTTTTTTTCTTTTTAATCCAATTGGCTCCCCTCATTTCCCAACTCGAGACTTTCATCCGCGAAATCAACTGCATTAGTAATCCTGTCAAAATTAATTGATAGCTTTTTATTCTTTCATCTGAAGAAGGAATTCTTAAATTGGCCCAACATATTATCTTCTCATGATCCCTTTAATCATTTTACAAAATTGGGAATATCTTTCACAAAGTCAACATAAAGTGGAAATTTTCCATGACATACAGAGTATTTTTTAAGTTCAGTGACGGATCCAGAGATTTTAGTGAGTCGGGCAATATATATTTACATGCTAATACACATAGAAAATATGTCATATACACACCAAAGAAAAAAGGTAGTATAAGTAAACAAATATACATTTTTATTCAGACAAAATATTGTTAGAGTTAAATTAAGAAAACATAAAAGTTAATATAGAATCTTAGTCAATAAAGCATCGAGATTATCTGATTTTTCAATTTCGCTATTTTTTTAATTAGAATATGGATTAAGAATTTTTAACTTCAGGATAAATTAAAAACTAAAAATTCAAAGAAATAGTTTCTAAAAAAATATTTATAGTCTTATTTTTTTTAGCTAAATAATAGATTAAAAAATTCTCAATTTCATGAGTATCCATTTTTCTTTTCTTTGAATGTTTGAAAAAAGATAAATAAATTAAGCTTAAAAAACAACATAAATAGTATGTAAAGATTATCGAAGAAAGTTCAAAACTCTGAATTTAGAAAACATTTTTGTGGGTAATCTTGTTTATCTTAAAGAAATCTTATTTCATATTCAGTGTTTAGATTCAGTGGGGATAATTGTAAATTTTCAGTAAGGGCAAGAATGATTTTTTAAGAAAAATATTTCAAAGTTTCAAATGAATCTTGCATTGTTACTAATTAATATTGAGGGGCCTAATCTACCCAATTATCTATGCCCTTGGGCCATGTCGGTAGGGCCAACATCCACAGTAACATAGGCTACGGGTTGTGCATCTAACTATATTGAAGGAGATTAAGTATCTCAAAGCCCATGGGATAATCTTAAAACCTCAAGTGAAAAATGCCCGTGATTTACTTTTTGAGATAGTAATTTTATTAGTAATTCAATATATTTTTTATTAATTTGAATTTAAATTTCTTTGTTACGATCTATTTTATATTAAAATTTTGAAATTCACAACGAAAAACAATATTAAATTTGTTAACACTAATTTTTGATATAAAAAATTATTTAAATTTACTATTGTTTAAATAATAAATTTTTTATAAAAAAAATTAAATGAGAATATTACGACTTACTCTTGATTTTAATTTATAAGTATAATTATAAATATATCTATAATATATGTTTTTTAAATGAAAAATAAAAACGCTGCGATCCTATTTCTATTTGTTAAATCCATATATCAGATTTATATAAGTCTCCGTGCCCCTGCCGTATTGTGGGGCTCAGGCAACTGCAGGAATGCAAGGGCGGTGGACCAACGGGTCAAAGGGAGATTGAGTTAGTTTATTTTTAGAATTCAACAGATGTGAATTTTAAATATATTCAATTTTAAATCATTAAAATTTTAGGTGTTATGGGTCACTGAATTTTTTAATAGATGTAAATTACATCAAGTCGAATTTTCAACGAGTTATTTACGTTGATTTACATTTTGCCGCCTGACATTGTCCATGGCGTTCACGAGGGTCCCTGCTCATGTAGAGGTGATTACATTTTCAGGCATATAATACGGGGCGTCTCCCCAACCTTTTGGACCATACGAATTACTTCTCAACTCATTAGATATAACATCGATTTCATTAAAAAATTTCCTTTTTTTTAAAAAAAATAAATTAAGTTTTCTATAACAATAATAAAATGCATTAAGTATAACAATATGTGTGATAATAAATTATTGTACTTTTAATCCGCTAATTACATATTTTATTAGATTTATTGTACATTTTATCGTTGATACTTCATATTTAGTGATTTTTGCCCCGGAGCTTTTCATATAAGCCACAAAGCAACAATTATGTCTTTTGCCCCGGAGCTTTTCATTCTATATTATAATCATTGTTCTTTGGTCTCTCTTCCTTCCTAACTAGAAAAAGGATCACTTTGTTCCTTAGGGACGTTCCAATGATTACAAACTTATATTTATATTTTTGAAGTTTTAATTCTAAAAAGAGATTTTGACATTCTTCTAGTGTATATCATGATTTAATGAGCCTTTTAATGAAATGAAATAAGATAAAGTGAAGATAGAGGAGGACCACTTGAGCTATGCTATTTATTTCAACTATGCTGTAACTTGGTTGGATTTAATTCCTAGAATCAAGGTAGCATGCCTTTTTAATGTTTTCAACCTTGGATTTAACTTTCAGGTGATTGGAAATGTCAGAACAGTGCAAGCATTTGCAGGGGAAGAAAGAGCAGTGAAATCATACAGAGAGGCACTAAGGAACACATATCAGTATGGGAAAAAGGCAGGCCTTGCAAAGGGTCTGGGTCTGGGGACAATGCACTGTGTCCTTTTCCTGTCATGGGCATTGCTCGTGTGGTTCACTAGCAAAGTTGTCCATAAGGGAATTGCCAACGGAGGCGAGTCTTTCACAACCATGCTCAATGTTGTCATTGCCGGCCTGTAAGTCCTTCACTTTTGATTCTGTTCATGGCAGCTTTAATCTTTCATTGGGTAACTCTCCTTTCTTTAACACCCGATGGCCATGTTGATTTGCATTTGTTTCTCATGAATCTGAATAGCCTAATTTTGGCAATAATGAGTGTAAAATGACAATAATTCTGATTGTTTTATTGAAAAAAAAAAAAAAAAGGATTTCAACATTATACTTGTGATTGCAGCTGAAACTAGTAAATTTCAACAGACTGCTTGAGTAATTTTGTGTCCATATTCTTAGTATAGAAAACATCCGTGCAAT
The DNA here is from genome assembly GCA_023213295.1 of Bruguiera hainesii. Classification (NCBI taxonomy): domain Eukaryota; kingdom Viridiplantae; phylum Streptophyta; class Magnoliopsida; order Malpighiales; family Rhizophoraceae; genus Bruguiera; species Bruguiera hainesii. Next base: position 3,708,254 of record JAHOYR010000006.1, on the reverse strand, counting down.
TGTGTCTGATGTTTCCATAGCTGCACTGTCAAAGGAAAAATCATTTATGTTATTGCTTTTCAGGTCACTGGGGCAGGCAGCACCAGATATTTCTGCATTTGTCCGAGCAAAGGCAGCAGCCTACCCTGTTTTTCAGATGATAGAGAGGAACACAGTGAGCAAGGCCAGCTCAAAAACTGGCAGAAAAATAAATACATTGGAGGGTCACATTGAGTTCAAAGATGTGTCTTTTAGTTACCCATCTCGTCCTGATGTATTGATTTTCAATAAACTGTGCTTTGACATTCCTTCTGGGAAGGTTGTAGCTCTTGTTGGGGGAAGTGGGTCTGGAAAGAGTACAGTCATATCATTGATTGAACGATTCTATGAGCCCTTATCTGGAGGGATACTTTTAGATGGGAACGATGTTAGGGACCTTGACCTTAAATGGCTTAGGCAGCAAATTGGGCTAGTTAATCAAGAGCCTGCCTTATTTGCAACGAGTATAAGGGAGAACATTCTGTATGGAAAAGATGATGCCACACTTGATGAAATCACACGTGCTGCTAAGCTTTCAGAAGCTTTGTCTTTTATCAACAACCTACCTGACAGATTTGAAACTCAGGTAGAAATTCTCTGTTTCTCTCTCTCTCTGCACAAAAGCTCCAACGTTGTAGCCTCTGAGAGGGTACATATGCAAACTCAATCAAGTTTTTACAGAGAGCCTGTCTCAAACCTATATATACATGTGCATATATATGTATGTGCGTGGGTGTGTGAATGATTGTATATATAAGTGCATGAAACTCAGCTTTATATTCACTAATTAATCTTTTTGTACTTGCCTATTGCACTTGCTTTGAACTCTTAATTTGTGACACACTACTTGCAGTACCATGCTTGATTCAGCTTCTATGGTTAGCCCATTTGGTTTGTTTCCAATTCTGTAATTTTTCAAATGCATAAGTTGTCCTTGCACAATTTGAACCTTACTTTGCTTTCATGTTCTTGGTATTAAATGGAGATGACCAGAAGCAAAATAGAAGTTGAAAGTGCATTTGATTAACTGTACCAACTTGAGTAATTTCTTTCCACAGAAGCAAAGATACAAATTTCTTACTTAAGGATTGACTTTAGAAGTGACTGGAAAGAAATTGCCTTTAAAGAACAGTATTTCCTGAAGAAACTTTAGCATGAATCCTTAGGAGATGTTGAGGAAGCAGTTTCTCATCAAGGAATTATTTTATTGTATAAGTGCAGGTTGGTGAGAGAGGAGTACAGCTATCAGGAGGGCAAAAGCAAAGAATAGCAATATCGCGGGCGGTTGTGAAAAATCCATCTATACTTTTGTTAGATGAAGCTACAAGTGCTCTTGATGCTGAGTCTGAGAAAAGTGTCCAAGAGGCACTTGATCGTGCCATGGTAGGAAGAACTACTGTGGTTGTGGCCCATCGGCTCTCCACCATTAGGAATGCAGATGCGATTGCTGTTGTTCAAGAAGGGCAGATAGTAGAATTTGGGAGCCATGATGAGCTCATCGCAAACCCAACCAGTGCCTACTCATCACTTATCCATCTCCAGGAGGCAGTAAACTTGCAGCGCCAACCCTCGCTGGGTCCTACTATGGGAAGGCCCCTCAGGTAATTTTATTAGTATTCACAAGCTTCTCTTTGGGTTAAAATGTTGAAATGCTTCATTGCGTCTAACAGGGATTGGGAAATATTTATAAATATTGGGCATTTGAAGTAGATAGCTCTAGGCAACAGATAACACAACCAGCATGTTTTGAAAGGCTTCTCTGCGGTTGTTTGAAGCATCATGCCCTTTGTTACAGGAAAATAGTACAATGATACAGGAACACGAACTGGGGTTGCAAGAAACTTAAGTCTACAGTTTTTGTCAAAATTCTTGTTGAATTATGACAACATACATGAATTCTTGTACAGATTACGAAGCTTGGGAAGTCATAACATTAGATAAACCTTGGTGGCAAGCATGGTTTAAAAATCATTATATTGCCAACAGAGTAGCTTATCCTGCAAAATGAAGAATTTCATTAGGTAGGAGTTTATTTTAAGGAAAAATGTTTTCCCTCCTCAAATTTCATTTGTGGCAGAATCGCTGTGACACAGTTGTTTGCTGGTAATCACGATGTAACTCTTGTTGGTTAGGTCAAGCTTTTCTTCTAGAACACTCTAATTACTAATCAATTCGCTGGAGTTTGTTTAGACCCCAAGTTTAATGAGAGAGTTTTTGTTCTATAGGACGGGGAATTCTGAAATGGTAACAAGGTGATATAAAGATATATGCACCATACACTAATATTCCCAGAAATCTCTAGCTTTTTATGTCATTATTTCATTTTTTTTTTCCTATTTTAGCATAAAGTATTCTCGAGAGTTATCCCGCAATAGAACAAGCTTTGGTACAAGTTTTCGTTCTGAAAAAGATTCGATAAGTTGTGCTGGTGCTGATGGAATGGAGCCCATCAAGGCAAGACATGTTTCGGCCAAAAGAATCTATTCAATGCTAGCACCTGATTGGTTTTATGGGGTCATGGGCACCATTGGAGCTTTCATTGCCGGAGCCCAGATGCCACTTTTTGCACTTGGAATTTCTCAGGCTCTTGTAGCCTTCTACATGGACTGGGAAACAACTTGCCAAGAGATAAAGAAGATCGCAATCCTCTTTTGCTGTGCTTCAGTAATTACTGTAATGGTCCATTCTATTGAGCATCTCTGTTTTGGAATCATGGGATCGCGACTCACACTTCGAGTGAGAGAAAGGATGTTCTCGGGTAATTTTTGGTTTCACACAATCTAGTATTGTTTATTTTTTACTGCTTGCCTTAATCTCCTTTAAGCATTTAGAACATCAGGTTGATATGGTTCTATCTCATGCATTTTCAGCAACTGCTCAATTGAATATGTGATTTTGTTCTACTATTATTCAGTAATGCTGGTTCCTACTGAATACGTATGGCAATTTAAGATGGTTTTGGTTCAATTATCTGTTGCAATCCCTTCTCTCAACTTGTGTCATAACAGCTTTGATGTGTGCAATGCAACTATATTCTGACATTCCCCCCCCCCCAATAAAGTGAACTTTTTCCCATGAACCTTTAAATTCTTCATCAACACTGAAATGTTCTTCTCTGAGACTTTTCTTTTTCCCCTGCATCACTGTGCCATCTTTGAATGCAGCCATTTTGAAAAATGAAATTGGATGGTTTGATGACTTCAACAACACGAGTTCCATGCTGTCATCACGTCTGGAGAGTGATGTGACTTTGCTACGGGCTATAGTAGTTGATCGATCAACAGTTCTCCTACAGAATGTAGGTCTTGTTGTTGCCTCATTTATCATCGCCTTCATCTTAAACTGGAGAATCACCCTTGTTGTGATAGCTATGTATCCACTGATCATCAGTGGCCATATCAGTGAGGTATCCTTTCTCTCTAAAATTAGAACTCCAAAATTAGAATGTATACAAGAAATTTTTTTCATTTGTATTTCTACTAATAGTTCTTCCTATAAATACCAGAGATTCTTTATGCAAGGTTATGGCGGCAACTTGAGTAAGGCATACCTAAAGGCTAACATGCTGGCTGGTGAGGCTGTGAGTAACATCCGCACTGTTGCAGCATTCTGCGCTGAAGAGAAGGTCCTTAACCTTTATGCCGAAGAGCTTGTGGAACCTTCCAGGCGCTCATTCAATCGTGGTCAGATTGCAGGCATATTCTATGGCATTTCCCAATTCTTCATCTTTTCATCATATGGGCTTGCCTTATGGTATGTAGTTTTATTCTTGCCTCATCTTATTTGAGCATACTACTGGTCATTTTAATGTGTCTGACTTTGCAAAACCAATGGATTACTCCTTTCAAAAAGGGAAATAACATTGGAGCAAATTGCAATTCTTACTCTCGTTTAACGCTGGTCAGGTACGGTTCTGTTCTGATGGGAAAGGGACTTGCTAGCTTCAAATCAGTCATGAAGTCATTTATGGTTTTGATTATCACTGCATTAGCCATGGGCGAAACGCTGGCATTAATGCCAGATCTTCTGAAAGGGAATCAAATGGTGATGTCTCTCTTTGAGGTGATGGACCGAAAAACACTTGTACCGGGGGACGTTGGTGAAGAGTTGATGAATGTGGAGGGCACAATTGCGCTAAAAGATATCCAATTTAGCTATCCTTCAAGGCCAGATGTAATGATTTTCAAAGACTTCAACATTAGAGTACATTCAGGAAAGAGTATGGCTTTAGTAGGGCAGAGTGGTTCCGGTAAAAGCTCTGTTCTTGCACTTATACTTCGGTTCTATGAACCAACAGCTGGTAAAGTGATGATTGATGGTAAGTCCTTTTGAGCCAAGCTTTCTATCACTTATGATTATATGCACAATTTTCATTTTTGTTCCATTCAGAAAAATTGCCAGTTTATTTATGTCTTTGGAGGTTTTGCCAACAATATCATCTGGTCGTTTTGATGTCATTGAAAGGAATTTATATATGTTTCCATGTCCAAGTAGATGAACCAGAACCATTTTAGAAATGCTTTGACAATCTGAAAAACAACATTCATTACCTGCATTTTTGGTTTTTTATATCTGTGTTTCTTCAAACATCAAATCAAGGCTGGTATGTTATTAACAAAGCATGGTTCTGAACTGTTTCTGTTTGATTCATGCATATATTCGTTGTCTTTAAATTATTGGCCTTAATAGCATTTCATGGCATTTTCACAGGGAAAGACATCAAGAAACTGAAGCTGAAGTCTCTTCGGAAACATATTGGCCTAGTCCAGCAAGAGCCAGCTCTTTTTGGAACATCAATCTATGAAAACATTTTGTATGGAAAGGAAGGAGCCTCTGAAGGAGAAGTGATTGAAGCAGCTAAGCTTGCTAATGCTCATAGTTTCATCAGTGCCCTCCCCGAGGGCTACTCAACTAAGGTTGGCGAACGAGGGGTTCAACTTTCTGGTGGCCAAAAGCAAAGAGTAGCCATTGCCCGAGCTGTCCTAAAGAACCCAGAAATATTGCTATTAGATGAAGCCACTAGTGCTCTAGATGTGGAGTCGGAGCGAATCGTGCAACAAGCTCTAGACAGGCTGATGAGGAAACGGACGACAGTCATGGTGGCGCATAGGTTGTCCACCATAAAAAATGCAGATCAGATATCAGTTATACAAGATGGGAAAGTTGTAGAGCAAGGGAATCATTCTAGTCTGGTGGAGAACCAAAATGGAGCATATTTTAAGTTAATCAATCTTCAACAACAACAACAACAACAGCAGCAACAGCATCAATGATGACAAGAATAACAGGGTGCCATAATTATTCAGGCATGGTGCTTTCTTCATCCTTTTTCTCCTTTTCACCATATATGTTTGGATTTAATGTATTGAATACGTGTTGCTATCTGGGGGTTTAATGAAGATAATCATCATCACAAATGCTAAGGTACTTTGTATACCATAATAATAAGTTTTGCTTTCTTTTTCTTTTTTTCTGGTGTTATGCTTTGATAACTCTCTGGTTTTGAGGGTGTTGATGAGTACATTTCCATGGTTCTATTTTAAAAATCCAGAAGTAGAAGTCAATTAGAGCACAGTCGTACAAAAGATCTGATTCTTGCCCTCAAGGATCAACCAAGTCCAAAGCATTCAGAGTGACAACTGACAAAAGTATTTCTAGTTAGATGCTATATGCAGTTTCATTATCCTGCGGACTGGACTCCTCTCAAGTCATTACTAAGATGGCATCAGTAGAAATGTTGACGGCCAGGTTCAAATCATCTCAGCCATTGAACCCTTAAATGGCTGGTTAGCATTGCCCATACATTTTATCTATTTGAAAAAGAGTTAATAGAAGCAGATGGACTGATCTGGGGCCTCCAACGCATATGGCGGGCATGGATTTTGTACGGACCTCCGTACAACTTGAGTTAAAAATATATGATGTTAAATGCCTAAATAAATAAGATAAATATGCAAAACGTTACCAAAAAAATATTTGATATACATTGTTTATATTTATTTACATATTTGAATTTAGTCGTGGGCTACACCTACAATGTCAGGACTTTAAGAGATTTATTTAAGAGTTTCGTCCATTTCATACACATCTTTTTAAAATTAAAAATTAAAATCTTAAAAATAAAAATAAAAATAATAAAAAAAAAACTCTAAAAGACACTATTTTTTTTTCTTTTTTACACAATAATTAAAACCCAGCGCCCCCCCCCGGGTTCCTGTACCGAGCGAACCCGGACCCATTCCATTTCCCTGGCACATCAATCGAGGGGCCAAATAAAAATTAGCTGAACGAAACAGCCTTGTGAGAACTTCATTGTGCACGTAAGCTACAATTGTTGGCTTTTTGGATGCCGACCAGGTCGCCGCGTTTGAGGCCCGTCCGAATGCTCTGCCCATCTACTTTTATTGAAAAAAAAGTACATGCATGTGTTTTGTGAGCGTGTGTGTACTGTCAATGTTTTTCTTGACAGATAGTTTAACGTGTTAACTGGGGTTTGTGAATGAGTGCATGAACTTTGTTTAAATTACTGGTGATCTTTGGCATACTTGAGGTTAAAAAACAAAAAGGAAAAGCCATGTAAGATACCGAGAACCTGCAAAAGCAGTCATTCTTAATAATTCATCCCCGGCGGTTCAACCGTCTCTAAGAAGATTGAGGTTGAAAATTTCTTTTGCTTTGAAGCAACATGTTTTTATTTCCATTAGATGCGGTATTCACTTTGAAAATCTTAATATAACAGTAAATTTAATTCATTATATAATATGGACATGACAAACTTAAACTGCAAAAACAACTCTTTTTTTTTTTTTGAGAAATAAAGGTAATGTTGTGTATTTTTTTTTCTTTTTTTTTTAACTCTTCTAAAAATTTACATAGGAGTTTTGAGTGCCCCCCCTTTTTTTTTAAAAAAAAGAAGAAGATATGATCTTTAATTTGATAGAAACACGTACAGAATATTTTGGAATTTGTTTATTTGGTATGAAATCTTTTGGAAGACCAAATCTCGCAATCTTTTGGCGACCACGGTAAAATTCTTATTTGCTTACTAAATTAATAATTAGTTATGTATTGGTCATCGGTTAGGTGTTCTGAAACAGAGAAAAGGTCAACTAGGAATGCATAGTCTAAAATAATTATAGAGACGAAATGGTGTTTTTTGAATAAGGGGAAAAAAGGACTAAAACTAACCTAATATGGATAATGGGTTGAAGAATTTGTATGCCATGCAGCAATATTGTCATGATCAATCAGATTGGATGCCTGGTTACAAGAGTTAATAGAAAATATATTTCGAAACACCTTCTTTACTCCCCAGGCAGCTTCTTTCTCTTTTTTGAATGCAATATCATAAGCTTTTTTCTTTTTCTTTTTCTTTTTTACATAGTAATTAAAGTAATGAATTTGGAGGAGTTGGGATTTAAACTCCCCGAGCTCCCACAAGAACCTTACTTTTCTGACCAACTTAGCTAGCTTTGTTTCCAATATCACAATCTATATGACATTCTCATCCCTTGCGTAATTTTTTTTTTCTGCATAACTAATTCATTAAGCAATATAAAATGATGATTACAATTATGATGAGTTCCTCCAAAATGTACAGTATCAACATCCTTTGTCCTTCTCAAAAAGATTATATATATATATATATATATATATATATATATATATATATATATAACCTCTTTTTTTGCAATAAAACAAACATGCATGTTCTGAAGTACATAAATTCATGTGCAGATTTCACAAAATTTTCCATAGTTCAGGATTTGTATTGCAAAGAATTGAATCTGTCACCATTGAGGCCCCATACCGTCGGGTCATAAGATCATCACTTAACTAATTCATGTTGGACTTCAATAATAATTCAAAAATTTGTGGTACAACTTGCGGAATTACGTAAGTGCCTTGCTTCCTTGGTGTTCAAGAAACTACATAGCAAGCCGTAAAGGTGTTTAGTTTTGGTGAATTGGTGATCTACCACTCAGTGGCCGCGCTGAGAGAGCAGTTAGAGCCCATCTACAGTATATGTATTGTATATAATTCTGTTTGACATTTTGAGACATTAACGTAGAAGAGTAGGATTTCTGAATTGATAGCTGCAACTTGCAGATCGAAAATGACCAAAAAAAAAAAAAAAAAACGACGATGACCGATGGGATGAGGGGATTAAGGTTTATAGAAATAATTGAATTAGTAGGAAGAATTCGTAGGGACCAAGGATCTCTTAAACTATATGGGTGTTTGCTGGCTAAAAATATCTTGCATGCATGATGTGCCAATTCAAAATTTGATACAGATATATACACAAGCTAGCATAGTTCAGAGAAGATAGCCAACCAAAGAGACAGAAAGCACACTGTGTATCTGTGTGTGAATAGATGAATGATGACTCTCATAGCCTTCCTTATCGGAGAAATGTGGACTAACCGGAAAAATTGCTAACATGGCAACTGATTAGAGTTACCAGACTTTTATATTCTTCATTAGGGAAACAATGAAATTCCCATATTTAGTTTCTAATTTTAAATTCCATCTCAAAACAATGTATAAAATCACGCAATAAAGGATGTCAATTACTAAGAAAGAAAATGCAGGCCTTCAGGAAAATAATGTTACAGAGCAAAATTCTATGGAGTTGCTATCTACACAGACAAAAAATTGTTGTATAGCTACTTAAGGTAATGGTTTCCAAGCCTAAGAGCACAGTTTCAGCATGTATGAAGCCAAGACACTTGTGTAAATAACATTTCTATAATTCTACGCTCACAGTGCTTTGGTGTCAAATTTCAAGTTTGATGGGTAAATTTGAGAGGTGTCTAGTCCTCAAAACAGGCATCCTTCAAACAAACAACCTTAAGACAAATCACCAGCATGCTGGTCACGGCTTTTCATATCTGCAGAATTACAAATCTTTGATTATTTTACAATGTTCTGCACGGATGACACTAATGTGAGATGCTGACAAAAGTTGATAACCAATTATCATTTTTTTATGAAGCATTCTCTGGTTGTTTTTGTTTGTATTTTTTCCCCATTCCCATTTTGGATTTTTGTCTCCAAATTTCCAAAACAAAGTCCATCATATATGTCCGTACCAAAATATTATATATATATATATATAGTCTGTCTGTCACATGCGAGAAGAGCAAAAAATATTAGACCATATGAATTGGTAATAATAATTCTAAAGGAGTTCATATTATTTGAACAAAGATAAAGGTCAAATGCACTTTCTTACAAATTCGTCCATATCTGCACACCTCACCAAAATATGACATATGCACTACCTAATTTCGATTGTCATTTCTGCATTTTTGCGTTGAATAATGCCCCGGTTGTAATTACTACACGACTTCCCCCGCATTATCTTGATTTGGAAGTTATGCATTGATTTCTATAACAACACATAGCAAAAGAAAATGGCCATTATCTTCCAGATTACGTCTTCCTTGCATCTATATAAGCGGCATGTCTCAGAAAGTTGTCAAACGCAAAAGCTTCCTTGTTGGATACAAGCAGCTTTTTCTCAACATATCAACTCTGAACCTACCTTCTTGTCGCTCTCGTGTGTATTGATACACTTTTGATAAAATTTTGACATCTCCGCATAATGGTTAGATCTCCATGTTGTTCTGATGTCAACTTGAAGAAGGGGCCGTGGACGCCAGAAGAAGATGAGAAGCTAATGGAGCATGTTAACAGAAATGGCCACTCGAATTGGAAACAAGTCCCAAAGCTTGCAGGGCTGAACAGGTGTGGGAAGAGTTGCCGGTTGCGGTGGACGAATTATCTGAGGCCTGATATCAAGAGAGGAAGATTTACAGAGGAAGAGGAGCGAACCATCGTCAACCTCCATTCGGTTATTGGAAACAAGTATGCGTGTTTTCTTTTACCCTTGTTTTGGTTTGCCTCTCAAGGCTCTATTTTTTAGGTTCTTACGGATTGAGTATAGAGGGGTTTGAACCCTGTCCACAGTCCACTTACCACTAGGCTATGCCTTAGAAACCAAAACCTGAATCTGGTATTTGGTTAGCAGTTCATAACAAATGTTCTTGCTCATATAGTTTTGAAAAGGTATAAACTTTTTCACTCACACATGAACTTGCAGATGGTCAAGGATAGCTGCCCATCTTCCAGGGAGGACAGATAATGAAATCAAGAACTTCTGGAACACTCACATAAGGAGAAAACTTCTGCAAATGGGAATTGATCCAAACACTCACAGGCCAAGAACCGATTTCACTCATCTTCTGAATCTATCTCAGTGGCTAGGTGCAACAAAATTGAGTCCCTGGAACAATCTACTTATGTTACAGGCAGACGTCACAAAACTAGCAAAACTCCAGCTGTTGCAAAATCTACTGCAGATTATGAACACAAGCACACTTCCAAACTCAGAGAACACCAGTCTCTTAGGATCACTAAACATTGACCCAGCCGAAGGATTACTCAATGGGGCAATTGCAAGAAACTTCTACTCTGAGGGACCAAACCCAGAAGTCCATGACATTCTGAATCCTTCTGTAGCCCCTCAATTATCCAATGATATCCAAGCTGTCACAAATTCTTGGACATGCTATGAGGATAGGCTTGACATAGGGAACCTTAATACGAAGAACAGCAGCTTGAGCAGTTCTTATGGATGTAATATCCAAGCAGAAAGCTATCATCCTAAATTGGTATCAGCCTCAGCCTCGCCTGAGGTTTCCATTGTCAATGAAACGGCAAGCAACGTTAACCCATCAAACTACTCCACCAGTTCGCCTGCTTCCACCATCTTTGAAGCCTGGGACAAAGTGCTGGAAGATGAAGCCAGTGGCTCTTATTGGAAAGATATTCTAGAGTGCGCATCTACCTTCTTCCTTGTACTCGTTACTGAAAAGCTGATATTAATTGGGGAAATATCTGTGAAAATTTTAAATGCTGAAACTGCTTTTTACCCTCATGTTATAACAGGAATATCGTTAAACGTTTGGTTTCTATCTGATATTACAGGTTAACAGGATCATGATGATGATCACAGGCTCAAAATTTACGGCAAACGTCTCTCCAACTAGCTGGATATGCACTTTGGCAGCATAAATTGTTCACGTAGACTTTTTGTAATTGTTAAGCTTGTTTGTGTTTGTTCTTATTGAGAGGCTAAGGCTGTATAACGGTAAGAATACTGCATTATAGTGTAGGAGTCTGCACAGAGACGCCTTTTAAGAGATAGGCTTCTTTCTAAGATTAATTAATACCAGCGTGTGAAGATGAATACAAATTCATTCAAATCTTTGAAAATGTTCATGATAATGAAGACGTGATATATTTTGTCACCTAAATCTATTTCCCGTTCGTAATTGCATGTTTGTTTTATATATATGTGTGTGCGCGTGTGTGTATCCAACTAAATGCATCATCAAAAGATTGAGTTGATGAGAGTAGCTGAAGCAGCAACAGCTCAATATGTTACATCTGACAGGGGCATTCTACACACGTATTCCTAAAATTGAGACGGCTTCAACTGAGACACGGGTTTGACTTTGTTTTAAGGACTCTTGTTTTTCGGTCGGTTATCACCTGTAACATCAGTGCAGCCTTGATGACGTAAATTATTTGAATTGGGGTTTGAATACTGCATGAATCTTAAATCAGATACTACAAAGTCAGAACACTTAGGTGAGGTTATTTACGTCCAGTTCAAGAAATTGACTGTAATCTGTAGCAAAGGAGTCATCAACCCTTACCAAGCAAACCGCCCAAGTTGAGTTCTTCACTTATCCTTTTCTCCTGTTTTCTTTTCTTTTTCTTTTTTCTGCCCCTATTTACAGGCAACTCTACAGGCAGCCTCCTTATAACCAGACCTCATCTAGGAAAAAGAATAATTTTATTATAAGGATGAACAGGGTAGGAAAATAAAGGACATAAAGCTATTCGAAGATTATTAAAGTAGGCAATCTACAGCAGGTTCTAGCTGGATAACCAAAATTGAAAAAATATCCTCTGCAATCAATCTTGGTGTAAATTAAGCTAGAAAGGGAGAGAGAGAAGGGAGGGTGCTATTAAAAGCAGCAGCGTGACAAATTCAACTTCACAATCCCATTCAAACTTTTGACTTATATCTTTTCCACCAGATCGATACTTTTCGTACACCAAAATATAAGCCGGTGGAATGAAGCTCTATCGTGATTAAAATTGTGCCCCTACAATAAGTAAATAAAGCAGCATAGGGCCTAAGGGCCCATATTAAAGCCGACAAAGAGCTACCCGAGTTCCTCAAAGCCTTACTCGGGTTCGACACTTGACAACCAAAGTATACCTCCTCAACCTTTGCAAAACATGTACCCAAAAACCCCAAAACCCTATGGTCTCTTGTTCCAACCCCCAAAAAAAAAAAAACACTATGGCCTCACAAATACTCGCTAGGCTCCTCTATGTCACAGGTGATTACTTTTAAAATTTTTTTTTCTATCTGATATAAGATATGAAAATTATATCGTACCTAATTTGCCTGTATTTGAAATATAATCTGTATGTGATATTTAGGTGTCCAAGACAGAATTTCAAGGATGCAACCAGTGTCTCCGCTAAACCAACAAACCTCAGTTCACTAGTATATAGTTTCCGGAATAATTTTCTTTCTGAAACCTTCAAATTTCTGTTGTCAATAAAATTTTCATTTCGTTCACCAAAAATTCATTTGAACTCCTAATGTGTGCATCTTACTCCTACGGATAAGCCTGTAAATGTTATTAATTTTCTTGCATTTCACGGGACACCATAACAAGTAAAAAAGTATACTGCGTTGCAAAAGATACTTTACAGGTTTGAAATGCCAATAGATCGACATAAATGTGCACAGGATTTTGTGCGAAATAAATCGTGATACACATAAGTAGCAGAGAAACACACAGCTTAGATATGAGAAAAATGCCAATTAGAGACAGAGTGCTAGATTAGACACTAGCATAATGTGTATATTAGAATTTTGTAATTAGTTATTTTAAATAATATTTTTTTAAGAGTTCAAATCACTAGTATAATGTGTATGTTAGAATTTTGTAATTAGTAATTTTTAAATATTTTTAAATAATATTCTTATTAAAAATTCAAGACACCAACATAATGTGTACGTTAGAATTTTGTAATTAGTTAGTTTAAAATATTTTTAAATAATATTTTTATTAAAAGTTTAATTATAATATAACTTAATTAGTAGAAAAATAATTTTATATATTATTATATTATTAAGGACAATAATTTTAAAAGTAATTTAAATATTAATTAATATACTTAATTTAAAATATGAAATTCCTTTTTTTTAATATATATAAAAATTCACTCTAAATATATATGATTATAATAAAAATTAAGAGAGTAAAATTAGTTATTAAATTAAAACAAATTTTTTAAATGTATCGATGTTTTTTATTTTTGTAAACTTATATATTTTATTTATGATATTATCAATATAAATATATGTAATTTTAAAATTTAAAAAATTAATATTTAATAATAATTTTTTTATTAAGAAACATAACAAGTAGTATTATAACTTATAATTTTGAAATTAATTTTTTTTATGTGTCATAAATTATGTGTATATCCAATTTATAATTGTTCAATTTTAATTATATAAAGAATATTTGAGTTTTATGATTGTTTTTTGAAGTTGAGTATTGATTTTCAATTATTGAGTAAACCTCTTTATAAAAAAAAAAAAGGTAATTAGTGTTTTGGGTTTTGGCATCTAAGAGTTGTTAAAAGACCATTTAAATGTTTAGTAAGGAATCACAAATTCCATTTTTTAAGGATTAAAGCACAAGGGTAGTTTTTGTGCTGATAATTTTTTAATTTTAAAAAAATTATATTTTTGTTTAGCTATTAAGTATTGCCATTAAAAAATTATAAAATTTCTTCTTTAAAAAGGCTATGACCCTTGATACGAGAGATGATGGTAGCCCTTGAGATAAGGAATGGTGGTGACTAATAAACTTAGCTTAAGAAATTGTTAAAGACAAAATTAAAGAATTGTGTTTGTACAAAAGTGAAAAAGGACAGTTTTATAACACCAACAATTGTAAATTGCTTTTAAAAAGATGACCTAAGAAGGACACTAAAATTGTGTTTACATATTGTTTAATGCAGATTTTTTATAAGAAAAGGAATTACTTATACCTTTTTATTTAATAAAATTCATAATCGATCTTATAAGCCTATGATTTGTTTCTTATGGTCTTTAATAATAAGGAGTAATGAGTTACTTTCATATGCATATATTAAAGTTATAATTTGTTAGTTATCAAAGTGAAAAAACTAATATGTTTAATGTCATACAGATATTATGATTAGTGTTTGACTATCGTCAAAGTAACCAAATTAGAATGTTTGAACTAACATACGTGCATTATTATTATAGTTTATTAGTTATCAAAGTGGTCAAATTAATATATTTAATAACATATATAAATAGTCATTTATCCATAATTTTAATGAAATACCTATAGATAAAAAATGATTAGATAAATTAATATTATTAATTATTGGAACTTTAAGATTTACTCAAAAGTAAATTATTATTCTATAATTAATGATATAATTGAGATATATTAATATTTTGGTTAAGTATATTTGTTTATCCAAAAATATCAAATATATTTGATTAAAAATATTTAATTGCCTATTAAAGTTAATAACATTACCTATAATAGTGTATTGTATGATTTCTTAAAAAAGAACTACTACGAACTCTGATTGTTTTATGATTAAATTTAATTTTTGATTAATTATTAGCATTTACAATAATGTAACTATTACAATTCAGTTGCATATTTAAATTGTTTTGTTTAATTGATTGAAATCTTTATAATAATATAAATAAGTTAATATTTATTTATGTGTTATGAATATTAACTTGTTTTATTAATGAGTAAGTTCACTATTATTACAAATTTAATTTGTAAGGAAGAGAAGTAATATCATAAATATAAGAACAAAACAATAGGTTAAACCTTATGTTTATAAAAACAACTATTGCTAACAACAATAAGAAAACAATTTCATAAACAAAAAATGTAAAAGAATATTTGTAATTTATAAAAAGACAATTTTATTTTAAAGACAAGTCACTTATTGATATTCTTATGACAAAACTCATGACCATAAAGTGTATTAGGTTACAAACTATACAAGAGTACATTATTGGGATAATTAATTTTACAATAAAATTCAAAACTTTAAGATTAATAGTAGATGATTTTTCTTATACAATCTATTTTGAACTTACTATATGATAAGTATGGATCATGTTAGATTCATTAATTTGCTTAAATAAACTACCATAGGGTTTTCTATTCCTTTCTTATCTCTAATCTCCAAAGTAAACTCCTATAATAATAAAATTCATCTAATAAGTCACGATTTTGCCTCCTTTTTGGAGAGCAAATACTTACGAGCTACATGATTAAGATAAATTATCACTTTAATGTTAAGCAAATAAAACCAAAAACTTTTTGAAGTAAAAACAAGAGATAAAAGTTTTTTTTAGTCATGAAATAATTAATTTGGGTTACATTCAAAGTCTTTGAGGCATAGTAAATGACATGAGTAGCTTTCCCAACTTTCTATCCCAAAACAACTCTTGCAATATAATTGCTTGCATTATATATAATCTCAAATGGCAAATCCCAATTGGGTAACTTTATTACCGACGTTGAGGTTAAGGGATTCTTCAACTTGTCAAATGTATACGTTCCTCATCAAATTGAAATGGCATATCCATTTAAAATAGCTTACATAAAGGCAAAGCTATCTTTAGAAAATCTTGATAAATCTATAATAAAAACCTACATAGCCAAGAAAAAATTGAATCTCTCGCATATTTACAGGATAAGGTAAAGTAAAAATAATATTTATTTTAGACTTATCTACATATATGTCCCTAACTGAAATAACTTGAATAGTAAAGTCATCCATAAATACCTTTTATGATATTCTCTATATAATTAGAAAATATACTAACCATACACCTTTGAAATATGACTAGATCATTACAAGGTCCAAATGGTATCCATCAATAAGCAGATCTCCAAAGTGGACATGTGAAAATTGTTTTTTCATGATCATTTGGTGCAATCATAATATGATTTTAACTTAAAAAACAAGAAAGCAATAATAAGTATGATTAGCCAATCTTTCTAACATATAACTAATAAAAGGAAGAGGAAAATGACCTTTATAAGTGGTAGAATTTAACTTTCCATAATTAATACACATTTTCAACCTTATTTGCACACATATAGGTACCAACTCATAATTATTATTTGAAAAAATTGACACTAAATTTCTTTAAGACCACTTGCATCGAACTCATCCACTTACTATCCAAGATTGAATATATGATGCCAACATTAAGGAGCTTCAGAATATCCTTCTTCATTACCTTCATCATTTAGACATTCAATTAATGCTGAGCTTCTTTAGTTAATTGGTCTCCTTTTTCCAACAATGTTTGGTGCATGCACATGGTTGGACTTATCCCCTTAATATTTATAATTTTTCAACCAATTTTTATCCTATGCTCCTTTAGCATATGAATTAATTTCTCTTCCTACATGTGCATCAAATATCTTACAATTATAACTGACAGGTTGTCATCATCCCTTAAATCTACATACTTCAAATAAGTTGGTAATAATTTCAATTCTAATATAAGAGCCTGTAAAATAGAAAGTAAAAGAAACTGCATGCTTATTTGGAATCGTTGATAATGAATGCAGTTTAGTCATAGTTTTCTTTAATTCCTCATCTTGCTTAATTTTTCCTTTTGTTTGTAACTTAAGATATTTGATAATTACCGAGTCTAACTCTTCCTTATTTGTCAACTTAAAAACTTCTTGTGCTCAAGAACCAATAACATTTATCATTTAAATTGAGTGGACATCACTAAGGTATCCTATTGCCTTATAAATATTGAACTGAATCTATTTACTATCAAACTCCATCGTCAAGGTACCCTCATACACATTAATCTTTGTCCTAACTATTTTAAAAAATGGTCATCCTAATAAAATAGGTGTAGGGTTAAGGGAAGTATCAACATCATCCATATCTATTACGTAAAAGTTAATCAGAAACACTAGCTTATCCATATACACTAACATATCTTCAATTACCCATTCAAAGTAAGTATTAATATGATTAGCTAATTATATAATAACAATAGTATATTTTTAAAACTTGTAAATTTAAAAAATTATAAATGGATTGTGACATCACATTGATAAAAGATCCTAAATCTAACATAGCTCTTTTAAATTTGATATGACCTATTTTGTAGAGAATGGTAAATATACTTAGATCTTTGCACTTAGGGGGAAGATTTCTTTGGAAAATTATAGATACATTCTTCCTCGCTCTGATCTTTTCATCATCTCATATTCTTCACTTATCAGTGCACAATTCTATAAAAACCTTTGCATACCTTGGTAAATGCTTGATTACTTCTAATAGTGGTACATTTACCTCTACCTTGTGGAATGCCTTAAGAATTTCTCTCTCCTGCTTCTCCTTCTTAGATTTTGAGCTTTTAGTGGGAAAAGTAAGGGGGTTAGCTTTAACTTGAATGGAAGAGTTAGGATTTACATTAAATGGAGAGATCTTTGCCTTCTTCTCAATGTCCTCCCTAATGATCATAATAGGTGTTTTCTTATGTAGATACTCTAGTTATTTTCTACTTCTCAATGGTATGGCACTTGCACTCTCTTTTAGATTTACTAAGAGTTAAGTAGGTAATTTATTTGACCCTTAAGCATCTAATCTACCTACTATAAAAGCTAAATGACTCACCTAATTTTCTAAGTTGTGTATACTTGCCCTTATCTCTTATTGGAATTATTCAGTGTGAGTTAAGAAAATTTTGAACATATCTTTCAATGACATACCTATACTAGATGAAGCTATATGTTTAGGTTGACTATTGAGTTTGTTAGAACCTTGCCTATTTATTTTGATGTGTATTTTGAACTATTTGCCTATTTTCTCCATAACTTAGGATAATCCCTCTATCCTAGATTATATGTATTAAAATAGGGATCATACTTTCTCAACTACCTTGAGAATCCTTCTACAACATTTACTTGCTTTTTTTAAAGAACTAAGCACATGTTAGTTACATATCCCACCATTGAACATATGTCACATACCTTAGCTTGTTACATATTTCCTATAACTATTTGTTGAACAATAAAGGCAAGATCAAAAATTTGTTGTTAAAGAGTAAATGTATTTACTTTATGCACTTTTTTGATCAAGACATCTTGTCTTATCACAAATTGTTAGGAATTTGCTACCATATCAAAGATTAAATTACTTACAACATTTAATGTCTTATCCACCAAAGCTCCTCCACTAACTACTTATTTTCTTTATAGCTTAAATTGAGATAATCCCATAATCTTGGATTATATGTATTAGAATAAGGGTCATAGTTTCTTTACTACCCTGAGAATCCTTTTATAACATTCACTTGCTCTTCTTAAAGAACTAAGCATATGTCAATTGCATGTCTCACCTTTGAACATATACCACACACCTTAGCTTATTACATATTTCCCATAACCATTTGTCAAACAATAAAAGGAATATCAGAAATTTGTTGTTGAAAAGTAAATTTATTTACTTTATGCACTTTTCTGATTTAAACCTCTTGTCACATCCTAAATTGTTGGGAGTTTGCTACCATTTTAAAGATTAAATTTCTTACAGCATTCAATGTCTTATCCACCAAAGCTCCTTCACTTACTACACCTATCATGTACTTGTCTATGTGAAGTAAACCTTTATAAAAAATATTAAATCAATAATTGATCACTTATTTGATGGTGTAGATAGATTTTTTTAAATCTCTCCTAATACTTATAAAGGGTCTTTCCATTATACTGTCAAATACCATAGATATCCTTATATTTATAGTCTTATAAGTAGGATAATATCTTTCCAAAAACTATTTCTTCATCTTATTTATGTTATGATTGATTTTGATGGAACATAGTAAAGCCAATTCCAAGCATCATCGACTAAAGAGAATGGAAAAACTCTTAGTTTTATCTACTCTTTTATCACCCCTATTAACTTAATGCTTAAACAAAAAACATAAAATTACTTTAAATGCTTGTTGGGATCCTTTCATACATGACTACAAAAAATGGGTAACAAATATATTAATCTTGATTTAAGCTTAAAAACTACATCTAACTTAGGATATTGTATACACAAAGGTTGTAAATGACAATTAGAAGTAGCAAGTTATTTCAAAGTCTATTACTTTCTATTAATCTTAAATAATAATAAACTCTGTTATCTAAATTCTCCCTTAGATATTCACTAAGTAGAACAAACCCTCAACTTAGATTCTAATCATTCTATCCTTAAAACAAACTCTTTAGAGTTATAAAATAACAACCTTAAAAATTAGAAAAATAAGTTAATTCGAGCAACAATCACACAAGTTCGAATTATTTGACTAGTATTGTGTTATTCATAATACTAAGACAAAAACTTATCCATCATCCTATATTGTTAATTGTTACTTAATGATTAGGAATAAGACTAATATGGGTCATAATCCCTAACTTTAGCAATTAACTATATTTAATCAATTTAGTAGGCCTAAATGAATAAATTAAAATAACAATCATTCAACAATTTAATTAGAATAACTCAAACAATTTTAATAAAAAAGAACATAATATAACCAAATCATCTATTCCATTAAAATACCAAACGTTTTGAAATTCCATAAAACTTTTGACAAATCTGAGTTACATATACTTAAAAAAAAATTTAACTAAAATTATATCTATTGCCCTCCTTGTGTGTTCGTCTCCCTTTTTTTTTTTTAAGAAACTAGAAAAAAGTCCTTATTTATATCCTAAAAAACGTATGTAGTAGACATAAAAGAATGGGCATAATGATGAGAATCGTGGAGATGATGGGTGGAAGGCTTTAATAGATCCAAAAGGTCCATTGCACATTCCAGAAGGCCCAATAACACGAGTTAGAGTTTCAATGGATACAATAGGTCCATTGCACATTCTAGAAGGCCCAATAACATGAGCTAGAGTTTCAGTGGATGTAAGAGGTCCATTGCATATTCCAGAAGACCCAATAATACAAGCTAGGGCCAAAAAGATTAAAGAAGCACTAAATGGGTTGATTCTGGACATTCAGGCCAACCAAGTTTCAAATGGTGCGAATTCAAGTTTTAAAGAGAGCTCAGGCCTAATTAATATAATTGGACTACTTAATGAGTCAGACTAAGTGATAATATTCACTCCTAAATAGGAGTTTATTGTATGTGCTGGAATTAGTCCGAAATTCCTCCAAAATAGGGATTTATCCTAAATACAAAATTTGCCTCTTTAGGATTGTTATCTAAGCCTATAAATAGGCACCCCTTGTAAGTTTTGTAAATTAGACAATCAAGAAATCAGACAACTTTCAGTGAAATAGAAAGCAAAAGTTTCTCCTTTGGTTCTTTTGAGAACTAAAAAACTTATCAAGAGGTTTTCTTCTTGTGGCGTTCAAATCGACTTATCACTCCCAATTCCTTCCTCTTCTAGAGTATGGCGTCCATATCCATCTTGAATACCCTAAGTTCATGTTCCTTCGAATATTGGGTCTAGGGTTTATATTATTAAACTCTGATTTAGCTTTCCTAGTTGTTCTTTGACTCATTGTGTGCGTTGGGTCCCTAAGCCACGTCTTTTTGGGGTTTTCCGCATCAGTTGGTATCAGAGACCGACTCTAAATCAGTTGGCTCTAAATCAGAAAAAATAAAAAAAAATAATGTGTCTTCAAAAGACAAAGGTGCTGCTCAGGAGGGAGCTGTTGACATGTCCTTCATGATCAAAGTTATGCAACAATAATTTGAGCACATGAATACCAGATTTGATGATATGAGTGAGAGGATGGAGGAGCAAGCTAATACAATAGTAGAGTTACAAAGGAGGCACGGAGAATATGAGGCTTCTAAAGAAAGAAGGCAATTGAGACGTGCCTATGACCATGAAGATGATGTAGAAGATGATGAAATTAACGATCAAACTACTATGCTTCGAATTGATAACAATAGAAGGGATCAAAGAGAATTTGGGAGGCAAGGCACCTATGACCATAATTTGAGCAGTATTAAAATGACAATTCCTCCATTCCAAGGTAAGAATGATCCTGATGCATACCTAGAATGGGAGAAAAAGG
This sequence comes from Bruguiera hainesii, assembly GCA_023213295.1. Lineage (NCBI taxonomy): Eukaryota > Viridiplantae > Streptophyta > Magnoliopsida > Malpighiales > Rhizophoraceae > Bruguiera > Bruguiera hainesii. The sequence goes on along the minus strand of JAHOYR010000006.1, from coordinate 3,686,996 downwards.
TAGAATTGGTTTTTGACTGCCACAACTATTCTGAGGAGAAAAAGGTAAAGCTTACTGCAGTTGAATTCACTAATTATGCTATTATTTGGTGGGATCAACTTGTTTTGACTAGGAGAAGGAATCGTGAGTGGTCTATTAATACATGGGATGAGATGAAGGCTATCATGAGGAGGAGGTTTGTCCTTAATCACTATTACAAGGAGCTGTACCAAAGGCTGTAAGGGCTCACTCAGGGCACTAAAATTGTAGAGGATTACCACAAGGGGATGAAGATTACCATGATTCGAGCAAATGTAGAAAAAGATAGATAAGCAACCATGGCTCGATTTCTGCAAGGGCTAAATAGGGACATAGCAAACGTGGTTGAATTGTAACACTATGTGGAATTAGAAGACATGGTGCACATGGCCATGAAAGTTGAAAGGCAACTCAAACGAAAAGGTTCCAGACGGTTTGGGTAGAACTCAGGATCTACCTCATCTTGGAAGCCAAATTGGAATAAAAGGGATGAGATGACCAATCACAAATCCAAAGCCGAGCTATCCAAGTACAAGAATATGAGTTCTAGCAAGGAAGTAGGTAATTCTGACCCCCAACCAAGTAGAAATAGAGATGTTAAATGTTTTAAGTGTTTAGGCAGGGGTCACATTGCATCTCAATGTCCAAATAAGCGTGCAATGATCTTGAAAAGTAATGGTGATGTTGAAACTGAAAGTGAATCAGATGATGACTCTGTGCCATCATCAGAGGGTGAAAGTGATGGAGAGAAGTATCCGGCTAATGGAGTAGCTCTCATCACAAGGCGAGCATTGAATGTGCAAGTGAAGGAAGAAAATGAGGTGCAATGAGATAACATCTTTCAGACAAGGTGTTCCGTTAAAGATAAGGTATGTAGTATGATTATTGATGGTGGGAGTTGCACTAATGTTGCTAGCATAACTATGGTTGAGAAGCTGAACTTACCTACTATGAAGCATCCTAGGCCATATAAGTTTCAATGGTTAAATGAGAATGGTGAAGTTAAGGTAGATAAGCAAGTGCTCGTGTCATTTTCTATTGGAAGGTACTGTGATGAAATTTTATGTGATGTTGTGCCTATGCAAGCAGGTCATATTCTATTAGGAAGGCCATGGAAGTTTAATAGGTAAGTTATGTATGATGGATTCAAGAATCGATATTCCTTTGTAATGAATGATAAACCCGTCACTCTTGTACCATTATCACCTCAACAAGCTTATGAGGATCAATTAAGGATTAAAACTGAGAGTGAACAGAAAAGAGAGATGGAAAAAAGAGAAAAAAAAGGAGAAAACATGAGAACACAAGAGAAGGAGAAGAAAACAGAAAGATCCTATACAAAAGAAAGTGATGTACAAAGAGCAATATTTGTCAAACAACCTATGATCATACTTTTGTATAAAGAGGCTTATTTTAACACTAACAAGTTTGAGTCATATTTGCCTAGTATTGTTGTTGTTTTATTGCAGGAATTTGAAGGTGTATTCCATGACAATGACCCAAGTGGATTGCCACCCAAGAGAGGAATTGAGCATCAAATTGATTTCATCCTTGGTGCATCCATCCAAAATTGGCCAACATATAAGAGTAATGCAAATGAGACAAGGCAGTCTCAAATGCAAGTTGAGGAACATATTTCAAAAAAGCATATAAGGGAAAGCATGAGTCCTTATGCAGTTCCTGTCCTACTTGTACAAGGAAAGTTGAACAAAAGATATGCTAAGTGGATCAAATTCATTTAAACCTTTCCCTACATCATCAAGTATAAACAAGGCAATGATTCGAGGACGAATCATTTTGAGGAAAGGGAGAATGATGAGAATCGTGGAGATGATGGGTGGAAGGCTTCAATAGATCCAAAAGGTCCATTGCACATTCCAGAAGGCCCAATAACACGAGCTAGAGCTTCAATGGATGCAATAGGTCCATTGCACATTCCAGAAGGCCCAATAACATAAGCTAGAGTTTCAATGGATACAAGAGGTCCATTGCACATTCCAAAAGGCCCAATAACACGAGTTAGAGCCAGAAAGATTAAAGAAGTACTAAATGGGCTGATTTTTGACATTTAGGCCAACCAAGTTTCAAATGGTGCAAATTCAAGTTTTAAAGAGAACCCAGGCCTAATTAATATAATTGGACTACTTAATGAGTCAGACTAAGTGATAGCATTCACTCCTAAATAGGAGTTTATTGTATGTGCTAGAATTAGTCCGAAATTCCTCCAAAATAGGGATTTCTCCTAAATACGAATTTTGCCTCTTTAGAATTGTTATCTAAGCCTATAAATAGGCACCCCTTGTAAGTTTTGTAAATTAGACAATCAAGAAATCAGACAACTTTCAGTGAAATAGAAAGCAAGGGTTTCTCCTTCGGTTCTTTTGAGAACTAAAGAACTTATAAAGAGGTTTTCTTCTTGTGGTGTTCAAATCAACTTATCACTCCCAATTACTTCCTCTTCTGGAGTGTGGCGTCCATATCCATCTTGAATACCCTAAGTTTGTGTTCCTTCGAATATTGGGTCTAGGGTTTGTGTTATTAAATTCTGATTTAGTTTTTCTGATTGTTCTTTGATTCATTGTGTGCGTTAGCTCCCTAAGCCACGTCTTTTTAGGGTTTTCCGCATCACATAAACTCATTTGCTTTTTTCATCAAAGTTGTATGCCTCTTCTTTAGCTTTCCTATGCATCCAACCTTGCCTAAAAGCAAGGTCCAAAGCCTAAGTTATAAGAAAGAAATAAAGATTAACTCAATCTAGCCTGTGACAGATTTTATAGCAACTTTTCAACTATTTTTAGACCATTAAATGACTAATCTGGGCTTAGATGTCTTCATAAAAATTATAGACCTGAATATGAACTTTAATTTAGGCTTTTAAATCACTTGATTAGAACATATAAAGCTCAAATTATGCCTATTTAAATACTGAATATTTGGATAAGAATCCTACTCTAATCAAGATTTAAACTTTAGTTTTCTACCCCATATTTGAAGTAATGTCTTAAGGTCTAAACAAACTTAGGTTTATGTTTATACCTCAATCTAGAAAATTTGAGATATCCACTATAATTTCACTAAAAGCTACTTTTTTAATCTAAACCTTTAAGTTTGTGAAAATTTTGAAATAAGTAACAAAGGTCAAAATGATGAAATGCTAAAATTTTTCTTATTAAAAGCATAAATTCTCAAAATTTTTCCAAGAAATAGGTACGTTACAAAATATATATTAATAAACTTAAATGTGTATAAAACTTATTAAAAACACCTAAATGAAAAAGGGAATAGACAAACAAACTCTTACTCATTAGTAACCTTAAAAGAAGGTTAAAAGTCACATAAGACATAATTTTTTAGATAATAATACCTTAAGGGACTTATATAATAAAGAAGGAGAGATTGATTTTTCCATTTCTCTTGTTGGTCAAATAGAACAAGTAGTATGAAACACATGTTATGATGATAATTCTTTGCAAGAAACGGTGCCTTTTCATTTATTTTTCTTATAACATCACTATATAAATTTGTGTTCAATTGCTTTTAAACATCTAACATGAGTTCTTTAAGTGACCTACTCACTCATAAATGCCAAATTGAGATCTCATATTTAACTTTTAATAGGTTGAATAAAGAGCAAGATTTTATATCAACTCTCATTAATTATAACTTCATCTTGATCTTCTTAAGGCAACTATTTCCATATACATAGAATTTTGTTTACATAATGATCTCATCTCTACACATTCTTTAAGTGTTAGAGGTGATTATCTATATGAGTAGACTAATCCTAACCTATTTGAGATACTCTTGTTATGTAATAATCAACACTTGGGATGATATTGTTAATAAATATGTAACAGGAAACAAGTTTTTTCATTATATAACAATATATAGTCACAATGTATTACAACACATTAAATTTTATGAATTCTTACAAACTTAACAAGTGATTGAAATACATCTTTTGGTCTTAATTTAGTTATAAAGTCTATTATCATTTTATATGTCGAACTATACTACAAAGTCACTTACTTGTTATTCCCACAGCCTTGTATGGGTTGTAATTGTTGTCAACTAAGGTTAAGTGTGCAAGAAAGTAAAGTCACATGGAAGGGTAAAAAAGTAAATCTGCCACGTAAGGGCAAGAACGTAAATCTGTCACGTAACCCCTATTAAAGTTTCATGGAAGAGAGTATATAAAGGCCTTGGAAGATAAAACTAGGGTAGAAGGCCAACACAATTGAATAAACAGCAACCTTACAACAACCAGCCAAAAAGGAAGAGAGAGCAGAATGGCAAGAGATCAGAAATAACACCACCGGGAGAGTAAACCAGAAACGTCACCACCAGGAAAGCAAACCAAAAACACGTCTTACAAGCAAACCAAAAATACCTCCTGCAAGCAAACCAAAAACACATCCTGCAAGCAAACCAGAAACACCTCCTGCAAGTAAACCAGAAACACATCCCGCAAGCAAACTAAAAATGCACAACCAACAAGAGGAGAAATAAGAAACAGACCACCCGGAAGAGAAGACAGCAGACCTGGTATCCATGAGACCACCCAGAAGAGAAGACAGAAAACTAAAAGCATAAGGCAGGCCGAGAGATGTGAAACAGCAGACCAGAAGCATGAGACCAGAATGTGCAATGGCATGATTGATCAGAAGCGTGGGGTAGGTCGTGAGACGTGAAACGGCAAACCAGAAGCTTGAGTGAAAGCTGTGAAACCGTGAGACGGTGAAAGCAAGAGTTGTGTGAAATAACATAGAGAAGGAATTTAGCGAAGCATCAGAAAGAACTCAACGTATTTCCAGATTTCTTCAAGAGAGGTTAGAGAGCATTGCGGTGAACTTCTAAGTGGCAGTAGAGCAGCCTTTCAATTCAACAGAGGCAAGACAAGCTAGAAGAAGGGTAGACACAGTAAGTGACACTCTTTGTATTATACTTACTTAGTAATTGCAATAGTGAAAGGAGCAGAAGATTAAGACATCCATTTTAACTAGAATTCTTAAGTATAGTGGATATTCTCGGTAAGGGAGAGTCCTTACCACCGTGGATGTACGTCACATTGACGGAACCACGTAAATCTCGTGTGTCCTTAATTTGCTTTACGTTCTGTGTTTTGAATTGAGTTGTGAACGCAGTTAAAGTATCAGCCAACCTATAACCTAACGAAGATCTAAACAAGAACATCTGAATTGTCTATTAGGCAAGATGTTTGAAAGGTCACATTGGGAACTATTGTGATTAGTAGGTAGCAATAGATCTACCTTAGTCGAATCTGACAAAGAGTTCGCTTTTAAGAAGAGATTAAAGTTGTTCACTTTCCTGCGAATTGTGAATTGTGGTGATACTGATTCACCCCCCCTCTCAGTATCACAAACTAGTAGATCCTAAGTTGAAGTTAGGAACTTCACTTGTTTAACATAATGTCTCTTATAAAGTTATACTTAGTATCAATATGTTGGGTTTTATAATAATACTTTGGATCTTTTGCATATGTAATAGTTGTTTGACTATTGTAATACAATATGACCACTTTTTGTTGATCGCCACATATTCCCAAATGTTTCAAAAATCTCTTAAGCCAAACAATTTATTGCACTATAATTAAGCAAACTCCAAATTCTGCCTTTATCGTTGATAAGGCAATATAGGTTTTCTTCTTATTACTCCATGATATGCCACTATTATTTAGTAAAAACATATATCTTAATGTAGATTTACATTCATTCCTATATCGTTCCTAATTGATATTTAAATAGCCAATTAGTCATAAATCATTTCTTTGATAATATAACGAATAATATGCATTGCCCTTGAAATATCAAAGTATTCTTTTCATAACCTGCCAACATGCTCTTCCTAAGTTTGATTGGTATTGACTCATTAATCTTATAACATAACAAATGTTAGGATGAGTACACATCATAATGTATATTTAACTACTCACTACACTGAAATAAGGCATATTTTTCATTTTTCATGCTCTTATCATGTTTTAAAGCATATTTTAAGGTTAAGATTATTGCCTTTTAGCTACTAGAGTGTCAATAGATTATAGCTTTCCATTCTAAATTGGTTAAGGATTTTATAAGTGTAAATCTCTTATAATAGAGCTAAAAGTTTTTTGGAATAATCCCTATGGATCTTCACTCTTAATATGTAAGTCGTCTCACTAATGTCATTTGTTTTAAAATTAAAGGACAATCATTTCTTGATGGTAATGACAAACATCTTATCATTTTCAACTATTAGAATGTTGTTTACATATAAAGATAGAATTAAAAATTTAGTTTCAAATTTTTGATATGCACACAATGATTTTCATCAATTATTATGAAGTCATATAAGATTATTACACAATGGAATCTCAAATACTATTGCTTAGACAATTGTTTTTTGCTATAAATTGATAGTTAGAGTTTATAAATTTTATTCTCTTGGCATTAAACTATAAAACCTACTAGTTATTCCATATAGATTTCTTTGTCTAGCTCTCTATTGATAAAAGTAGTTTTAACATTTATCTGTTATAATTCTAAATCCATGTTTGCTATCATAGTTAGAATTAAGTGAATTAAGGTAAACCTTATTACAAGTAAAAGGGTTTACTCATAATTTATAGCCTTTTGTCAATAAGTGAGCCTTATACCTTTTTATAGATCCATTTACCTTATACTTGATTTCGAGAACTCATTTGTTTTCAATAACTTTACATTCTTGTGGTAAATCTACTAAGTCCCATACTTGGTTAGATTTTGTGGATTCCATCTTTTCTTTCATTGTTTTTGTTCATTATTCCTTAACAAGGTATGAGAGAGTTTCGATTATTGTTTTAGGCTCTTCCTTATCATGAGGGGCAATCAAAAAATATTTTCCTTCAATCTTAAAATGATGGTGTGGAATACTTTTGCAATTGCTTTTGCGTAATATGGGTTTTTGTAACTAATAGAATAATGCTTTTACTAAAATTGATAGCTTGAGGCATTTCCTCTTTTATTTAAGTTAATAAGCCATCTAAATCACTTTTCTTAAATAGATGAAAAACTTTATCAATATCACTCTTACTAGGAAATTCATTCTTTAAGAATGTGACATTGTGTACTTTTAATTTTGAAATACTTTGATTGGCTTATTCAATAATAAACAAATACCTTTTGGATTGTTCACCAATAAGTATATACTGTTATTGCTCGATGCAGAAGGAGATAGTGTTCAATACAGGGCCCTGTAGATGAACAACAAGTGATACGTTGGTAGTAATTACTACAATGTCACCACGATGAATTATCAATGATAGAGGCAAACCATGCTTGCAGGTTACTTTATCTAATTTTCCCTCACCACTCATTTGGCTCGCATAATACTTAGATTGATTTGAGATTTCACTATCTTGAACCATCCTTAGGACATTAAGGTTACCACTAGCATTTTAAAGTGCAATTAGAACACTTTAACTACTAATTCATAGAATTGTATTATCCATTACACTAATGAGACTAATGGTACGTTTCATCAAAAAAATGTATAAAATGCTCCTCATAAGGATACAAAGGGATAAATTTTGTTCTCAATACTTTTGCCTCAAGTGCTATGAGATGAGCTTTCTCAATTATCTGTCAGATTTGTTAAACCATGTCTTTGATTTGAACTATTTTCATTAAATTAAACTTAACTAACTACGAGATTTGGGTATCATGCTCATCCACTTGATCTCAAAGATTTTGATTCTCAATTGTGAGCTTATTGATCCATGAAAGTGCCAAATTAATATTTTGATTCATAGCAAATAACTCGGTATTCTTAACCTTAAACTCATTTAACTAACCTTGAAGTAAGATAATTGTTTATTAAAAGATCCCTACTGGGTTTTGAGAAAGAAACAAAGCTTCTTGCATTTGACCAAAATTCTATGCTACAACCCTTATTTCATTTATTCTTTTTATTGGCTCTTCTCAATTGAGAAGTTATGCCATCATTCTTTTTCTTATACTACTCAAGTTTTTTGGTCAAACATTTTAACATGACCATAATGCATATAATAATTTATGAAAGTAATGAAATACGAGGCATTATGCCTCACTCTCACACTCAATGGACCATATATGTCAAAATGGACTAATTATAATAAAAATTTAGTTCTAACAACCTTACCAAATGGTTTCTAGTCGTCTTTCCTGTTAGACAATGTTGGTACATAAGTCATTCAATTTTAGCAAGTGAGCCTAAAATGCCCTCTTTAACTAATATATTTATTCTCTCTTACCCAATATGATATAGTCTAACATGTCATTTATTTTATTCAACAGCATTGTTGTTAGTTTAGGTAATAACTATTATAAATATTAAACATACCATAGTTAATATCCAATGCAAACAAACCATCTAACAGGCGTCCATGACCAATATGAGAAGTAACATTATAAATATTTACAACATGACCTTTGAAAACAAGTATAGCCTAAACATAAAAGAACATAAACATAAACAGAAACCATATTTTGTAAAATTTTAAGTTCATAAAGAACATCAAGATGTAGTAAGGTTCAACCATCTCACATTTTTAATTTACAAGTGCTAATCCTTTTGACTTTTGTCCTTATGTTGTTCTCAAAATACACTTATCTTAAACTAACTTTAATCTGACGAAACTCCATATAGCTTCTAAGTTTACAATCCACAAAGGATCAAATTCAATAAATAGTACCAAGTTAGAAATATTAACTAAATAATGAGAAGTAAGAGTAAAGGATATCTTTTTTGGCTCAATGCATTCATGAGCAAAATTACCTAGTTTGTTATAGTTATAGTATATCATTTTGATCTTATCTTTTTGATTATTTTTTTTTTTGGCCACCATACCTCTTACAACAATCATTCTTGTTTTTCTTTTGTGCTTGTGCATTCCCTTTTCCTTTCTTATGATGCTTATAATGTCAATTACATTTTGAACCAAAAACATCCTTTAAACAAGTCTTGACTTTAACCACATTCACTTGACAAGAGGACTTAACAACCTTAAGACACTCCTTTAAAATTAGATGGCATATGATATCTTCAAAGGTCTTAATAATCTCATTACGCATCATATTAATTTTCATGTTCTTTTAGTTTAAAGGAATTGAGCAAATGATAATCTTAACTTGTTGTTCATCTGTAAGGGTTTAACTAGATGCTTTAAGCTTTTTAATCATACTAGACATTACCTTTAGGCGTTGTCTCATGGTATGATATGACTTCATCATATAAATATCAAAATTAATTGTCAACTCTCTTCACTTAGTGATTGATGTACCCCCAAACTTGTTTACAAAGCCAACTAAATTGCCTATGTAGGCTTATTCTCTTCAAACTCATAAATAAAATCATCCTTTATATTCTTAATTAAGGTTATATAAGCCATAAATTTCTTTATTTTCTAAGTCTTAAAAGTTTGTTGATCTCACCTTTACTAAGTTGAGGAACCTTTCTTAAAATCTATCATAACATAGTTGATGGCTCTAAACACTTTATACTCTTCAAGAATATATTAAACCTTGTAGTACCAAATGTCATAGTTTTCACCATTTAGCTTATCCTCATTATTAAGCTCAGTAGCAATATTCATTATAATCATGATTACAACAAATTTAAGACATTTATTAGTAATTAGTATAATTTAACCATTCATTTTGCATCAATAATGATCTAGATTAACAATAATATAAATTTAGTCAAAGAATTAAAAACTCTTAATGTTCTTAATCATCTTTTTTATACTAATACTAGATTATTTTAATTTATTTTAAATTATATAAAATTTAAGTTCTTACATAAAGATTCTCATAATCTTACCAACCTAATAACTCCCACTTAAAAAAAACAAAAAACCTTTAGTTAATTTGTTATACATGGAAAGTATATGTGTTAAGTATTACAAATAATAACACATACAACAACTTAATAGATATTTACAATAAAGTTTTACATCAAACATGGAACAATACTATAATAACTTCACCATCATAACTATAACTTAAACATATTTGTACAAATGGTTTAGAAAATGTAATAAGCTTAAACTAAAGAATTGCTAGCTAGTCAAATCTCATCCTTCTCAATATCTTAGGTAACCCTAGACCCAACTTGTAAAAATCATGAATCAATCTCCATTTTGCCAAAATGAATATACCTTATTGCTTAAAAATTAAGACTCGTTAATAACACAACATACCACTTTGTTGCATGCTTAATATGATATTTTCTTGCTTTCCTGAGAGCATCTTCTAGATCATCATACCACTTAACAATGTACTTGGTATGTTCCAACTCATAGTATACCCCAACCCTCTATAAGTCCATCAACAACTTAAGCACAACTTTAACCTTTACCTCTTCTTTAAACATTTTTATCATTAAAGTTTCAAGATGATTAATTAAGAATCTCATACATTTGACATATTTCATAAGTTCTTTGTTATTTTCCATTTCACATTTTTTTAAAATGTGGAAAAAATTTTGTTAACTACGCAAATTTCTCTATTTTTCAAAAAACTCAAAATTCATTCTTCTAAAATACTTTCTAATAATCGTTTTAATTAGAATTCACATCAAACAAGTCATACTTCATCTTTAAATATAATTAAAAGTATATTAGAAATTATCAACATTAAAAATTAATTACTTTTATAATTTATCAATTTTTAAAAAATAATATAAAAATTTTGCAAAGTACAAATTAGAAAATTTTTATTACAAATTTTATTTTTTTGATATTTTTATTAATTATTATGAATTTTTAAAAATAATTTATTTTCCAAATATTCTAAAATCAATATAATGTGACCCTCTCTAATTGGTCAATGGAACATGAAATCATAACAACTTTTTTTTACTTTGGTGAACTTCACCTCATGATAACTTCCAAGTGATACTTATCATGTGTACTAATAATCTTACTTACACCAAATCAATCAAAAAGATACTTTGTTCCACTCACTTGCCTAGAGAATACAATATACTCACCATCTTTTAAACTCTCAACAATTGTAAAATTTGAATACATTATATAATTTAACCTACTTAATTCATTAATGTGATTAATTTTTTCAAATAATGTATAAAAACATGTATTTGAAATATCTAAATATAAGAAATTAGAATTTATTATAAATCTTATTCATCTTTTTTTTTTTTAAATGACATATTCAATTCCAAATTTTAAAACTCAATTACTCTAAGTTAGTGTATACAAAATTAATAAATAATTTATAATTAAAAAACTCATGACGAGTACAATATATATATATATGAATATTTTGTCATATAATTATTATTTTCTTGAAATATAATACACCATAAGAAAAATATTTTTTTATAAAATACACAACTAAAAAGTATAAAAATTTTACAATATATCATTCATTTTAATATCTAATCATTTGTAAAATTTTATAAAAAAGACAACAAAAATATTAAAAAAATAAATTTATACACATGTCAATTTTAAAAATATACATAAATTACATATAAAATAATAAAAATAATAATAATTTTCTTGTATTTTTTATGTCTAAATCAATATAAAAAAATTTTGATACCAATATAAAATTAAATAAGTATAATCAAAATTACTCTTAAAAATTTTTTAAAAATAGTAGTTTAGTGATCACCAACAAATTATTATATTAAATAACATCTTATTAACAACATAAAAACTTATTATTATAAGAATTCATAAAAAATTTATATTCTTATTATTTTTAAGAGTCTAAGAAATTGTTAAATATTTTTTTAAAGTATTTATAATGTATTTTTATTATTGCAAATAAAAACACTTTAACTCTTTCTAGTTTCTATTTAATTAAATTAGATCAATTCATTATAATCAAATCAATCAACCTAAAACATTTATAAGAACAAGAAAAAGCTAATGATGAATAAACTTATCATGAATAATTTATTTTTTTTCTTTTAGTTATTCTTTTTCATTTTTCTAGAATAACAATGAACAAAATAATAATTATAATAATTGCAACGGCCTATGTTAGTACAACCTTCCCAACCACGTTTTTTATTTTTTCATGGCACTTAGCCTAAAAAATAATTATATTGATGTTCAGTATCAAATAAAAATATAGTAAATAAAAACAAATAGTGAATGGGAATGGATAAATAAATAGTTGATTCCATCGTTTATACGGTTACTTCTTATACGTAAGGTCTTCTCTATACACCGGAGCCCCTTCATCAAATCAATACTATTGTTAATTGTACAATTGAAACCTGTTGGCTCCACCCATGAACAAGTAAACTAGCACCAGTAATGCAACCAAAATTTTGTTATTTCTGCAAATCATTTCAAGTAAGAAAATGACATAACTCCTTAAAGGGCATTTGATGTTCTCTCGAGAGAAGATGAAGATGCCAAACCCATCACTAAACTAAAACTGAATAATAGAAGTTCCAAGCATAGAAATTTCAAGCCAAAACATTTTTCAGCAACCAATAACAATTATCCGGAAAGCAGAGACTACAGTTCTGCACAAGTTGAAATTGTCAACTTATCAGCTTCGTGTACGTAAAAAATCAACCGCATGAAAACAGTGCTCACCAGCAATGAAATTATGCACTATCATTGAGCAGAATGATACCTACTCTCACAAAATCTTTAAGTGGGATAATTATCAATAACTTCCCTATTTGTATGCAATTTTGTTCCTCATCCCAGAGCCAGAAAACCAAAGAGACAACAAGATGCCCAAACATTTTATTTGCATCCTCTTCTCACTTTCATTGAAGCACTACCACGTTAGCATCCACCAAGATCCAACAACATTTTCCCTTATTTCAACTAATTATCGATGACTTTAATAGCTTCAAACATAGAGAAGGGGGAAAAGGAGGACCATTTTAATCAACCAATATGAAAGAAAAAAGGGGGGGGCAAGAAATTGAACTAATTAAGGGAATTTCGATTGTGGAAAAAGGCAATTCAATTTGCCAATGTTGCTAAATTGAAGAAAAAGAAACAACTTCTAAACAAGAGAAACACTGAATAGGCTCAAAGTACTGCTTTAACGTTCCTAGAACCCCGAGAGTTGTTCAGAATTACCTATCTCCAGAGCACCTGCAATTCAATTTGCCAATGTTGCTAAATTGAAGACAAAGAAACAACTTCTAAACAAAAGAAACACTGAATAGGCTCAAAGTACAGCTTTAACGTTCCTAAAACCTTGAGAGTTGTTCAGAAGTACCTATCTCCAAAGCACCTGTTGATGGAATGTACACGTTCACCATTGAAACACTATGCAAATTTTGTCAAGAGCCTGAAGCTAACACCAAGAAATGGACCTACTAATTCCACCACTGCACTACCCGCAACATATCAGAGAATGTGCAGTTGAATTTGGCGCACCACTCAGCACTGCAGTTCCCACATCCTCAACCAAATCCCAGCAACCAAAAGCCATCCATTACCGACCAAGCAAGCCACAAACAGTTCCTCAGGTAATCGTTCAACCCTTTTTTTTCCCATTTTTTTTCCTTTATCATTGTTCTCCATCTTCTTCTCAAACTTGAAGAATAGGAGATTTCTCTTTCTCTTCCCCATCGCTGCAGCAATTATTGCTCACAATTTTCCTCACCTCCCCATCACAACTGCTCAACGTCTTGTGCCGCATGTCCAACCCGTGTTTCTCCTCACTGACTCCTTCACCCAAATTCTTCTCCACACAATCTCTCTCCTTCCTGCTCACCACATCCCAAAAGAAGTCACTCAAAACAGTCTCATAACCGGGCATTTTTGCATACCCAGGAAAGTAATTGATATCAATCACCAGATACCTATTCCCAATCCTGGAATCCCTAATCACATCAAAGTTAAACAAGTTCAAATTCATAGCCCTTCTCAAACCCTTGGCAATACAAGCAATAAAACTCTGGGGAGGCATCTGGGCATCCTCCAAATCCATCGATTCGTAATACTTATCATCATTTCTCTCGTGAGTAGTCAAATTGGATACCTGAGAGAATGACAAAGAACCCTCCAGGCTCTTCAATTTCTCCTCGGGGACATCCGGCAGCGACTTCCGCTTCACGCACCTGACATACTCGCCGACGACGTACACTTTAAAGATAACCCCACCGTGATTGACGAATTCCTGTAGAACAATCGGCGGCTTCAGCTTGTTGAGGCCGTCGCGGTTGAAGACTAGCGACATTTTGTGCGACTTGGCACTGCCGTCGGCGATCAGCGGCTTGGCGATCACCGGGTACTTGAGGAACTCCCACGCCTGCGGATCGAACAGGGTCTCCTTGTCGTAGATCACAATCTGCTTTGGGATCCCGAACGTGTTGGCGCCGTCGTCCACCCTCAGCTCCGCCACGACCTGGAGCATGGAGATTCTGTTGTGGAGCCGCTCGATGGCGGACGGCGCATCGAGGACGACGGCATTAGGGTTTAGAACCTGGTACTCCTCCAGCTGCCGCTTCCAATCCTCCCCGTACAGCTTGTGAATGACGCAGTCAAACGGTCCCTGATCGGCCAATGGACGGTCAGGATCTATCTTGATTAGATCGATCCCTCGGTCATTGCAGAGTGTTTCCAACGATTCCTGGATAAAGCTGTGTCGCTTCTTGGGCAAAAGCGCGTACCCCACTCCATACCGCCCCTTCTCCGCCATTGATTATCAATACCTTCTTGATCAGAATCAAATCAAACGATCAATAAATTTCCAGAGGACTTCGCATCCACAATCATCCCTCTCCTCTTTTCTTTTCTTTTCTCTCTTTTTTTTTTCCCTTCCTTTTTTGTTTTTCGTTTTTCCCCCTTTCAAATTTCCGCACTTTTTAACAACAATCAATCAAAATCAAAAATCAGGAAACGCGAGAGAGCTGTTGGTTTGTTTTGTTGTAGAAAAGTGTGTGCATGCTTATGCGTGCGTGGGTGCGTGCGTGTGTGTGTGCACATACATATATATATATATATATAGAGAGAGAGAGAGAGAGAGAGAGAAAGGGGTGCGATCGAGTGTGCGGAAATGTCGCGAACTTTTAAGAAGGCGAGCCCTCGGAGAGAAATCGTGGAAGCTTGTACTAGGGTTGAAGAGTGATGTTGCGGGGAGGTTTTGATAAAATAACCGGAGTCAAGGGAATGCGAAGATTCGGATTGCACACGTGGCATATTCTCTTGCTCAATTTCAAGATGTGGATTCGCGCCACAAACGCGTGTGGTGGGACCGGGGAGGGAGCACTCGGCTCGTAATTATTGGCCTAAAGAGTAAATGACAGGTGGTGGGTAACACTAGTCAACGTTTGTTTTCTTTTTCTTTCTTTTCTTTTTTTTTTTTTTTAGGCTTTTGGCTCGTTGGGGGATTTGTGGGACCCCCTCCTTTTTTTTCCTTTTTTTTTTATTTTTTTTTAATTTTTATCGTGTGTCCAGTGTTAATTAAATACTCAATTTAAAAATTTATTGTTTTCTTAATAGTTAGCGCGGAAAGAATAAATTGTGGGGTGTCCTTTTTTTTTTTCTCTTTTGTTGGGGGATCATTATAAATATTACTAAATCAGTAATTCAGACTCATATGTACGCTTCTTAATTAATCTATATTCACCATCTTATTAAAGAAAGATAGATATATATATATATATATATATATATATATATATATATATATATAATCCCCGTAGAACCAAGCTTAGAAGCATCAATAATCACTTTGCCGGGTGGCTTAATAGAATTAATACGGATGCTGGACATGTTCTCCGAGATGAAATCTTAAAACCAAGAGAAAAAACGAAAAAAAAAAAGAAAAAAGTGACCCAAGTTATAATCTGAGACCTTCAGCGTAAAGACACTCAATGACCCATTATACCTCTTTTTTCTTTTTTTTTTTGGGGGGCGGGGGGGGGTTTGGCATGTGATTTCCATGCCGCACCGCTATTTAATCAAACCCCTCGTGTGTACTTTTGGTAGCAAGTTAAAAAAGGAGCAACCACTGACCACCACACGCATTATCTTCTTGTTGGTCCTTTCAGCCAGCAGGCTCACATGTAGCTTTGCGACTTCGGAGTGGGGGTTGAGTTTTGCACCACGGGACAACCGGCCTTTCTATTTAATCTTGGCTGTCGAGGTCATTCACAAGGATCACATGCACAATTGCAAAAGATACACTTCTGTCGGCTCCGCACGTGTAGAACACCTTTCTTTCTTTCTTTCTTTCTTTTAATTCCTCTACTTTTGAATATGCGGGAGAGAAGGGTTGGTTTTGATTCATGGAAAAATATTTATAATTATTTAATACATCCTCACAAGTAATAATATAAATTACAAATATATAATCAATACTTGTAATACTATCACCTTATTTGCATTAGATCCACAATTTAATTGAACTTTTTTATAAAAAAAAAAAATTAATATAGTCCTATTTATTTGGTCCAAAATAAATATCAATATATATAATAAAAATTGTCTTGCATATAAAATAATTATATTGAAATGATATTAAGATCCTAATCTCAAATTAATTGGTCGTTAGATTTATATTTAATTATAATCAATCTTCGTGATTACAACATTCTTTGACACTCTCCCTAGAAGAATTCTTTAACGAGGTGGTGGTGGTGGGGGGGGGATTGCACGCTATTTTTCTTGCCGTGACACTATGCTTTATTTACTGAAGAGCGCAAAATTGAAAATGCTACCCCGATATGACGTGATGAGAACTCAAATCTGGTAAAAACAGAAATTTCTTGTCACGTCTCTATTCTATGTGAAAGATACAAACAATTTCGTAAAAGGGCCATTTGATTATGGAATAGGGTATGTCTCTTCACAATTACACTTCTAATTAGGATCTTAATTGTGTTGGATAATATCATGGCTGTACCGTGTGCATATCGATTTCCTTTATTCTCGTGTCTTTAGCCTTATGGACAATAATAATAATAACAACATCAGCTATGCGGTGAGAATTCGACAATTTTATGCCAAAAAAATCCACTGGAGAAACATTAATCTCATAAACAGAAATTAAGTGGCACGTGTAGACCAAAATTGATGACTGACACCTAAGCCACGAATAGATCTGGAGGCTGAAAAGAAAAACACAGATAGAAATTTGCATTTCACCAGTCAACCAAGACACGCGTTGATGCCTCCAATCTTACATTTGGAGCAGAAATTCAAAAATTTGATTTGATTTAATTTTTATTAATTAAAAATTTAATTACTCATAACTCAAAAATTTAAAACTTAAATAACATAAATATAAAATAATTTAAAATTTAATTAATTTAAATAAATATAATTAAATTATTATTATTATATTTCAAATAATCACTTATTTATATTATATATTTATAATTATAATTTTGTTTTAAATATTTAAGAATGATGTAAGTTTTTCAATCCATTCTTCTCCACTTTATCAATATAATAACATATATTTAATAGATTAATTTGCAAAGCAATTGGGAACAAGCTTTACTTTTGTACCAGATGCAAGATTCCATAGAAATTGACATAATAATTATTATGAGAGGTTTATGTGTCACATTGGAAAAGAAAATTAGAAAAAAAAGACCTATGTTACCAAGAATATTGTAAAAGAAAAATAATTATTGAATGCATTATTTATTGGACTCACTATATATAATAAATAAAGTAATTATTTTATTACTAAACAATAAGACACACCATAATATGCATAATTAAAAAAATAACTTTTTAACTCACAATTTTAGTTTGTGTGTTTTTTTATTAAATGTGTATACCATGTTAGTGAAATTATGAATCCATATAGTCTTGTTCATTGTAAAATTCACCAAAAGTGAATTTGTAATTCGAAGTTTAATTTCTTAGAAAAATAATAAATCTAGATTTATAATTTACAAAATTTGAGAAAATTTCAATATATAATTTTGTCTAATGATAGATATTCTCCATACACAAAATTTGTACACATTATAAAATTTGAAGAACCATTAAATTCAATTAATCATACACTTATTTTTTGTTTTGTAAATAAGTTATTTTTATAATTCAAACTGTTATTTTTATGTCACAATAAATAACAATTATTGTTAAATTTAGAATGACTCTTTAATATATAATTTTGCCTAGTAGAATTAGTATATCATACCTATATGGGTGAATATTTTAATAGGAATTGAAGACATAAATATATTAGTTGAAACGTGTTAATATAATATATTATTAGATATTAAAAATATGAATACTTTATTATTTTTACTGACATTGCTTTTTTTATTATTTATTTATTTATTTATTTTTCCTTTGTAAAGATAGTATTGTGGGTTAACTTACGGGTTTACATTTTGAGTTTAAAGGGAGTTACTTAACTTCAAAATTAAGGTAATTATGGAGATTAAAAATTATTTTCCTTACGTTTGAGTACATGGATTGAATAATTACTTAAAACTTTGAAACTATAAATATGAATAATCAATACGTATATACGAAAGAAAAGTAAAAGTCATCAAAATAGACTTTACATCAGAGTTGTCAAAGAGATTTTCTCTCTCTCTCTCTCTCTCTCTCTCTCTCTAACGTAGAAAACCAGTTGACGAAACAATGACTATCATTTGACGACAGACGTAAAGATCTTTGTTTTTCCTTTTAATCTTTTGTTTTCTCTAACAATATGATTAATTAAGACGTAGCATGCTGGTGTTACATATTTAGTTGGCAATTGGTTTAACGTTTTAATGAATAACTTCTGGTGTATTTAAAATTATGATTGCGGTCTGTAAATAAATAAACGATGAAATTTATATTTAATAAAAAATATATTATAGTTTAAATTTATATTTTAAAAATATAATATTTTGATATAATAAATAATACAAGATAATTATTTTTTAAAATAATAAATTTTATTTTTATGTAAAATAATTTTAATTTAATTATATAATTTTTTAATTATTTTTATTTATTAAAATATTTTTATTTTTTATTCAAAATATTATAAGTAATTACTAAATATTCAATTGCGTCCAAATAAGTTTTATTACCATTAATTTGTCAATTAGAATAATAAGATTTTTTTTTTAATTTTTACAAGAGTCTATTTCTTGTTTTGCTATAAATTTGTAATATGTACAATATATGTAAAAATTATATTATTTTTTTACATCAAAATTAAACATTGTATAATTTGTTGTGAAAATTTGAAAGAATTAGGACTTGAACTCCTAATATTTTTTATTAATTTTATTCTTGTGGCCTGATAGGAAGTAATGAGAGAAAATTGAGATAATAATAGAATTCTATACAGCTATCATGTGAGATTAAATGAACATATCTAAGAAACTGTACAAAAATAAGAATTTAAAACAGAGGTATTGACCGAATCATGACAAAAAAATTGCACAAATCAAGGATATAGGTTGATTATATCTTACAGGATTTTATGGCATGACGAACAAAAATTCTAACACTGCCCTTCAAATTAATAAACAAGAGAAAATTGAAAGAATGAAACTATAATATGGTCGATTAATAAATTATTGATATTAATTAAATCAAATTAATTTATTATTATTTTTTTACGTCTATGGAATGTATTTTTTTAATAAATTTAATTTGTGAATTGTGTGATATAAAGATGTGGTTTTTTTTTAGAGGAATTGAAGAATATTATTTTTACTTTTTATTATTTGTATTGAAAAAAACTAATTTAGTATTTAATATGAGTGCAAATAATAAAAGTCTATACGAAATTTAATTTTGCAACACCCTTTTTGTTTTTTTTTTTGAGTTTCTATTTTCTATTTTGCACTTCATTTTTCACTAACTAATTTTCTCCCTTCTCTGCATGCACCTCTCTTTGAACAAAAAGGAATACAGACAACGACATACAAGAAGAGAAACACGGAGAGAGAGAGAGAGAGAGAGAGGGAGGGAGAGAGAGAGAGAGAGAGAGAGAGAGAGAGAGAGAGAGGGGAGAGGAGAGGTGTCCCAGAAGCAAAGAAAGCTCAAAGCTTTGTCTTCCTTTTCTCTCTCCCACCTCACCATCCTTCTTCTCCTCCTCCTCAAGAGAAAAAAAGGTAGTAAAACAAAAGGAAAATTGAGAGAGAGAATGGAGAAGAGGAGAGGAGGAGACAGGAGGGAAGAGGCAGTGATGAACGGGGGGTTTCCTTTAAACTTTTGGGAGGTCACGGCGGCTTCCACGGTTGTATTGGGATTCGTGCTGGGCCTTTTGGGTGTTTACCTCACCATGCCCCCTTCTGATTATAGCTTCCTCAAGCTTCCTCGTAACCTTGAAGATCTTCAAATTCTCAGGTTTTTATCTTTTTCTTTTTCTTTTGTTTTTTTTTCTCTGCCTTGTGAATTGGGGGCCTTTTTGTTTCCCATGGAAAGGATTAGAAAAAAATGATGTTGATTTTGTGGTTGAAGAATCTGAGGAACTGGGGAAGGATTATGTTTTGGTGGGTTTTTAGAGTTTATTTGAATTGACTTCTTTTAAAATCTTTTTAGGGGTGTTTACATATAAAATTGAGTCTTCCTGAGGAAAACATTTTTGTCTTTTCCCGGAAAATGTTTTCCTTTGAAAGAAATTCCATCCACATTATTCTGCTGATTTGATATTTTTGTTGTAGACATAAATGCCGACTTTGCTTCATCATTTTGTATGGTACCGCAAAGAGTTTATCATAGTACCTGTGTTACTGTGTCAAACCTTTTTAGCAGAGATCTATTTCTTTTGAACTAAAAGGGAGCCTGTTTATGCTTCTTTATCCCAATTACTCAATTGAATTAAATCAATAATTTTTTTTTTCAAATGAAAAATGGGTTTAGTTTGTGTTTGTCATGGATGCAATGTGAATGATCTGCGTGCAACTTTCTTGTAGCACTTATTGGACTGCGGCAAAAATAACTGGAGCATCTAAGAATTTTTTTCTGGTAGATCTTTTTTTTTTTTAATAAGTATTTTTACTGGTATATCTTATACTACCAATCTGTTTCAGCTTCCTTGATGGAGGAATAGTCAAAAGTATTTTTGAGCATCTTCATCAATTGTATGTCATGATTTTTTGCTTGGAAGGAACATGTCTTTTTTGTGGATTATGGAGACAGTGTGCAATGTAAGGTAGATGAACTGTGGCATAGAGTTGCCAAGAAGGGGAGAATTGGAAAAAGTCGATAGTGATGTGGTTGTTTTTAAAAGAGAGGATCTTTAGTCTTATATATGATATTTGATGACAACTACAAAGGTTGGGTATAGAATTGCAGTTGAAAACTTTGAATGCTCATGATAAGGCCTTATTGGATGATTGAGTCAGACTCATTTTTGCTGCTGGAGGGGATGACAATTTTGGTGGACAATCATAGCAACTGGATTTATCTTTAGGTAATGGGGGTAGGCTCAAGGCTAGGATTGACAATTTATTGGGTAGCTTTGATGATAATATTGATATTGTTGAGGAATGTTGATACATGACATGGAAATCTGATCAAGTTAATTTGGCTTTGACAAGGGCAAGCGCAATGCTCTTTAAAATCAGAGAATTTCATTTTTCTGAATAAGGAATTAGTTTCTGGGGCAGAGACATCTGCGGGATTGGCCGACAATCCACTTTGAGTGACAACTGACTTATATCTGTTGACTGATGCAATCATTTTTAGTCTGGCTGACAATCCACTTTGAGTGATAACTGACTTATATCTGCTGACTGATGCAATCATGTTTAGTCTGGCAGGATATTTCTCAATGATTCTGTGGTTTCTTATCATTTCATTCATCAACTTGCCACAATTTCTAGCTTCCTGGGCCTATGTTTAAAGCATAGTGTGGGTTACCTTTTCTTGTAGGGATCACCTTGAGAGCTATACCAACAACTATACTGCTCAAGTTTTGGTGGGATATTGTGTGGTCTACATTTTCATGCAGACTTTTATGATTCCTGGGACTGTTTTTATGTCATTGCTTGCTGGAGCCCTCTTTGGAGTAGTCAAAGGTGTAGCACTGGTGGTTTTCGCTGCCACTGCCGGTGCTTCTTCTTGCTACTTCCTGTCAAAACTGATTGGGCGGCCACTTGTCTTCTTTCTTTGGCCAGACAAGTTGAGATTCTTACAATCACAGGTGAAGCAAGATTCTTATGATGATCTTTGGTTGTATCTACTGGCATTGTGGGATAAATACTTTGCTTTTTGCTCTCAGGTGGCTAGAAGAAAAGAACGGCTGTTGAACTACATGCTTTTCTTGAGAGTAACCCCAACTTTACCAAACACATTTATAAATTTTGCTTCACCAATAGTTGATGTGCCCTATCATATTTTCTTCCTGGCAACCTTTATTGGGCTTATTCCAGCTGCTTATGTCACTGTTAAGGTACTGTACATTGACTCTCAGGTTATTGCAATTTTGATATTTGAATTAATTTGGCTAACAGTATGAATATTGGGCATAAGTTCAGTTGTTTGATGGTGTTAGCATAAAGTGGGGAAAGTGAGAGTGGAAGAGAACTCTGTTTGATTAATAGAAGTTCCAGGACACTAACATGCTAGAATGTTTGTAGATTGATTAGCTATTATTTCAAAGCTATTTTCTGTGGCTTTTCATGTATTAAATTCCAATCCATTTTTTGGTGAAGTAAAATTATATCTGAATGGAGACAAAAGAAGAATTGTGAATCATCCAACAGTTTGTTGGGGGCAAAGTCCACCTAAAAAGTAATAATGTGAATGTCATCAATGAAGATTTCAAGTCTGTTGCTCTGCTAAAACATGTATTTCCTGGTCAATGTGCAGGCTGGAATAGCTCTTGGAGAATTGCAATCACTAAAGGACCTTTATGACTTCAATTCAATTGCTACACTGTTTTTTATTGGAGTTGTGTCAATTACACCAACATTGATGAACCAGAGCCAATCATAGTGCAATACTAGAAGAACTTGTTTGTTTTACAAGCCATTTATGTACATAGATGTACAGATTAGCTTTAGGTCAATGTTTGGCTGTTGGCTGTTGCTCTTTGTGGGTTTAACTGCTGATTCTGCAGATGCATATGATAATGATCTGATCAAATGCTTCACTATGTATCATATTGGCTGTTGGATGTTATTTGGTTGGAAGTTGCGGGGTGATTTCCTGTATAATTTCTGTTTCAGTGCAAGACCTCCCTTTTAAGATATGCAATTTCGCCCATTGTTATCGTTTAATGTATTCCTGCCCTCTCAAAAGATAAAAATGGCATGCCTTGGATATGGTGACCCTGCTACTTTTCTCCTCTGAGTAATTAGTTCTTACTTCCCACAATATGCATAGCGCCATTCTACCTGGTTTGATTAGTAGCTGATTTATTTCAGATAATGAGTCTTTTGGCTATATATCCGAAAATGTGTACTAGCCAAGAGAATTTCACTTGCAATAGCCTAGCCAACCGGATATTCTGGTAAAACAATTCAGCCTAGTTGGTTGCTTCAGGGCCAATTTGCTGGGTGATATTGTAAGCTAGAGCAAACGAGATGCATGCTATTAACTTCAGTCTCAAGTTACAAAGCAAATTCAGCAGGATGGATAGCAATGGATGGCTGACAATTACAAATTCATAAATCTGATATATTCTGAAGAATAAGACATTTACATTCCTTGACAAAGTACAAAAATTGTATTCTGGAATCTACAATTTTAATGATTTCTAGAACTTTGACTTTAAAGACTACAAGAGACTCATTCCTTGCAAGGCAATTTGTCGCACAAGAATACTGTCCTTCAAAGAGCTGCTTCACTTGGTGGCTTGGCCGACCACTTCCACACACTCACGACACCATTCCAATCTCCAGTAAAGAACAGGCCGCCCGGACCTTGCTGAATTGCTCTAACTTCTCTCCTTGCAAAAATCTTTCCCTTCTCATTGAACGATGGCAACTCATAAAGGCGAACCGAGTTGTCAGTACAAGAGCAATAGAGGACTGGTTTGTCTTCTGCATCCCCCATTCCAAACAATCCAAGAATTCCTTCTTCTTCCTTGTGGGTGTAAACTACTTCCAAGGTGCCCCCTTCGGTGGCAGCCCAAATCTGAACTTTGCGATCCAATGAGGAGGTCAGCAGATAAAGGTCCCAGCAGAGAAGGGATGTAACCATATCATCATGCCCTTTCAGTGTGTGCAAGCATTGAAATTTCTCAAGATCCCAAACTCTAACCGTGCAGTCCATGGAACCTGAATACAATCTTCCGGCCCCAACTGTCATACTTATCACTGCTTTGGTGTGGCCTTCGAGGGACGTGGTAGGATCAAAGGAAAAACCGGCCGTTCCGCCTTGAAAACTGCATCTCCAAGCCAAGATATCACCATCCTGCGCCCCAGCGAGCAACATATCATTGTGAGTAACCATTGCATAGACTTGGCCCACAGGTCCACTTAGACTAAATTCATTGCCTCCCCCGCAGCAAACATCTCCACCATCATCAAGGCACCATCCCTTGACAAGACTGGGCAATCCAACGAATACCCAGGAACCCTCAGTAATCAAGCATCCAATTTCAGTACCAAGATTAATAACACGACTGCACTGGCCGCTATGGCAGTCCCAAACCCTCAGGGTCCCATCGCTAGCACCAGAATAAAGCTTATCAGAACCAACAGGAAGGCCTATACCCGTGACCCCCTTCTTGTGTCCATCAAGCCTGGCCAACAAAGAAAACTTCTTGTCCTCGCTCTGACACCAAGAATGCAAGAACCGACAGTACTTATCACCATAAGTACAA
Source organism: Bruguiera hainesii (assembly GCA_023213295.1). NCBI lineage: Eukaryota > Viridiplantae > Streptophyta > Magnoliopsida > Malpighiales > Rhizophoraceae > Bruguiera > Bruguiera hainesii. The sequence continues at coordinate 3,662,259 of JAHOYR010000006.1, read as the reverse complement.
TTTCCAGAAACCCAACGTCGGCAAACAGATTGGTGTCGCTGCCTTTTTGCACCAACGGGAGGGTTTGAAACAGAGGAGGGTCTCGAAGCTGGGGGTTGTGGGTGCAAGAAAATACAAGGGCTGCGCCTGCAAGCCCCAGCAAGCCAATAGGCACAAACAACCGGATTAGGGTTAGGCTTCTTTGTCAGGGCCGCTGCCCCATGTGAGCTGCAGAACGATCTTTTTCTTGGGTATCCTCTCGAGGCTACGGCAGCCATCTTCTTGTTTGGCAAGAAAAAGAATTTGGGAAAGCTTAAGAGATCGAGCGAGCAAATTGATGCGAATTAGACGAAGAAATTTTCGGAGCGAGAGAGAGATCTTGGAGAGCGTGTGAGAGAAGACAAGAAGACAGATGTTGAAGTAGTCCCTCTTTTATAGATGACGATGTTAGCGTCAAATTTACGTTGTTGTCTTCCAGTCCCTGCCATGGCAGGAGAGCAGCGCTGTCTAAATTGGCGGTCAAATTGAAATCCAGTTGCGTTAGTTTCGAGCGGTCGAGTCGAATGGACACGTAAACGGTGTCGTTTGGGATGGGAAGTATTTGATATAAATAGATGGGTTCTTTTCAACTAGCAGTCCAGAACGTAACCTTTTTTCTTTTTTTAGAAATCAAAAATAAAAAAGAATTTCTTGTGGAAACGGATCAAAACAGGGGAAAAAAAAAAAAAAAACAGAAGATGATTGAAAATATCTAATAATTTGATACTTAATTTGTAGTCTTTATTAGAATTTTAATATAATTATAATTTTAATATATATATTATAATTTATTCAATTTATATTAATAATATTTTTAAAAATTAAAAAAATTATAATTTATATTTTTTTATTTTCTTTAAAAAAATTCTCTAAAATTCATTTTTTTAAAATACTTATAATTTAATTCTCTTTTCAATTTTTTCATTTAAATAAAATATAAAAAAATATATATTTTTAATAAATATGATAAATTTATACATTACAAAATTTAATATTAATAAATAAATATTTTAGAATACGTTTTAAAATATTCTACTCTTCTTTCTAAAAGAATCACCTAGAACAACAAGGGTATCCTCAACTACTAGTTTTTGTTTCTTTGGGTTAGGGGTGTGGGAGATAATTGCACTACACATCCTTAACTGAAAACCGAAAACCGAAAAACCTTAAAACCAGAAACATATTCTCAAATTGCATCGCGTAAATATCTTTGTAAAATATAAGTCCCTTTGACAGACACGAAGAACAATTGGGAGAAGTCATTTTTTTTAAATTGAACTGTAATTTCTTTTCCCCTAAAAACGAGTTATTGGTGAAAGGGCTTCTTGATGTCGAGAAGTAAACATATCGTTACCTTTCACAGGGCCTAGTGAAGCGTTTGGATTTTGGAAAATTCCATCTTGTAAGTGTAATTTCACACTACCCAAATCTACAAAAGGGAAGAACTAGTGCATCATAAACAAATAAAAAATGAAAATTACAAAAAAAAATATCTTAGCGAAGAGAAAAGAACTAAGAAGACTCAAATAGCATAAGCATTGAATTTAGTTGGTATAGCTTATTTTTTCCTTTCCTCCTTTTATCAGTCCTCCGACAGGGTTTAATGGACAAACTAAGATTACATGTACGGTGACATTTGCATGTGTTTGTACTGGCCACACAGGACGGATATCTTTGGTGTGTACTCCTGATTCCTACTTAAAATTTCTTGGCTTTCTTCTTCCTACTGGAACTGCCTGGTGTTCGGCTTTCGAGCTTGCGTTTTTTTCCCGCTTGAGCTGAAGCAACCCCTTCCTTTAGCGCTTTTTCCTTTTCCTTTCTTGCGGTAACAGCTGGTCTTTTTACCACCCGTTGTTTCTCTCCCTTCCCAGTCTTAGAGTTCGTCTTAATGACTGCACCATTGCGTTTTGCATGGACTTTCTTTTGGACACCAGATTTGCTAGCACGCAAGCCTTGGTAAGCCAAAGCACCGCTTGTATTTGACAAACTTTTGTTCTCAGAAGTCCTCGAACCTGCTGCCAACCTCTTGCTTGGAGACATAGCTATCTCTGCAGGTAATGGATTCTTTCTCTTGGAAGGGGTAGAATCTGCTCTGGCATGGGAAAGCCTCAGCTCTCTATCTCGCAATTTCAAGTTCCGTTTCTTAACGGCCAAATTTGCAGCCTCCTGCATACCACAGGCAGATATTAGTCATTTTACCACAGGCAGATAACAGAGCAGAGGATAGCTCAATCATTTTACAACTTGGTTTTAACAATAGAAAAGCTGTTAGTGACCCCAATTCTTTCCATGAGGTATAGACTAAATATTCTTGTTCCACCAAAACAAAATTAGAGATTGAAACACAAAGAACAAGCAAGCAATGCTACAAACAATAAACAGAAAAATCAAGTCATTTCCAGTTTAGACGCATGCACAGGGTAAGTTGGTGGATAAATGATCCACGACTCACGACTGAGTTCCTTTCAATTTAATGCACAAAGGCATTGAAAAAATGGTAGGCCCAAAAACCCTATGTCAAAGTAGCTCGCACACTTCTGCCATGGCAAGTAGCTCATATCTAGTTATATTATCTACAGAAAACTGGCCTTGAAGTTCGGTAGGAAAAGGGGACCCAAAAGAGCATCCCTACAAATTTCCAAGCTCTAGTGATATTTAAAATGCCATGAAAAGAAAATACCGTACTAATCAGATCTATTTTAGTTTAAAAACATGCAATCTTATCGTATGTCTCACTGGAAAAACTCCAATCTCAGTTTTATTAACAAATGAGCATTTAACAACAGTTTGTCTTACCCGTGATTGAAACAATACATAGGCGATACCCTTTCCAATACCCATATGGGGATGCCTAATAACCCGAACAGCTTCAATGCTGGATTCAAGATCTTTGATACCAGAGAAAAGCTGATAAAGTTCTTCATCCTGTACAGAAATACACTGACATCCTTGCTAAGAAGATTGAATTGAAAACAATAACAACAGATCCAAGTGAAAGCATTGATGCAGAAAAACCTTCAAAAGTGAATTACCTTTACATCAAATGGGAGGTTACCCACAAAAATGGTCCTTTTGTTATCATAAACTGCAGCATTTTCCCCCTTCAATTTCTTACGAGGTGGACAGGCCCGGTCAACACGAATATGATTTCCTGCAACCTATATTCACAAGAAGAAAAGATTTATCAAGTAATGCCTTCACCACAACAAAAACATCAGGTTCATCTGTGTGTGCGCATGAGAGAGAGAAAGAGGAAAAACATGAGAACAAAAAATAAAAAATTTTCAAGTAAAGTTCATAATAGCATACCACAGCCATATTATGGGCTAGAGAAGCCTCAGCAGATTGCTCTGTTTTAAAAACAACATAAGCATGGACACTGCAACATATACATGGCATTTGTTAACAAGGACTGCAACTACCAAAATAGAAAATAATTAGAGATCCCTACAAAGAATTAGCGAGAAGGACAATCCACAAGCAGTTGAAAGGAAGTCCTCGCAAACAACCTAAACTTCCTATGCTCTAGGCTATTGTTTGGAGAAATAATTTTCCATCATATGTACGGGACACTGACTAAACTGAAATTTTGTAGAGCAAAATGTCACATCAATGATCAAATTGATATTTTATCCTTAATTGAATTATGTCTAAAGTCCAGGTAAAAATTTGATTGCAACATTTTTAGAAACATTCATTTTGTGAATAGTGCTCAATGCAACACCTTGATCTAAATGTAATATTACCCACAGCTTTTCTCTTAATGAAACACATATACAGTTTGACAATAGACTGGGGCAAGCAAAAGTTGAACATTAATTATCCCCAGAACAAGAATTAAGAGAGATACACATTGATTATGGACAGTAAAACTCAAAATTTCCAATAAATCATGTGCAGGGAAACAAGAGTGTAGCAAGTCTATGGTTAACAACACCAAAACAACAACTTATCCGGGAAAAAAAAAAGAAATAAACACCAAAACAAGTAACTTAACTGGTGGTAATTCATTGGCATAGTCCCAGAAAAAGCTTAGACTATTAGCATTTGCAAATATTGCAAAATTCAAATCAAGTCACACCTGTCAATAGCTTCATTAATTTTCTTCAGCATGATGGCTCCCTTTCTTGGTATCTTAGTCTGCCCAAACAAAAGAAGAATAAACCATCAAAAGACAATAAAAACACCAAACAGGGGCCAAAAGGAACAGATAAAATGGAGAAAGAATCCAGTTTCCAATCCTTTTGAAATCTAAAACCATCATAAGCAAACTTAAAACGACCACCCACATCCACAATGGGGACGGACCGGATCCTCACGGACTCAACCTCCCCAAACCGGCTAAACTCCCGTACAAGTGCCTTCTTCTTAACCTTCAAAGGCAGGTTTCCGACAAACACAGTCCTCAGGAGCTTGCTCTCATCATCAAATCCCTCCCCCTCGCCTTCCTTCGGAACCAATACATCCGCTGCATTATCCGGCCTTTTTCTCTTCTCTCCCACAGAAACAACCGGATTCTCCGAATTCTCAGGCACAGCGCCATATTTTTTGGCCTCGTACTCTCTCTCGATCTCATCTCTTTTCCTCTTCTTTCTTTTCTTGTCGCTGCCATTCTCAATGACCAAATCAGGCCTTCCCCCACCATTTTCAGCATTTGGGGTTTTCACTTTCTTGGAAAGCAAAAGGGCCTCTGCGGGTTCTTCCCGATCGAGAAACGGGGCTTTAGCTTCGTTTCGCTCCCCCTTCTTCATCTCGTCAAGAACGGGATCTTCAACGGCGCCATTTTCGGGGCTTGCATTCGATTCTACGGAAACGAACCCAAATTTTGAATCTTGGGGTTTCCTTTTGAAAGGGTTGCTGTCGCTGAATAGGGACGGGACGGCGGCGTCTAGCTCAACGTCGCCGAACAGGGATTTGAAAACGTTGGAGGGAGCTGAGACGGCGTCGTTCTCCGACGCGGCGGTTGTTTCCGGCTTCTTGTGTTTCCTTTTTCCCATTTCCTTTTTTTCTCTTTCGGCCAGAGGAGGGAGGTGGCGGAAAGCGAGATTTGACTTTGTGTGCTGCAATTTGATTTTCCAAGCCCTAATTGGAACCCTTTTAGGATGGGGGAAAAGAGCCGGGGCCAGATTGATCCAGCTCGGTCGGGTCGGTTTTCAATTAAAACCAAATCTCCTCACGGGTCTGCTACCAACTTGACAACCTTTCTCTGGTGGGGCCTCTACAGATTTGACTTGTTTTTGAGGGCCCATAGATTTTCCATCAGATTTTTATTTTATTTTTATTATATATATATATATCATTAAGAATTACCCAATTACATATTTGTTGACACTTTCAATCTATATAATCTATTTAATTTTATGAACAAGTAAGTACGTGACATATTTTTTTCTTTTTTGTTTAGCTTATTTTAGCATATATTTATTTAATAGCTTTAATATGTATAAATGCTTGAAAGTAATTTATTCTAGTCATAATTTGTATAAGTGGACACTAAAATTCTTTAGATTCTAAAACTCCAATGCGAAGACAATTAATTTATTTTTATGTATTTAATTTCTTTTACTTAAAAATAATAATTACAATGATTCTTTATTTTTTTAATTAACTATAGCATTTAGTTTTTATTCAAAGACTTACATTGAAACAATAAAGCAGTTAGACCAAATTTATTATAAGGATGTCACTTTGAAAATGAGTGTTAATTTTAGTATTTCATATAAATTCATCATTTTTTTTTTTTTTGGTTACGTTTTTCAGGACATGCACTCCTTTAAATTTCTCTGCTTATACACTTAACTTAAAAAGGAGTTTCAATCAAAATCATTCTTTACTCAATATATAAAAGGAAAATTGTTATCTTTTCGGATTAGTTTGACTTGGTGTACTGCTTTAGTGAACGAGATGACAATGAGGAGGTTTGCATTTTGCAGGGATGAAGACAACGGGGAGAAAAAGATACAAAAGTACAAGATTGAGAGACGTTGACTTGAAAATGCAAAGATTTCATTTTCAAAAAGGTGGTTAGATGTGAATATTAAAAGTTAATTTATTGTGCGAAACACTTTTACTTGGTTTCATCATTTATTTTTCTCCAACTAATTATTTATATTTTTTTTATTGGTCCTATTTTGTAATTTTCTTTTTATTAAATAATTTCCTTAAAATTTATATAAATATATGAGACATTTAAATAATAAAATAAATATAAGTTCAAGTATCAATTTCATATAAAAAAAATTAAATATCAAATTATATAAATTTTTTATATTATTTAAATAAGTGAATGAAAAGAGATTGATCTTATTATTAAATTAGAAATTAATTTTAAAATATAATTTAAAAATTAATAAATATTTAATCAAATAAATACTGATAACAAATTTAATATATAATTGTTAGAATTAAATTTGTTAACAACAATAATTAAATTTCTTAAAATATATAATAATCTCTTTTAAAATTCAGCAATTATATTTATATTAATCTTATATTTACCCTTATAATTATAAAAACTAATACAAGTTCTTTAAATTTTGTGAAATTTTTAATAGTAATTACAAAAATATATATTTATTTCTAAATCACATCATTTAGGTTTAATATTTTTACAAATTAATATTAAATTATTATTTTTTCTTTATCATTTAATATTTTAAAAATATAAATAATGATAAGTTATTCACATGAATAAAAATAAAAAATAACAAATTAAATTAGCTAAAATTATTCAAAACAATTAAAATACCAAATTGTAACAAAATTTAATAACTACCTTTTTACTCTAAAATAAAAACTTTAGTCAATCATATTCATCAAAACAAATAAGTAAATAATTAAATATTTACAAAATGTTTTAAAATAAATTAGTAAATACTAAGGGAGAAAAGATAAAAAAAAGATTGACAATCTTTGAGTTGTATACATTTGTCTCTATTCTCACTATTTTTGAATCATCTACTTGCTATTTTGTCTTACTTCTTTGCCGCTTGGATCCTCTTTCTCATCATGATATTTTCCCTTTAATATATATCTTTTTAAAACCCTACTTTAACCAGCACATATCTCCCAAAAAAAATTAGTTCTAATCCCTATTTTTTTAGAATTCCTAATAGAATTCAAATTTCTATGTAGATTTACATATTGATTTATAATCAAATTTTAAATATCAAAACTACAAAATTGCAAGTTAGACTATTCATACAAATTGTAATCTTATATCTTAACTTTCAATAAAACAAAAAAATGTATTAATCCAAAGTTTATAACTCCAGTTATGGTTTAAAATTTGAATAGCGTTCAAAATGCTAAAATGAAAATTTTTACTAAAATGCGAGAGATTTATTAGTTTAAATCATTTATCTTTTTAAACTTCTTTAAACTTAATTTGTCACTTAAACTTATAAAATAACAAAATATTAAAAATTAAATAAATACAATTAATATTTAAAATAGTTAATTTAAGAACTAAAAAAGAAAAACTCAAATTATTATACAAAATATGTGAAATAATTTCACATATCACTAGATACAAATTTTCTTTTTACTAGATACAACTTTTTTTGAATTCTTTAATGTTATGATAGTTAATTGTTCTTTACTTCCACATCAATCCTATATAACATAAACTTGTATATCAATGCATATAAATAGTATTATGATTTCAACCAATAATAATACTGTGATAACATACATAAATTTTTATTATTTTTAATAAAAAATTTTTAATGTAAGATAGTATTTATCAAAATTAAGTAACAATATGACATACTTCATATACTAAATTATTACAATTCTTTACAACAATAAATGGATTTATATAATATTAATAAATTAAATATATTTGCACATAGTGCGAATAATAAAATTAATTGAGAAAGCACTTTGATATGCGTATGCAGAAAAATTAAGGCATATCACTTTTTTCATTATTGTTTTATTTTTAAGCTTCAGGACACATCATATTGGTTACCTTGAGTTGGGAAAAACCGAGTAGTTGGTTCAAAAGGTCAATAACCAATCCATATGCGCATTCATTCGCTTAGTCGTGTCATTTTCATTTACGTGGCAACTGGTAAACACCTATTCTAGCAATGCAAATACACGGATATGATAAAATGAAAGGAACCAAAAAAAAAGTGCAAGATGCATTCCATAAATCCAGCTTTGATTCATCTTTCCTTACATTGCATTAATTGAATTTCAAGTAGAAATTTCTTTTATGGGAATATCCAAATGCCTTTCTTTCACAAAGTATAAATGTTTTTATTAGTAATGCGATTATTTAGGAAAAACATGGCAAGTTCAGGGCTTAAAGGAGAACCATTCCATGCAATTGCGGCTCCTATGGCCTAATGTCTTTCCTTCGACCATCATACGGCCGAGTGCTTGAACAAACGACCAGGAAAGGAAAGGGCAATACACTCGTATTTACATTTTGTTAACGCCGTTTAGAGGGAATATACATTAAACATGGACAAGCTACTACGCAACACAAAAGGAAAAACGACTGACAAGAAATAAGAAATCAAGGGAAGGAAACAAAATCTCTCTCTAGCTCTCTCCTTACAAGTAAAGTACATGAGATGTACGTCGCTTACTGCTAATCTTAGTTGCTCGTTATTGAAGTCAGCGGTATTACTCCTTTGTCATTCCAACGGTTAATCATGCCGCCAACATGGAGCCAGGGGCAGCAACCATGGTTGATGTCAACACTGCAGCTTTGCCCTCAAATTCATCTTCCTCATCTTCCTCCTCTGCTTCCCACATAAAGTGAGCATACGATCCCAACACCACGCTGCACATGAATTTTGAGAAGAAAACAAAATCAGCTCACTTCCTCTCTGGCATCTTCATATCATCAGGACAAAGAAAACACGTTCAATACTCGAAGGAACAAGCCACTGTTTGAGTACTTCAACTATTTGACAAAGGATAAATGCAGAATTCCATAGTCATTGATTCGTTTGGATTAATGCAGAATTCCTTAGTCTACTTAAATTCAGCCACATGGGTCATGATCATGCAAGATCCAGTACAAGAGACTGTGGCACAAAATGCACAATACAATACTTTTTTGAGTAGAGAAATCAACATGGGACAAGCAGGAAAATGTACCAATCATCAGGAGAGGCAACAACAGCTTGATCAAGATAAGATTTGGCTCTCTCCCTATTTCTTTGGGTGTCCCATATCAACTTCCCATACAGTGACAACAATTCTCCGTCTCCAGGACTCGCCAGTATCGCTCTTCCATAGTACTCTTCTGCTTTCTCCACATCGCCCTCCACCTAAATAACAGAACATATATCGACAAAGGAATGAATAAATATAAATACCTGTAATTAACCGCAATTCTTAACTAATCAATCCCTTAATCAACAAAAAGAACAGAAAGTTTAAATCTTTTTTTTTTCTTTTTTTTTTTGGCTTGCTTACCTCGTGCAAGAACTTGCCGTAGTTTCTTAGCAGTAGAGCATCGCCGGGGTTTGACCTGAGCATTTGTTTGTAGTAATCGCCCATTTTTCTAGTATCGCTGCCGTGACCATCGTTTCCGCCGTGACGGCCGCCGCCGTTCCCACCTCCTGATTCCTTTCCCCTCCCGAATCCACCGCCGGAGAACTCTAGCGCCTCCTCCTCCTCCTCCTCCGGTATTCTCGCAGGTAAAAACGGCCGAGAGTGAAGCGCCGTCTCGGATACCATGACGTCGCTCTCAGACAAGGCGCGACGAATCGGAGTAGACTTAGAATCTCTCCCGCGACTGATCTCCAAATGCAGCGAGAATCTCGGAGGACTGACGTCATTCTTATCGCCAGAGAAGTTTCCGGCGAACGAATAGCTGCGGGAGAGTGAGAGTCCGGGTGATACGGGAAGAAACGCCGGCGAGTGGTGGACCGGAACCGAGCCGGTTCGCAAAAGAAGGGCTTCCATGGGCTGATGGATTTCCACTGAACAGAAAGGCCAAAAAGCGCTTTTTTCTTCTTCACCTGCAAGCTGAAGTTGTGAGTATTTTGCAGGGCTAATGGTTGCCTATTAATAGACGATGGCTGACCGTTGGATTTGGTGACTCAGTTGGACTCGATGGCCAACGAGATGGCAACACGTCTGGGAGAGCACGTGAGGCATGGAACTGAGGAGGGGTAGCCACGAGCGTCGGGCTTCGGCTATTTGGAAGTGTCGGCCACGCGACACGGGAAGTACATGGTGTTGATGACGTGGACTTGCCACGTGGAACAACACGACGGACTAGGCCCCACTGCATCACGCGAGGGAATATAAAACAACATTTATTTGAGAGCTTCATCCTCTGTTGTGACGGACCAAAAAAAAGAAAAAAGAAAATACAATCTCTCACAAGTTGGTATTTTGCTTGCTTTGGGCCCTTTTTTTTTTTTTTTTTTCTTTCTTTCTTCGTTGGGGCTCATGGACATTCAACAAATCTAATTGTTAATAATCAAAATAAAAATTTATATAACACTTCTACTTTTAAGTGTCTTTATTAATATTTTTTTAATATAATAAAAGAGTTTAACTTATAAAATAACAAAAAAAAATTAAATAATTGAATATATTAAAAAGCTTGACCTCTTGGCTTATGATATTGCTACTTAATTTATGCAATTTGTAACTTGACCGTGATTTAGATTATAATGGAGCACACACGTGTCATACAACAGAATAGTTTTAAAAGGAGTAAATAAAACTCCATTAGGCTACATCATATTACCGTCTACTTCTCTTCCTTGAACCGATGAAACACCATTGCTATCGGTGGCACCCGCACTAATGTTTTAAACACGCATCCATTAGGCAGGTTCATTTTAGAACATTTGTTGCAAATTGGATTTTTTGGTACGCGGGAAGTGATGGCCTATTGGATCGAAAAATTATTGTTAAATTAGGGCAACAAGAATGGCAATGATCATTTGGAATGAAGGGAATTTCTTTAAAATACATAAAGATGTCGGAATGCATGGAATTCAGGTCCAGAAATGCGATGATGGGAAGAAAACAAAGGCTCCTTATAAATATAGAATTCTGTGGGTGGTTTGCACAGATTTACAAAATACAGCTGCAATCAATGGGGTTCAAAGCGTCCTTGTTCAAGCGAATGTCCACACCTAATCATTGAGCGAATTTTAAGTAGATGACAAGGCCATCAATTTCAAGCCATACTCATTATTGAGCTTCCTGCGATGGGGTTGATGTTATGTCATGCCAAAGGGAAAAGGCTAGAACTAACAAAAGTCAGTGTATTATTATTAAAGGTCCATGCGTCAAGTGGACCTATCCTCGGCCGAAAACAAGTTGCCCCAAAACCAGAGAGCTGGACTCCGCAGGCAGCAAAAGCGCATATGGTTTTCTTTAGCTGTTTTTTTACATATGTTATCGTGCTGTACTCCAACCAAAGATGAGGTGATTGAAAATGTGCCTGTCTCTTGTGTTCTTGTCTTGGGGGCAGCGTCATAAATGGAGGTACAAGGGTCATTCCTCGCACTAGACATTAACGGAGTCTCCACCTCACAATGATGGTGTCTTTCAATTTCGCCCATTTCTTTTTCTGTCAACCAAAAAAGAAAGGAACATTATAGGTATACAGTCGTTATTTCTATAGGACTACTTCAGAGTTACTCGTCGAGACAGTGATTCAACATCTTATGTACACAACAAAAATCCATTATTTGTACATTAGTAAGTTCATGTTTTCGCTTGCACACCTGATACCCAACTTTAGTTTTACTTTCCAATAGTCACGTTTTCTTCTCACCATAGTTTGGAGTGGAGTTAATGTACTCGTTAAGATTAAGTGTGTCACACACTTTTGAAAATGTGATTTTCTAATTTAATTCCTTTAAAAGGAAAGTCAGGTTAACTAAAGGTCAAACTTAAAGGGGAAAAAAATTAAATAGAACAAGAAAAAAAATTAAGAATGATTCAATATTATTATGAAATATAAAATTTTTGTCTGTAATACTTAAAAAAGGGTCAATAAAACGTAACAAGCATAAAGCACTTTGAAGAATTCGACTAAATTACTATTTCAACTCTGGCGGTCAATTTCTTCTGTTTCCTGAATTCAAAGAGTGGACTTCTTAAAGCAACTGCATTTGGACAAACAGTACATAACTTGGGGAAGAGAACACCAGCATGGTCCCACGTGATGTGATCCACGTGAGAGCTCCGCGTGGAGGTCAAACTCCAGTGATTTTCAGGAGAGCAGTCTAGCACTGTCAATGAAGTTAATTTCCATTTCTTTATATTTGTTTTTGGTACATCATGTATTGGGATTTTAAAAGACAAGGTTTCCCATTCGAACTTCAATATAGAAAATTACACTTATGTTTCAAGCTACGGAACAAAAATATTGTAATTATTGAGATTGTTAAGATTTAGTGAGATAATATGTTTATTTTATTTTTTTATATGTTAACGTATTCTTCATATTTGATTGAAGTCATTTATGTTTATATATTTATATTATTTTTTTAATAATCAAGTAAGTGAGTTTTATTTTAAAATTTTTTATTTGATTCATATTTATAATTGTAAGAGTTTTGAATTTAAAATTTAAATTGGGTTAATAATTATTCAAAGATCTTATTTTATGTTAAATATATATTTTTAGAAATATATTAAGTGAGACCTTGTATAATCTTAGAAAAAATTGTGAAAATTTAAAATTAATAGAAATTTGAAATTAATCAATTTATATCATTGACTTGATTAGTCCTTATGATTGATCAGACACTAAATAAGGTTTTAAGTTGTAAAAAGAAAAATTATAAAAATTTTAAACTAATTGACTTGATCAATGGTTATAATTTAACTTGATCAATGGTTATAATTTAACCAAAGATAGTTAAAAAATTGAAATTTTCAATGTTATATAAGTTATAAAGAATTTAAATTGGTCAACTTAACTAGTAGTTATAGTTGACTAATACTACTAAAGAGTTAAAAGTATAAAAACTAAAAAAAATTACAAAAATTTTGCATTAATTGATTAATCTGAGTACTACAGTTGACTAATGTGTCAAAGTCAAAATTTTTTACTTTTAGAGTTGATTCTCTTTATGAAAAGAAATTAATGTACAATGGGTAGATTTTGCCTTTTATCTTTTATCTGTAAGAGAGTAGTAGGAATTTTTTGTAGACAAACCTTAATTGCTTTGTATTGTCTTTAGTGTAAAAAAAAATCAAAGAAAAGGAAAGAAAAGTTAAAAGAAAGAAATATTAAGAGCAAGAGCTTTAAAAAAAGTTGAGATTGAGAAAAAAAGCAAGTGTTCTAACAAAAAGTAACAGAAAGTGAGTTTTTAAATGTTGAAGAACTATTATATTAAAGAACCACTGTATTTTTGTGACAATTTTAGAAAACATTTGTTGTAATTAAGGTTAAGGAAATTTAATATAAAAAGTTGTCTTTATCCTACAAAAGAAAAAAAAGTTAATGAAATTACCGTAGACTTTTGATTTTTGAAAGAGTTATTTTCTTCAATTTGTATTTTCAAAACATGTTTTTTGGATTTAAATTATCTCATTACAATCTTTCGTTTGGTTGATCATGACAAATTCAATACGAGCATCTATAAACTTGTTATATAATTAATCTTTGATGAATACATTTGCTTCATATGAGGTATAAAAACATTAACATTAACAAATTATAATGTTATTCTTATCAAATCTTATCTATTTATAAAACTAATAGTCAACGAGCGCAAATTATTCTTTAATGGAAAAAACATAATGAAATTATAAATTGATTGTTAAGATTAAGTTAACCCATAATGATCCAAGCATGTTTTCAAAGAAAACCAATAACTAGACTTGAGTCAAGCTAAAATTAAATCTATCGATCTATTTGCAATTTTTTTAGATTCTTTAGAATAAAGGCAAGAAGGTATAGATTAATGGAGTTTGTTAAGTTTTCTAAAGCTTAAACAACAAAAAAATTAAAAAAAAATCCCACTTGGTTTGATGAAAAATAATGAGGTTAGAGTTTTGTTGACATGCAACTCACTCATTCTCTCTTTACCCTTTTGATCTCTTTTTTCTGTCTCTTGGGTCCCCCTGTGGAAGTTGTTTTCCCCAAAAAACCACTTAATTTTTCCTTTGACCAACACATTATTTTTGTTGACTTTTATTTTCTATCTTGGGTTAATTCATCAGTACTATCACACTCAAACTGATGCATTTAGTGAAAAGTGAAAGAAAGTGGTATATATCTTTAAAGGAACTATGATCAAGTCCAAATCCATTTAAGACAAAAGCTAACACGAATAGGTTCCTCAATTTCTCTCTATGCCTTCACTAATATTGATATGACTTCCTTAGTTAAGGAAGTCAAAAAGCTCAAAAAGAATATAAATGAACTTAGAGATCATATAGTTGAAATTTGAGTGGAGCTATAAGATTTTATGAAGGAATCAAGAGAAAATTTTACCTTCAACCTTAGATTGTTAAAGAAGGAAGGTTAATCTTAGAAGAGTTTGAAAAAAAAAAAAAACAGCTATGAAGTTTTAATGATGCATTTTTTGATAATGCCAAAGGGGGAGAGAGATGATTAATGACTTTAATCCCTTACGCTTTTAAATCTTTTATGCATTCTCTCTTAGACTAAATGACTATACTTAATTAACATTTGATTGCTTCATTTGACTGCTTTATTGCTTTAATATTTATGTTAAATGTTTAATACTTGCTTATACTTATTGATTAATTGCTTTATTTGATTCCCTTATTACTTTGACATTTATATTGAATGTTTGATACTTATTTATGCTTATTAATTGATCAATGGTATTTAGCTTAGCACCATTACTTACTTTTTAATATTGATTAATATCTTATTACTTTGATACTTATTGAGCTTATTTGTTGATTAATGTGTTTGTTTAATTACTTCGATTGCATTAGTCATAAGGAGAACATATATTTAGTAATTATTGCCTTTTGTTTATCTTATTACATATCAATCAATCTTAGTTGTTATTATAAAAAAAAATGAGAGATTGTTAAGATTAATGAGATTATGTGTTGCATTTTATTCTTCTATATTTTGATGTGTCTCTCATACTTTATTGATGTCATTGATCTTTATTTATTTATATTATAAGTTTTACTTTTTTGTTAGTCAATCATATGAATTTTCATGTTTATTACAATAAGATCTTTAAATTTGAAAGTTAAATCAATCTAAAAATTATGCAAATTTGTTTTTGTCAAATTTATATTTTTATAAAAATATTAAGTGAAATCTCAAATGAACTTGAATAAAAATAAAAAGAATAGTGAAAATTCAAAACTAAAAAAAAATTAGAATTAGTTTACCTATGCCATCAACTGAACCAATGATTACAATCAACTAGATATCAAAAAAGGTTTCAAATTAAAAAGAAAAAATTATAAAAATTTTAGACCGATTGACTTGACCAATAATTTTAGTTAATTGAAAGAAGTTGAAAAGTTGAAAGTTTCAATATTGTTAAAGTTACAAAGAATTCAAATTAGTTAACCTAACTAATAATTATAGTTGACTCATGGGATTGTAGACTCAAAAGTGTAAAATCGAAAAAGGTTATAAAAATTTTGAATCGGTCCCAAATTTAAAGTTCTCTAATTTTGAAATTAATTCTCTTTATTGAAAGAGATCAATATTCAATAAATATTCTTTTGTCTTTTGTTTATAAGAGAATTATAAAACTTTATTATAAATGAATCTGAATGTGAAAAGTTAAAAAATAAAAAATAAAAAAAGAAAGATAAAAAAATAAAAATTTTAGAAAAAGTTGAGATGGAGAGAAAAAAAAAAGCAAAAGTATTTTGAAAAAAAAATAAAGGGTGAGCTTTTAAATGATGAAAAGTTATTATGTTCTTATAAAAATTTTGTTGTAATCAAGGTTGAAGTAATTTAATGTAAAAAGTTATTTTTACTTTTTTTTAAAAATAAAAAATTAGTGAAATTAAATTTTCAATAAATAAATTTTAAAAAATACATAAATTTTTGATTTAAATTAAAGTATTATAAGTTACTATATTTATATATATATTTTTACTGATTATATTATATTATTTTATTTATTATTAATTATTTTATTATATCTTTTTAAAACTAAAATTGACTGTAAATTAAGTGGTCAAATCAAATAAATCAAATTCAGTCTCTTTTGAGTTGTTTTAAAGACCAACACATGTAAAATTTTATCTCATTTTTATGGAATAAGATGAATAAATTAAAACTTATCTTTATCCGGATAGATGCCCAAAATACGCCAATAGCCATCAGATTGTCAACCTCGTATGCTTTCATCCCATCAACTTGGGCATGAACTTATTTGACCAAGAAGTGTTTCACTCTTGTCTCTATATTGGATAAAAAGACGTACATGATGGTGCTGAGAAAACTTGCCGACGGTCTTCCTCCGACTAGCCTTCGTTAAAGTACAGTTTTCACGTCCACGCGTATCGTCATCACCGTCGGCAAATAAACGACACATGGCGTGATGATTATAAATTGAATGAGAATTTATTAAGTGGATGAACATTGTCTTAATGCGAAAATAAATGCAGATCATATACTTGTAATTATTTTTATTATTCATAATTATATGTAATTAATAATTATAATAGTAATTATAATAGTGTAATGTAATATTTTTATAGATTTGTGTGTATTCTGGGAATTCCATACTTACAACACTCACCCGAAAGGATTGTGATTTTGTGTCCTTTATGTTTTGTTTTCCTTTACTTAGTAGAGAAGCATTGTTAATTTAAAAATAGTTATGGCGCCGTTCATTTATTTATGATTCCATCAATCAATATTATTTTCCAGTATAACCAAAAATGGTTAGGAAATAAGTTTTGAGAACCACTAGGTGGACACACTTTTAGTAAGTATTTCAATACAAAGATTTTACTATGAAAATACACTATTTTAGTTAATTGATATCACATAAATTTCATATACAAATTTAATCTATTTTTATAAAACTTCATTTTATGATATTAAATATTATTTTATGTAGTCTAAATTATATTGTCTCTATTATATCTTTTATTTAATGGTGAGTTTATTGATCAATTTATCATAGACAATCAATAAATGAATGTACACAACTCAAGATATAAGATTTAAAAAGTGATATCTTATATTATTTATTATGATATGTGTTATTTTAATTGATAAAATAAATATTTTATTGATTTTTTTTTATAATGAATCTATTGAAAAGTGTGTTTATAATGTGTTTCTTCATGTTTAGGCATTAAAAAAAAGTGGGTTATATTTATTTATCTTTAGTCATTTTAAAATGAAAAGGTTTATTATTTCTTTAAAGGTGTTAGCCTAACATGACACTAAGCACCATTAAATTGACATGTCCACGGAACCCTAAATCCTAAATCCTAAATCCTAAACCCTAACATAACACTAAGCACCATTAAATTGACACGTCCACGGAAGGCACGGCCTGTAGTGCATGAATTTATAAGTTGTGTGAGATTTATTATTTTCTTGTGCCTCCATGCGTTTCAATAAATATTGTTATATAATAATGTTCTAAGGATGATTAGTACTGTGACGAAGCTAATATGAATTATAATAATATATGATCTAGTATGCTTTTTCAAATAAAAAGAATTAATTTTTTTTAAAAGGCAGAAAATTTATTACAAAAAAAAAAAAAAAGGGGGACTGAGACACTCAGGTTTACTGAGAAGCTTTGGGTAGGCCGGCCAGTGCCTTTGAGAGAATTGTTCCATCCTACACTCTCTTTTATGTCTCTTCATAATAGAATCGGGCTTAGCTCTAGGTGGCCATGGGCTTTATGACATATTTCCGAGGGCTTCAGCGCATCTATTTTGTGCTTTCTATCTATTACAGCGTTTCATCTTCTGAGAGATTAAAAATATTTTTAAAATTTAAAATTTTAATTTATGAAGACCTTATAAAATTTATAAAAATACAAAATTTATTTTTATTATATATCTAACAAACTAATAAAAAATTAAAATTTTAAACAGATTTATCTTTCTTGTTAACTATTAAAAATAATTTGTACATTTATTTTAGAGCTTAATATGTACAAACGGATATATATTAAAAAGTATCTTTTATAACATATAGTTTCAAACGTACCCATAGGCCTTATGAACGGTGAATTGCAGAAAAAAATCTGACCTCACTTACAAAGAAAAAGAAAAAAAAAAAAAATATATATATATATATATATATATAGATATAGAAGTGATTAGTTTCAAGTGACTTTTTTTTTTTTTTCCTTCCTAAGAAATCAGTTTAATTAGTTTGGGAAGAGGGGTTTTAATTATAAGTAAAATCTAGATTCAAACTATTTCAAATTTTAAATTTAATAACTATTAGGTTATAACTAGTAATTAGTTTTGAGTGATTTCAATAATTAAGATAATAAAATTTAAATTTTATTTGCCTTTGTTTTTTTTATTTTTTTAATTTTTTTGTTAAATATGGTTAAACTAGAACTGAGCCGCACATCGAATGAATTTAAGATGTCTAATGAAGAGTGTTAACATTGACCAAATTTTAATCCTTTGAAAAGTATATTTGGTTTTTGAAAAAGAAAAAATATTTTGGTAGATAGGAAATGAAAGGAGATGGCCTGATTTTAATTCTTTTGATCAAATCTCGATAGAATTTGTGTTTGATGGATGTGTTTCCGATTCATTTATGCTCACATCGGTTACATTACTCCTTATTGTAGGATCGACCACATCTAAAATGGAGCAGAGCAAGAATTAAAGTTGGCGAGAGTATTCGATAACTCAAGTGAATGATGCCATTATTTTCTTTAATCCAATATGAAACATCAAAAGTTGAATGTAATTAAAATTAAGGTATGATAAAGTTGATTCTTAACTTAAACCTTTTTTAAAATATTCAATATATTCATTAAATTTCTCAGCGAAATAAAGCTAACATTCAAAGGACAAAAAACTTATATAACAAATAAAAGAAGTTAGAAAAATATAAAACATAGAACAAGGGACATACCTAAACTCATCCTACACAAAGTTGTTGGAGTTCGCATTTTCTTTCCTTTTTTCTTGTATTTTTCATTTCCTCATTTTTCACTAGTCGGACTTTTTTTGTTGTTCTATCCCTTTCTCATAAATAATACTCACATCTGAAGAATCCTAAAGGGATTAATATGGTCTAACTCACTTGAAATTACTGGTTCCTCTAACAATATATTTCTATTTTTGAGGGGTCAAAAAAAAAAACAAAAAAGAGGAGCAAGAAGAAAATTGTGATGACATGAAGCAGAAGCAAACGCAAAGAAGAAAAGAATAGGGACTTTGCTTTCTGTCAGCGATGGAAAAGGGCAAATGAAAGCCCCGGGGGGGTTGGGGGAACGAGGATGAAGGTACGTCAAGGGAACAGCGTGAGCTTCACCTTAAACATTTGATAGGTCAAAAAATTAAAATAAAACATTGTTAAAATAAAAAACGGTAACTATTGTATAACTTTAATATACTTGCGGGGAAAAAAAGTCTTTGTGGACACATAGTATTATGAACACAAGTCAATATTAAAATATTTTATATTATATTGATGAGATTTTATATAATATAATTAAAATTTTCTAATAATATAGAATTACTTATATAAAATTTTTTATATTACATAAAATAATATTATGTAATATAAAATTATATGTAAGTAATATCAATTTTTTTGTATTCATAAAACACCATACTTATATAATAGCTTTTTTTTTTTTTTTTATAAAAAATAACACTTATGGGGCATTTGGTGAAGAAGAGTTTTACTAAAAGATGAAAATATAAATCTTATTTTTAGCATGTGGTACAAGAAAATTTTATTTTCATTACTCTCCTTATGGAAATAAGAGTTTTTTAAAATTATCATTTTCCTACTCTCCTAATTAACTCCATTTTCATTATTTTTTATATTATAGATAAAATATAATAAAATGTTAATATAATATATTTATCTAAAATAAATACAACAAATAAATTTTATAGTAATAATAATAC